>JACEFZ010028043.1:312500-361361 GCA_014155875.1 Cepaea nemoralis
ATCCATTTATCTGGATAGTCCCCTGCCTTTTTGTTTTGGAGAGAGGGTAAATAGGGTGGTGCTGCACTTGTCAGTGTTTATGCTGACACACCATCTATTTGCCCATGCAACACATGTATCTACAGCTCTTTGTAGCAATCTGGTGGCCACTGATGCATGTTCATTTGTGTTCCATAGAACCAGGGTCATCGGCGTACATTGCCGCTTTAATTCCATGCGGTAGGATTAGCAACGAGATCATTGATGAAAATTAGAAAAGTGTGGGGGGACAAGACTCCACCCTGGGGAACACCGTGACGCAGTAGTATTTTCTTGCTCTTTAGTCCGTCTATCTGTACTCGGGACTTCTTCTGTTGTGCAAGTATGCTTTCACCCATTTGTACATTCTTCCATGACTTTGCAGTTTCTCAGTTTATTCATCAGACCTTCTTTCCAGACTTTGTCAAAGGCTTTCTTCAATCATATCCATGGCCGCAAGCAACCAGCTTCTTGCTTTGAAATGCATCCTCAATTTCTGAGAGAGGTAGGTTGTCTGATCTTCCGTAGAGTAGCACTGCCTAAAGCCAGCCTGCTGTGGCACAAGGATGTTTTTACTTTCAATTTACCACTGCAGTCTGTGATTGATGATGCGCTCCAGTGTTTTGCAGAGACAGCTGGTGAGGCTAATTGGTCTGTAAATGAGGCAATGGAACTATCTTGCCCTGATTTTAAGAGGGGTATCATGTTTGCTTCTCTCCAGGCTTGTGGAACACTGCCTAAGGTCCAACTGTTATTGAAGATCTGCAACAGCTTTGCTTTGGCCTCTGTTCCTAGGTTCCTGATCATTTCATTGGAGATACCATCAGCTCCTGGTAATTTTCTCATTTTAAGTTTTGATATGGCTAGCTCCAGTTCACTGAATGTGATAGGTGTCTCCATAACCTCATGTACAATTTCCTTCTGTCCTGTATGTTGCCCGGCAAAATGGTCAACTGCTTGCTTTCCTGTTAAGATGTTTCCATCTTTATGCAGTGCAATTTTTGAGTTTCTCCCTGTGCCATCATCGTTAAGTTGTTTTATTAGCTTCCACAATTTCCTTGTGTCTATTTCAAAGTTCAGAGGACTCTGTTTTTTTCCTGCCAGCCTTTTGGTCTAGCCCACACAGTGCTGCCCTTTGAAAATTTGGCTTGCGTGTGGATTTATTGTGGTGCTCGTGGGCTGGACTGGCCTCTTGCTTGCTTTCTACTTACTTCCACACATTATGAACTGTTCCGTACTACTCCAGTAGGGTTTAATGTTTACGGTCCTCTTGGTATGTTTCTCGCGCTGACTGTAGTAGTATTTTCCCAACTCTTCAACTACTTTTTAGACTTTCTCAGTGTTCAGGTTTCTAACCAATATGCTGGTGCGATTCTTGTACATTCCCCAGTTGCTTTCTTGTAGTTCCACTAAGAGTGTGATGCTTGAACTTACAAGCTCATTTTCTAGAGTTAGGCAATGACTGGCGAATGTCACTCCCACAGTGAAAATATTTCAAAATAGAAGATTTATAAATGGAAAGCAGGACGAAACATCAATACATTATTTACAGATGCCAAGAAATGCAGTGTGTGGACTCATCACACACATTGAACAACAAGTTGTTGTAGAAGTAAATTGTAGCTTTAGAGAATAATTGTAAAATGACACAGGTTATGTTAGTTACTAGGAAGAACGAAATACCACAATGTAATATACAAGTAAATGGGGATATTCTTCAACAAGTGAATCGGTACAATTATTTCGGAACAGTCATAACATCTGATGGGAGATGCCTTGAAGAGATTAGAACAAGAATCGCCATGGCGAAAGTAGCCTTTAGCAAGATGAAATACATTCTGACCAATACAAAGATGTCAATTGAAACGAGAAAAAGAGTGTTGAAGTGCTACATAGAGCCTGTTCTTTTGTATGGATGTGAAACTTGGACAATGAGCAGTCAGGCTGAAAAACATCAGATGGCTGCAGAAATGTGGTTTCTGAGGAAAATGCAAAGAATACCATGGACAGATATAAAAACCAATGACAACGTACTACATGAGACAAATGAAACTCGTAAATTGATTAGAGAAATTAGACGTAGACAGTCAAAGTTTTTTTTGGACATGTTATGAGAAGAAATTGATTGGAGAACTTAATGACAACTGGCAAGATCGAAGGGAACAGACCAAGAGGAAGACCGAGAGGAAAATACCTGGATGGCTTGGCCACATGGCATAGTCGAGACAGGAACACTGAGCTGATCCACGACTCTGGTGATCGAGTGAAATGGCGAGTCATAATCACCCACGCTTTCCGGCATGGCACATGACTGATTGATTGAGATAAAGTACCGATTTTTAAAAACCAAGTCTTTTCCATTGAAGGTTGTTTGATTGGTAGGTTAAATCTATGGAAAGAATTCTTTAAGTGCTATGCGCTAATGTTCCGATCGAGGAGAACTCGCCGGCCAATCCCCCGGCTGACATCATAGGCACAGATGCAACGAAATCGATAAGCCATCTATCACTGACACAGAAGGCGAAAGAAACTCAACCGCACCATGAGCCACAACTATAACAACGCCACTGACACCAGTTGAACGAGGTGGAAAGTTTTTTTTTTTTTCTTCTACAAATCGGAATCGGAATCGGAAATCCGGTCGTTCGAGCAATACAAAAGGTATGAATCGACATAAGGTTAGTGTTGAAGGTGAGTTTTAGTTTGATTACACGAATTAGAAATTCTTCCTCTTTTTCTTTCGTTTGCTTGAAATGATATATCTGTAATATTGTCACTTGTATGAATTTCACTGTCTTCTTTTTGTTCATTCAATGTTCCATAGCTTTTATCTATGCTCGTCTAGGCCAGAAGGTTTGCCTCCATCCATACATCATGTGCCATGCCGATAAGCGTGAGTGGTCATGTTCTGCCATCTCAATCGATCACCAGAGGTTTGCCTAGATATGTCGTATTTTGGACATTCTTGGAGTATGTGCTCTGCTGTCTGCGGAGCTAATCCACGTGTGCACATGGCAGTTTCGCCAATGTTGAATTGTGTATACATGTGGTTGCGTAATTCGTAATTTAAGAATTTCTCTTCATTGTTCTTAATTTTCACCTTTTTATTCTTCTTATATTGTTTTTATTCCTTAATGTAGTCACTGGAGGGTCTTCCCCGTGATTATATGTTGTTGTTTTTTTTTGTGTATATATTTGCTTGCTGATGAAGGCTAGTCGCCGCAAAGTAGCCGTATTGTTCGTATTTCTGTTCTGAAAAGCTGCATTACTTTGTATTATTTTATATTGTTACATTTCCACGGTTTTACCCATGTTCCACCGATTTTATTTACATTTCACATACGGAGAGGCATATTATAAAGATGTTAGTTGCATTTCCTTTACAGGGCATCACCGTCAACACCGGCATTATTGGCTGTTTATTTCTTGCCATGTTTATTTTCGGTAGTCTACCATTGCATTCTGAAAAGACCGGCATTAATACCATTGTATGAAAACCAACGTAAGGCTGGTCTGCTTCCATATTGCCAGCAGTTGTGTTTCGAAAGCTGTATGCGGGATTACGAATTACGTACGTCTTTGGTCCTTTTGCCATAGCTAGAAAGACTGTTACTAGCTCATGATAAAGGGATATTTCGAAAAGATTTTACTGTCTTATGACAGAGAGACATTTTAAAAGACAATTACTGACTTATGACATATGACTTATGGACATTATCTGGAGCGACATTGTTAGCTGTGAATTTCGTGTGGAGTGCTTTTACATCTGACCGCTGTTATTTGTAGCGTGAACTGCGTTTTAAGAAAAATGGCTAAACTAACTGATTTGCCGTATGCAGTAATATGTGGATGTAGGTTTTCTAGTGACTGCCGCTTCCATCGACGATGACCTGTATTTGTCGTATCGGACTTTTGTGTGGGCATTCAGGCAGCGGCATTATCCATAGTATACATGTGGATGTTGGTTTGTCGAGACTCCTGTCCCTTCCACTTTTCAAATCGGACAGTGAGGAGCATTTTGTGTGATATTCACTGGCACAGGAACAGAGCACCCTTTGCCGTGAAGTTGGAATAGCAACTAACTAGCAACTAAGTAGACAGACATTTTAAAAGACCGTTACTGACTTATGTCGGAGAGACATTTCAAAAGAAAGATATGGCGTTGGAATATTTTTGCAGTCTGGAAAAAAAAATAATCTAACAACTGGTGTTGGAACAGTCTTACAATCTGGAAAAATCATGCCCATTTTAATTTCATGGATACTTACTTACTTTGGGTATTGGCTAATGTGTCTCCAAGTAATGACGCCCCTGAATTCCGTGGAGCAAGCATTACGTTTAGGTTACAAAATCTGACAGCATATTTCAGCCATTGGTTGCTAGCCTCCCCTCATATATCAAAGACACCAACCACGCTATCTCCATCTTCGATTCCATCAGCTTCACCACCCCTTCTCAGCACCACATCTTTACTTTAGATGTGACTTCACTCTATACATCTATTCCTCACTCTGACGGCCTTAAAGCCTTGGAATTTTTCTTAGACAAAAGACACGGCCCCACCATAGCCACCGGACCATTGTTGCGTCTGGCAGAGTTAGTCCTTAACCTCAATTCATTTGAGTTCAATGGGGACTATTTTGACCAGATCAGCGGGGTGGCCATGGGCACTAAGATGGGTCCGAGTTATGCCTGTCTGTTCATGGGCTATCTTGAACACCAGGTATGGAGTCAATACACTGGTAGGCTCCCGGAGCTCTATAGGAGGTATATCGATGACTGTTTTGGTGTTTCAGACATGCCATTGTCTGATCTCCAGGACTTCATTGCCTTTTTCTCTAACTTTCATCCTAGCATCAGACTCACCTCCACTATTTCCTCGTCGGCTGTTAATTTCCTAGACATAACAGTTTCCTTAGGTTCTGCTGGCCTATGCACGACGGTTTACTATAAACCGACTGACTCACATGCATTCCTGCTCTATACCTCCTCCCATCCTCCCTCTTGCAAGGATTCCATTCCTTTCTCACAACTGTTACGTCTCCGACGGCTTTGTCATGATAATAACGACTTCCGTCAAAAAGCCCACGAAATGTTGGATTTCTTCCGCCTTCGAGGCTACCCTGAGAATGTTTTGTCTACAGCTCTTCACCGCTGCCAGTCTATTAGCCGTGCCGAGGCTCTCTCTTCCAGGCCGAAACC
This sequence comes from Cepaea nemoralis, assembly GCA_014155875.1. Classification (NCBI taxonomy): domain Eukaryota; kingdom Metazoa; phylum Mollusca; class Gastropoda; order Stylommatophora; family Helicidae; genus Cepaea; species Cepaea nemoralis. The sequence goes on from JACEFZ010028043.1 coordinate 317,721, forward strand.
ACGCAATAATAGACCTATTCTCTCACTTACCTACCATCCTCATAATATTGCTGCCAAGAATATTCTCATGAGGCATCTATCCATCCTCCAGGCAGACCCTGTCACTCGCGATGTCTTCTCAGAGGCCCCACTTGTGGCATACAGGCGTGATCGTAACCTGAGGGATGTGCTGGTCCATAGCACTCTATCACAATCCCACCAGTCTCTTCCTGGCACGACTGCATGTCTTCGATCTCGTTGTAAGACTTGTTCATATGTCCTTCAAACCACCAGTCTGACTTTCCCTAAGACTACTTTCTACATCCGGGAGGGTTTCTCATGTACGAGTCGCAACGTTATCTATGCGATCATCTGCACACGTTGCGACATGAGGTATCTTGGAGAGACGGGCCTTCGTCTGGCGGACAGATTTAGACAACATTTATCCGATATCGACAGTGGTGCCAAGAAACCGGTACCCCTACACTTCAACAGTTCCGACCACTGTGGGGTTGCCGACATACGTGTTACGGCGATAAAATCGTGCACATCTCACGAACGCGATCGCAAGACATTGGAAAACCGTCTTATCTTCCAGTTGGGTTCACTTTCCCCTCACGGCCTCAATGTCCAACACAGTTTTATTTAAGTCCCCTACGCCCCTTATCCCCCCCCCCCCATCTCCGCTATCTTATAGTCCACTTCATAGCCAGTTGCATGTCCTTCGCAGGACGTGGTAGTCACCACCAGCATTATCTCTGCTTTCTGTGACTTCTTGGTTGGTTTGCGTGGGGTCGCTTCTCATTGCGTTCCGAACTACCGTCACTTGTGCTACTTTTTGATAGCTAAACGCTTGTTGGCCTGCATCCATATTGCCCACAGCAGCGTTTCGAACTTGGCGGAATTGCGAATTGCATCCGTTACATTGCTCCAGAATTGCACATCCATATTTTTCCATTCGCTCTCCTGGGCGCACCCGGATCCCCCTAGCGCGGGTTCCCTCACCGGTTGACTCAACCAATCACCGAGATTCTGGCTGTACTGACCTTTATTTTGAAGTCAATTGACCCCGTTAACACAACATCCGTTTCATTCCACCCATGGATAGCCGTTTCAAGCTAGGACACAGATAAGTATTTGTTAATCTATTTTTGTTTGTTTGTTCTGTGCTGACGAAGGCCTTGGCCGCAACGTCCATTGTTTTTTGTAGTTGTGCTTTGATAAAGCTCTCAACCTACTTCTCGTTTTTCAGTGATTCATTCAGCTGTTGAAAATTCAAGAGAGGATCGACTTCTTTGAAGACGAAAGCTGGTAAAAAGCAAAAGAATTTGATCAAAATAAACTTAAAAGGCTCCAGGGGGAGTCGAACCCTCGACCTTCTGCTTACTAGGCAGACGCTCTAACCAACTGAGCTATGGAGCCATATGACGTGGTTTTACTCTCAATTCAGATCACCTTACAGCAAAGATCGGATTTGGAGAACAATGTTCTCTTTTTATTTGTCTTTGTCTCCGGGCCAATCTCTGACTCTCTCTCTCTCTCTCTCTCTCCTCTCTCTCTCTCTCTCTCTCTCTCTCTCTCTCTCTCTTTCTTTCTCCGTCTATCTTTCTCTTTCTCTCTATGTATCTCTCTCTTCACTCACTCTCTCTCTGTCTATCTCTATATTTCTTTCTTTCTTTCTGTCTGTCTTTCTTTCTTTGTTTCTTTCTTTCTGTCTGTCTGTCTGTCTGTCTGTCTGTCCGTCCGTCCGTCCGTCCGTCTGTCTGTCTGTCTGTCTGTCTGTTTGTCTGTCTGTCTCTTTGTATACTATAAGTCTCTGCCCCTTTCTCTGCCTGTCTCTCTTTCCGGCCTTGGCATTACAGATTAACATCCTCTAGCATTTTTTGTGATAATAAGCTCAAGTTATGACCCTGTTCTTTCTATAGTATTTCACAGTTAAGACTACACACATAGCAGAAGCATTCTGTGGATTGCCATTAACTAAAAGAAGAAGAATTCCTTATATTTATTTTGAAACAATCGCAGAACTTTCATGACGACACGTTCTCATATTCTTTCTTTGAGCTCAGACATGACATATTTTGAGAATCACTGCGTTGCGATCACGTGCGCCCCAAAAACATCATGTGACACGATAAGAAATAACACATACCGTCCAAAATTTGAAACGGACCGAGTAACACACAACCCCGGGTAAGTTAGCCTGCCTTATATAACTTTCCCAGAGACGTTGTGTGTCAGTGCTTGTTAGAAATCTAGTTAGGGAATTGCTGTTTCGACACTTGCATAATTCTCTTTTAGCGTATTGGTTTGAAAGCTTGTAAGCAGACTACTGCAATGAATTACTGTGCGAATGAAAGCTTTGTATATTTACGCTATAAATATGTTACATGATCTTGTCGTACGGTTATCATATTCAGTTTTCCGCTAGTCACTGTGTGTAGCCACTACGTCATTAGGTAGCCACTTTGTATTCATTAGGTAGCCACTTTGTATACCATTCGGTGGTTGTCATTCAGTAATCACTTTCTGTCATTATGTAGCGTCGGTCTATGACATTAAGTAGCCCATTGCTATATAATTAGGCAGCCACCGTCTATGTCATTAGGTAGGCACTATCTATGTCATTAGGTAACACTATGTAATTATGTAGCCACTTTCTTTGTCATTAAGTAGCTACTTTCTATGTCATTAGGTAGGCACTTTCTACATCATTAGGTAGTCGCAATCTATGTCACTGGGTGGCCACTATCGACATCATTAGGTAGTCACTTTCTACTTCATTAGGTAGCCACTTTCTACACCATTAGATAGTCTTTGTCGACATTATTAGGTAGCCACTATCTGTATACTTAGATAGTCATTTTCTACATCATTAGGTAGTCACCATCTATGTCATTAGGTGGCCACTATCGACATAATTAGATGGCCACTATCGACATCATTAGATAGTCACTTTCTTCACCATTAGGTAGTCACTATCTACATCATTAGATGGTCACTATCGACATCATTCCGGCTTCCTGGCCTAGAGGTTAGCGACTTTTCTCCGTAATCTCGTATACACTCGTAAATAACGTGACGACGGTGAGAATCAGCAGTGGTTCGAAAAGCATCGGTAACTTACTGGGTATGTGAGCCGGCCGCTCAGAAAGCAATGGCAAACTACTGAGCGTAATCTTGCCAAGAAATCAACAATCAGCTGAAAGATGCTGATGTTGAAAGCGATGTCCTGTAAAGGATATGCAAACATTTATTATTATCGAACTCATTAGGTAGTCACTATCTACATCATTAGGTGGTCATTATCGACATCATTAGGTATTCACTATCTACGTTATTAGATGGTCACTATCGACATCATTAGGTGGTCACTATCGACATCGTTAAGTGGTCACTATCGATATTATTAGGTAGTCACTATCGAAATCATTAAGTGGTCACTATCGACATCATTAGGTAGTCACTGTCTACATCATTAGGTAGTCACTATCGACATCGTTAGGTGGTCACTATCGATATCATTAAGTGGTCACTATCGACATCATTAGGTAGTCACTATCGACATCATTATGTGGTCACTATCGACATCATTAGGTAGTCACTATCGACATCATTAAGTGGTCATTATCGTTATTATTAGGTAGTCACTATCTACATCATTAGGTGGTAACTATCGACATCATTAGGTAGTTACTATCGACATCGTTAAGTGGTCACTATCGATATTATTAGGTAGTCACTATCGATATTATTAGGTAGTCACTATCGACATCATTAGGTGGTCACTATCAACATCATTAGGTAGTCACTATCGACATCGTTAAGTGGTCACTATCGATATTATTAGGTAGTCACTATCGACATCATTAGGTGGTCACAATCGACACCATTAGGTAGTCACTATCGATATTATTAGGTAGTCACTATCGACATAATTAGGTGGTCATTATCGACATCATTAGGTGGTCATTATCGACATCATTAGGTGGTCACTATCGACATCGTTAAGTGGTCACTATCGACATCATTAGGTAGTCACTATCGACATCATTAGGTGGTCACTTTCGACATCATTAGGTAGTCACTATCGACATCATCAGGTAGTCACTATCGACATCATCAGGTAGCCAGCCCAGAGAGTTTAAATTACCGACATTAAGCAGGTCACAGATCATTATTTTTATGTCCTGGTACGTTCAAGGATCTTCACACTGCAGGACTACCACCACGGCCAGGACCGTAAGAAGGGACTTATTTACATTTAACTCTTTCTCAGTCTGAGATTATTGTCACTTAATTCTTTCTGTCTAAGACAGTTGTCACTTTAATTATTTCTGTGTGAAACAATTCTTCGTTGTTGTCTTTCGTTCGCTTGAAATGTGTCTGTAATCGTTATGTTGTCTCTCGTTTCAATGTAACTCTAGGGGCAATTGTTATTGTAACTCTTTTCTGCCTGAGACAATTGTTACTTTTACTTTTTCTGCCTGAGACAATTGTTACTTTAAATTTGTCTGCCCGAGACAAATGTTACTTTTACGCTTTCTGCTTGAGACAATTGCTACTTTCATTCTTTCTTTCCAAGACAGTTCTTCTTCTTTTGTTCGCTTGAAATGCGTCTATAACTGCAATGTTGTCTCTTGTGTGAATGCAAATTTAGAGACAATTATAATTTTAACCATTTTTGACCGAGACTATTATTATTTAAACCATTTTGACTGACACAATTATTATTTTAACTCTTTTTGACTGAGACAATTATTATTTAACCAATTTTTACTACGACAATTGTTATTTTTACCCCTTTGACTGAGACAATTATTATTTTAACCCTTCTGACTGCGACAATTATTACTTTAACTCTTTTGACTGAGACAGTTATTATTTTAACCTTTTTTGAGTGTGTCAATTATTGTTTTAACCCTTTTGACTGAGACAATTATTATTTTAACCCCTTTGACTGAGACAATTATTATTTTAACCCTTTGACTGAGACAATTGTTATTTTAACCCCTTTTGACTGCGACAATGATTGTTTTAACTCTTTTTGAAACGATGTGTTATTTTCATATAGCAATTGGGGGGGGGGGCAGGAAGGGGATAGGGTGTTTTGCTAGCAGGCAGGTGGAATGGAATGATTGGAAGGTAAGATGAAAGGAAGGGATAGAAGAAAGGCTAAAAGAAAGAAAGGGGTATTAGTAAGGTAGAAAGAAAGGTATAGAAGCAAGGTTGAAAGAAAGGACAGGGATAGCAGTAATGTAGAAAGAAAATAAGGGGTAGAAGTAAGTTAGTAGACAGAAAGTAAGGGAGCTGAAGTAAGGTTGAAAGAAAGGAAGGGATAGAAGTAAGGTAGAAAGTAAGTAAGTGATAGATGTAAGGTTGAAAGAAAGAAAGGGATATCAGCAAGAAAAAAAAAGACAGAAAGAAATTAAGAAAGAAAGAAAGAAAGAAAGAAGAAAGAAAGAAAGGGATAGAAGTAAGGTAGAAAGAAAGTAAGTGACAGATGTATGGTTGAAAAAAAGGGATAGAAGTAAGGTTGAAAGAAAGAAAGGGATAACAGTAAGATCCATAGATAGAAAGAAAGAAAGAAAGAAAGAAAGAAAGAAAGGGATAGATGATGATTGTAAAGAAGACGATTGTGATGATGATAATAATGAAGACGGGGAAGAAGAAGATGATTATGATGGTTATGATATGACGAAGAAGACTAAGAAGATGATGATGGTGATGATGATGATGATGATAATGATGATGATTATGCTGATGATGATGATGATGATGATGATGATTATTATTATTATTATTATTATTATTATTATTATTATTATTATTATTATTATGAAGAGGAAGATGATGATATATACCTATATTAATCTGGACACATTATTTCCCATCATATCGAAGTTATCAGTAGTCGGCGAGCCATCAACACTGTCTATCGCACACAGCTGATATAATAACACATCCCAATCTGGCTATTAACGTAGATAGTTGTTACTTAGCCTCCGTCTGCCCCAGACAATTATTCATACGAACTATAACCCAAATGTACTATCTTTTTCATCCAGTGACCTGTTCTGTGCATAACATCGCCTTCATAACAGAGTTGGACAATTCCTCTCTACCATAAGCGATGTTGTTAAGGTTTAAGAGCATGCATCTTTCCCATTGTAACATACACCTGTGAGACCTGGACACTTACTAAACAAGTTGAACGCCACATACATGCATTTGAAAATAAATGTTATAGACGAGTTCTAAGAATATTTTGTATTTAAAAAAAAAAAAACAACAACAACAAATGCATCCATACTTCAAGGGCTGAATATTGAAGAAGGTTGGCTATTAAAGACGATAAAACAAAGAAAACTGAAATAGTTTGGTCACTAAAAACGTCACGAAAGTTTGGAGAGAACAATAATGAAGGGGTATATGCATTGGAAGAGAGGAAGAGGAAGGCCAAAGAGAAGATGGGTGCAAGATGTGGCAGATGATCTCCCGATGGGTGTATCGGATGCGGGGCATCTTGCTTATGAATGAGAGGTTTTCCCGAAGGTTATTATGGTAGCAAGGTTTTACAAAGGATATGATACTGAATGAATGAATGAATGAATGAATGAATGAATGAATGAATGAATGAATGAATGAATGAATGAATGAATAAACGATGTCCTACCTCTATTGTTGTCATGTGTAAATTAAGAGGAGGCTTCAAATAAAGACCTCAATTTTGTTATTGTTGTTGTTGTTTTGTTGTTGTTGTTGTTGTTGTTGTTGTTGTGTGAATATATTCTGAAAAAGCAAAGAACACATATATCACTTTTAGATATATTCGCCACTGCGTTCAGTGGCAGTCCTCCAGCGTGGATAAAATGCTTGTGTTCCTGTAAGAAAAAATTCTTTTGGTCACGTATGTAGCCACTCATGAACCACCTGCTGTACCTCTTCATCGGACCGAACAGTGTTGCAACTTCTTACTCCACTCATACATTTGTTGGACTGACAGACCTGCATCACCATACTGGACCTTCATATTGCCGAATTTCTATAGGTTTCATCCGTTCACTGATAAATAGACGGATAACAGTTCGCTGCTTCTCTTTGGTGCATGTTAAAAAACGGGGGCGGCCATCTTTAAAGTGTCATTATGACTTTGCCGTATTCGCCTGCACCGTAGGTGTCACGTGCTTACAACTCTTGACATCCGTAACAACAATATTAACAGGTTACAAGATCATGGCTTGGTTATTGTAATTTCTATCACACTTTTAAGGTGTTCATTTGAAGCCCCTCGTATTTATCACACCTGGAATCCATCTACGCCTTGGTCTATTTCGCTTTCGGCTCTCCGATCAGCAATCAATCAGTTGCCGTCTCTACAATGAAGGCTGGCTGCAATGGATCTCCATCAATGTCTGTCTCTCGCCTTGATTATACATTCTGCAAGACTGCTGTTTGCCCATCTCTTGGTGTTATCATCCCACCACTTGTATCGTTGTCTACCTCTCGCTCGCTGGCCTTCAACCATACCCTCCAGTATAGTTTTTATAAGAGTGTTATGTCTTTTAACGTGGCCGAAATATTTCATTTGCTTCTTTTTTTTGTTTCTTTCATCAACTCCCTTTTCATTTCCAGTTTTTCCACTTTCATGTCATTTATCGCGTCCAAAATATTTTATTGTCTTCAATTTTGTTTAACTTAATAACCATTCTGCTTTGTTATTGTGTTCTTGCTGGGTGGATCTGTTTACTATCTATATACTGCGAAGACCTGATAAGGAGAACTCACCTGGGACCCAAGAAATAGTTCTTCTTATCAAAAATTCCTCTTACAAGAGTTCCAGCATATAGTAATGTGTTTGCAACGTACAATACAATATTGTTCTTCACAACAGAAATTCGCCAGATCAGAGATAGCCTAAGGCGGTTTGCACTGTATCTGATATGTAAGCCATTTGGACGTTGACTTCTATGTTTGTAGAAGAGGAAGAAGGAGAAGAAGAAGAGGACGGAATTGGGATGAACATAAAGAAGAAGAAAGAGAAGAGTAGGGCAAGGACGAGAAGAAAGGGGATGTGAAGGAGAAAAATGAAACGGGGGAACTGGAAGAAGAAGAAGAAGAAGAAGAAGAAGTAGTAGTAGTAGTAGTAGTAGTAGTAGTAGTAGTAGTAGTAGTAGTAGTAGTAGTAGTAGTAATAGCAGTAGTAATAGTAACAGCAGCAGCAGCAGTAGTAGTAGTAGTAGTAGTAGTAGTAGTAGTAGTAGTAATAGTAGCAGTAGTAGTAGTTGTTATAGCAGTAGTAGTAATAGTCGTAGTAGTACTAGTAGTAGTAGTAGTAGTAGTAGTAGTAGTAGTAGTAATAGCAGCAGCAGCAGTTGTAGTAGTCGTAGTAGAATAGCAGCAGCAGCAGTTGTAGTAGTCGTAGTAGCAGTAGTAGTGGTGGTAGTAGTAGTAGCAGTAGCAGTAGTAGTAGTAGCAGCAGCAGCATCAGCAACAGTAGTAGTAGTAGTAGTAGTAGTAGTAGTAGTAGTAGTAGTAGTAGTAGTAGTAGTAGTAGTAGTAGTAGTAGTAGTAGTAGTAGAAAAAGAAGAAAAAGAAGACGAAGAGGAAAGAAGAAATAGAAGTAGAACAATTTATTCTAGTTTCCTGTTTCTATTTGCCTTTTATCATCTCATCCCATCTTGTTTCTCTTGTACCTTGCCGTGTCGAGGTGAAGCAAAAACAGCGGCAGAGTGCCGTTTATGGGCTTCGTGTATCGATAAGTGTCTCGTAGTGTCTTCCCCGTATTTATATGCTGTGTTTTGTGAATGTGCTTGCTGATGAAGGCTAGTCGCCGCAACGTCTTTTATTTTCCGTAACTGCGCTATGTAAAGCTGCATTATTTTGTGTTATTTCATATTGTTTACATTTCCACAGCTTTACCGCAGTTCCGCTAATATTCATTGAATAGAGCACATTTGTAAACCGCACGCAGAATACGCCACAGCCGCTATCTAATAAAGCCACAGTTGTTTTAGTCACGTATTTAATTAATAACCGATGCGATATTTTGCCGGCTGCGGCAAGTCGCTACATGTAATATCACGCCACGAGTGAAACAGCACAACAGAGAAGTAGAATCGCTAAGTTCTATCTCTGGCATGATCAAGTGCAGATGACTAATAAGAACAGATACTACACTTTGATATTAGTCAAAAAGTCGAGAAGCAATCTCTATTAGTTTATTTTATTTTAAACGCCTATTAGTCCCACTGTGTGCTTCTCGGCCCAATGTGATCCACCAAGGACCGTCTGCCAGTGTTAAAGGTTTGGTGATTGGAGTTTGCAGTTTGGATGAGCATTTTTGTTAAAAACTTTTATTTCGAACAAAACAGTGCATATTTACAAGTCAAGGTGCATTGCGTGTTTTCCTTTACATTTGCAAATGCTTCAGACACATTCATATACACATATGATAATATTACATTTTAATTCAGGCCTTAGATATGACTGAGCTCTCGCATGACAGCAGATGGTATTACTTGCGTCTCTTAGCTCCGAATGTTGGGCGGCGCTCACCAATTCCTACACCCCACATTGTGCCAACGGCATCGGGCAGAGGCATTTGGGAGTGAAAAAGCCTTACCCCAGTGCGAGGAAATGCAACATAAAGACTAAATGTCATGGCAGAGCAGACCAGGCCCTAAGCCTTAGTCGGCAACTGGCATAGGATGGAAGCTCCGACAGGCGGACAGTTAGAGCATTGCTTTGCTGATCCGGCAGCATCTGTAACGTGTCTTGGTCCAGATGTATTGATGTTGCCTTTCATCTGGAGTAAACAAGACAGGCCGAACGAGGCATCATGCTGCATGGACAACACATGGTCTCTAAATTCAGCCCAGGTTTTTTGTTATGGAGAGGTATAATTCCATTTTTACAAACTATCGTCTGTCAAGACGCGAGGTTCCAGTCAGTCAGTCAATATTACATTTATGGCAAGGTACAATTACCTACACATTACTTCATGATGATAATGGTGGTGAAGTAATTATCTACTATCATGGAAACTAAAATCTTTCAATAGAAATTCTTTCACACTCGAAGTATTCTCATACACTCTTTCTTTTATTTAAACAAGTTTAAACGTAACACTGAATGAATCGTACATGCAACATCGCATTACTCGTCCCATTTTACAAATTTAAAAACAGGTACGTGTGGCGTTTGCGTCGCGCGCGCGCGCGCGCACGTTAGAGAGAAAGAGGGAGAGAGAGAGAGAGAGAGAGAGAGAGAGAGAGAGAGAGAGAGAGAGAGAATGAGAGAGAATGAGAGAGGGAGAATGAGAAAGAGAGGGGGGGGGGGGAGAACAAACCCCAAAACAGACAATGATTATGAATTAAGCTGCATTGGGTAATAATAACTTTATCGCAAGCACAATTAATTTACTCATCGGGGGTTGGAGAGTGGGATAGATGCGCTGTTGCCTTGGTCAAGGTTACTTCCTGGCTGACAGAAACCTTTGACCTATGAATTGGCCGCCTTTACACCATGCCAGACCAAGTATAGATACATCTACACTTTGATCTTAGCTAAAAGGCCGAGAAGCGATCTATAGTATAACAGATATTGAGATAACAAAAGTGCGTTACAATATTATCGATCCGTCAAAATCACTTTTATACACGAAATTATAAAAAGGTATAGCTTTTCCCAGAGCCGAAATGAAACAAAATAATAAAATGGTTGTAATTAAAACTTACATCAATTATATCAATTATGTCTTTTCGAAGTATAAAGTAACAGTTTTCATATATTATAGATATACTCCACATATCAATTCATTCAAGCAGTAGCATGCCTTTTGCAGAACCTCGCTCCCATAACAACATTCCGGAAAAATTCATGACCATGAGCAAGATGTCCTGCACCCGATACACCCATCTAAGATTATCTGCCACATCCTGCACCCAGCTTCTCTTTGGCCTTCCTCTTGCTCTCTTTCCGAGCATATACCTCTCCACTATTGTTCTCTCCAAACTTTCATGACATTTCAACTGACCAATATATCAATTATTTCCCTTAAATAAAGTAATATTTTTGCCACTTACATCATTATTGACAGTAAGAATAACCTGGCTTGCTAACTGGCACATTCGCAGTTATGGGACAAGCAATAATACTACCCAAAGCACAAAGGCAACGCAACTTCTCGAAACATAGTTCGATATATCAGCAGGAGAAAGACACATGGAGTCATAATCCGAGCGTTCCATCCCCCAGACATTGTCAGGAAGATAAAGAGTCAACTTTCCGGGAAATTCCGATCAGAAACCTCCTGCCGTGTTTGCCCTGCGGCGGAGTTTTTATCACAACCAATTGTGTTGTCATGGACGAATAATTGGGGCCAATGTGAAGATGGTTACTCCATTCCGCAGAATGCTTTAACCTCAAATCCAACCAGCCATGAACACGTTTTAAGAATAACTCGGAGAGCCAAGAGGGAAGAGCTCTTTTCGATAAAAGGCATGACGCAAGGAGGCTGGGTCGTCGACTTGCTTCTTTTCACTGAGGAACATCGTCAGAATTCTATTTCAGTTGAGTTGAGCTGAGTTAAGAACCGACATCACTGCACTCGGGACATTCCCATACGTGCCCCGTCCCCTCGTTCAACAGCCAGCGAAGAGTCATACTATTAATCGTTCCCACCGCTATCTGATTAAACGTTCTCCTGGTCTTCCCTCTCAGTTTTGAGATTCTTCCAGAACCCCTGCCGATCCCCCGCAATCTCATTCTTTCCACATATGGGTTCTCAATCTGTTCCTCCGCCTTCTCCACCTGGTCCCACAAGCGCACGACCACCTCCCCCTTGTCCATAGGCAAACTACCACCAAGAGGTGCATTCCCTACTAGCCTATCAGCCTGTTCATTCCCCCGTACCCCCGCATGGCCAGGGCAAAATATCCATACAATTCTCACAATCTGTGACCTCTGAAGCGACGAGAGCCATTCCACACGAAACATTCCTTTCTCCACCTTACTAAGCATACTCTTTGAATCCGTAATGAATACAACTGTGTGTTGCAGTGGTCTCCTCTAGCCACCGGAATGCCGCTGTTACTGCCTCCACCTCCATTCTCATGCTGGAGGTCGTCTCATATGCCATACTCTCCGTTTTCAAGACTCGTCCATTAGCCTTTGCAATAAAGCCCCAGCCACTACGTCTGTTTCTCACCACTGACCCATCGGTGTAGATGACTATGTCACCTTGATGTGTGTTGCTCTGGATCAGCTGTTGCACTTCAAACTCAGTGCGGTCCGCTGCCCATTCTCTGCACTCACGACCCAGTGTTATTATTACATTGTGCCAGTCCGTCATGTCTTCCGGAACTTCAACCCACCCTCTTTCACGATTGATGGTCTCTAGATCACACACCTGACTTATAGAAAGTTCTGCCTGTGCCATCCAGGACCTGCCTCGTCTTAGTCTATGACCCTTTACCATATCCATTGCTGCATGCAGCAGGTGATCCCTGTCTGCGGCAACTCTGAGGTACCATTTGGCCTGAAAGACCCTATGCCTATCCGTCATTGTAGGTAGCGCCAGGATATGCCTCATGCATATAATTGGTGTGTCTTTTGTGCGCCCCAGGATTAACCGCACGGCAGCATTCTGTATGCGCTCCAACCTTTCAAGCTGGCTCTTTGATACTGTCAGCAGCCCCAAACCATACTCAATGACATAAATTATTAACTGCTGAAAGAACCTGTACAGCATCCTCTGATCTACCCCGGATGCTGCCATAGCCCTCAATGCATTAAGTCCCCTACCAGCCTTCACCACCAAGGCCTCCACATGATCCTTAAAAGACAAACACCTGTCAAAGGTGATACCCAAGTACTTCAATTTACTCTCTCGACTAAGAGGACATCCATTCAACATAATACCTGGGATATCTGCCTTGCCGATTCTATTACATGATACCATAACCCCAACCCCGTCCAACCTGACAAGAGAAGTTGTCTGATTAACTGCCATAGGATCATCTTAAGCAACTTCCCGTATCTGCCATGGGCTTATATACAGTAGCTTGCCTTCTGCAACCCCCTTTAATTTGATATGAAAACGAAATTGAATGCTAAAGCAGAGGGAGACAGGGTTTCCCTATACTTGGGTGCTAGAGAAAAAGAAATGCAACGTCGACTGCGTTAGGGCCACAGTTAAGAAGAGAGAGTAAAAAAAGAGAAGAGTTCAAGCACCTCATACATTCCTCTCGCCTGTCAAGAAAGAGATAGGATAAGAAGAAGATGGTTACCAGGTTCGGGTAGACAGAGAATCAAGATATCTTAATGCTTGATTCTAGGCAATGAATTACCACATAGGCAGTTCCAACCACAGCAATTATTCAACTCAAATAACAAACCAAATACATACTGATATCAATTTTATTGCTAAAAAAATGAACCCTTTCAAAACCGAGATAATGCCAAACAAATCAAAACCCCATAATTCTATCCGTAATTAGGAACCCAAATAGACTCCTGATACGACCATACTAACTCATAGCTGCAAATAAACAAACAAAATGCACAAAATTATAGACTCTGCCACCATTTGACACATTCAGTTGCATCCATAAAAAGACTTCACAGGACAACCAGTACGACAATGGTGTATGTAAACAATGTCTTTGTGGCACAACCATAGACATGGACTGTGTAAATTCACACCAAACACACGATGCTTCCACTGGACAACAATGATACGAATAGGTTATAGGATATGCTTCACATAAAAGGATAAATGACAAAGCACTCCTCTACAGCATCCTATGCTCACCACATATCCCTAGTCTCACACCATATCCCTCATCACAATCACCATCACAATCATAATTACCATATGATCACTCTTGCAGGGTCATGCTCACAACCATGTCACCATAGCCATATCACCATCACAATCATCAAATGACCACTCTCATCATAGCCATCCTCATCCCAATCATCTTAGTTGACATCATTACATGATCAGCCTCAACATAGTCATTACCACAATCATATCACCATCACAATCATTCTTACCCTAGCCATCATCACCATCCTAATCCCAATCATCTTAGCTGAGATCACTACACGATGCCAAGGCTACACCGCAACACCAATAAGTAACAAAATCAACGCAGAGCACAACTGAGCTACACCGGTGTACGACTCTAACAGGACAACACCATTCGAACGTGTACATAGAGGACATAAATACAGTCCAATGCACCAACAGCAATCAAGCAGACATATAGGATATGCAACTCAATATGACATTGCCAGGACACCCATCTTTGTACTGATGACAACTAGACAACATCAATATGCCAGATGTACAGTTCTACACATGACACCAGCAACATTCAGGACACAGGCTATAACATAAGTCACCGCCAACAACTCAGACATATAACGCCACACAAAGTCATTACAATATTATTCCCCACTTTGATCAAGCTCAGCCAATAATACCCCAGATCCATTATGAGTGCTCTGTTCAGCACTTCTTGTACTGGCTGATCAGGAGACTATTCTTATTTGTTCACATTTGTCAAACCTGAACAACACAGATTATTATCCTCATAATCATGAACCTTATAATTATAAACAACACTATCATATGTGTAGTGTTCAACCTGGTACCTTCATCACTGCCCACAGTCATGAATAATTATTACCATAGCTACATTTATCTAGGAGAACATAACAGACATTGTCATCAAGCACCACCTGTCTATTGCTTTCACCGTGCCACACTACACCTCCGTACGACAACCATCACTACAGTTTTAGCATTATTGAGACATACTAAGTCATCTGACTTCAAACACAATATAGTATAGTGGGGGTGCCTCTGGCTGTGCAGTTCATAATTGCCTAGTTTGATCACTGCGGATCATTCGCCTCAGCCATTGCTGTGCACTTATAAACAAAGCTACCAGCCTAATGTAATTTCTACTAATAACTAAACCCACACTGATATGCCATAACAGAGACACACTGATTCTTCCTGTCATGGTAATTTAAATGCACCCACAACTGCACCACACCTAAAACATTACCTGTTCATACCTGTTATGTGCCACAAACATAAATATGGTTTCCCCACCCTGTTGTCATTTTCATGGGTATAGTTATATTTCAATACACCTCCCTGCAGCACTTGGCCTGGCTGCCTCCTTACAGATTTTCCTCCTCACTAGCATTAATGATAACCCCATTTCCTGTGCCTCCGTTCTCCATATACTCTCTTGGCTGTGATAATCCTACCCCTTATCATATATCAAACACTGCTGTGTTCAGGTCCCTACAGGTGCAATGACTTTCCTCTTGTCAGAACCTGGGCATCCTGGCTTCTAATACATTCTCTGTTCATGGTGATGCCATCATCATCATGTGCCACTTCTACAACATTCATTATAGGGATTATTTAAATGCATTATAAGAATCCAATCATAGTCTTCACAAGTGGAATTCTTCAACAACAGCCTGTCCAGCCTACCTCAAGCATTTGTGATCACAACAAAGTCACACCCCGCCCACAACAACAGCGCAGTCTTCAGGTGATTGTTCATCTCAACACAGGAGGATTATTCCCTACATCTCTTCCTACCGTCTCTCTACCTTTCTACTTGTCTGAATTCTGCTAAGCTACTTGGACATTTGAGCGGTCTCCTCTTGGACACATCACTGCGAATCTCCACCTATCTTCTTGTTTACCTTTTCAACTTGCATTCAGCCATCTTGCAGAAGCCGGCGATCTTGCGCAGACCGTATGCGCAGTAGCTGTCAGGAGAGCTATACACGGTTATATTCTGCTGGGAATGTACTCCCAGGTTTTCCTAAATGCTAGCAACTTGAATTTAATGGTCACACTCAGGAATTAGCTAGCAATTGATTATACTTTGCATATTGAAAGGGCAAACCTCCGTTTATTATTACACTTTGCCTATCATGAGAATGGTGGGTTCTTGGTTAACTCCGTGCCTTCTCTATCTTATAAAATTATTCAGTAGCATTGCAAATGTTAACTCTTTCTTAGATTTAGAACTAAGTATAGAGAATACATACCAGTCACAGCGATCAATATTTTTGTAACATTGGTGATTTTATCACTCAAAGTGGCATTTGCGCCATTCCTCAGTGGCTTTAGCTAATTTCAAGTTTCGGGCTTAGGCACCCTCTGGCTTCCCAATTTGGTTTGAAGAGGCCCCTTTTATCCGGATGCTGGCGCGGCTTCGCAACCTAAGTCACACGGACATTTCCATGTATCCCACGATGGACTACCAATCAGCTTACAGCACGCCCTGGCCAATTTGCATATTTAATCTGCATCTCTAACTTACTTGACCGCCGCTACGTCCCCACTTGGGTTCAAAGTCCGCTGTGGGTACATGTGTGTTCTCACAGCCGTAAATATGTCAGCTTGGGTACCTGCTATTGTCCCCTGAAAGTCTCCGTTTATTTCCAATCTCGTATGCACTTATAAACTATGTGGCATGTGTCTTTTTCTGACAGCTCCAGATTAATCCTGAACTGTTTGTACCTATAAATTCCCCACCATCTAGAGTTACTCACGGCCACTTGACAGTTCAGAACAGATTTATGTTACTTTTGGTTGAAAAATCTTACTCTAGTTTCAGTTTGGGTGACCCAGAGTTTACCAGTTCATTTGTCGCCCCAGGCCCTGAACTCCTTAACTGTTTAAAACATATCCTGGTCAATGAACTTAGGTACTTCCAAATTCCACGACCCACCGGTATTGGCGGCATCACTATCTAGAGCCTTATTATCCCATTTTGTGACGCATCAGTCGTTCACAGATATATAATACAATATGTCTGCTACCATATTAACATCTTTTTAATCATATCTGTGACACACCCAAACTTCCCAATCTCCGCCATCCATTTTTGTTAGGTTCAAACCTACTTGTTATTTGGCATTGAATCTGTTATATTAAGGTCATCTCTAGCTCAGATTAATAATCACGTGACCGAGTCAGCCACAAATAGGATATTAATTTGAAGATGATTGTTGTCAAAAGAGGATAATGGCTTAGGAACTGAATACTGACGTCAGAATCGGCGCCTGAAATGTTAGATCTATGCATGATTTGGGGAAAAAAACAGGAAGGGTGGCAGAAGAAATTAAATATTATAGACTAGTATTTTGGGATAATGTAAAACAAGATGGAACGGATGTTGTATGATCCTAGAACGATGTTATGAATATCCAAATGACCCTTGGCAAAAAGAAAGGGTCCCCCACCCTACTCTAGGGAGTCGCGACCTACAAGTTGGGAACCCCTGACTTGGGCACGTCAATTAGTGTGGTGTTATCTCCCATATTATCTGGAATTAATGTATCACGGCCGCACAGGTCTGTTTGATGTAGTCACCTGGTTATCAATGCAGTGTACATGCTACTTAATTATGGCCGCAATTTTGACTAGTCAGCAATTTCCGGTGTAAATACCAAGTAGATTATATATTCGTATCAATATTTTGTTTTGATAATTTTACACATCTTGTTGTTATTTGTCATAGTTTAACCAGTAATTGTGTGCGTTCTGTTAATCGTATTATTTTCCATATCCCTTACAGGACATTGCAGTCAACACCAGCATTTTCAGCTGCTGTTGATGTACTAGGCAAGATTTCTCTCAGTAGTTTGCCATTGCTTTCTGAGCGACCGGGCTCACATACCCCGTAAGTGACCGACGCGACGAGAACCGCTTCCAATTCTCGCGCACATCACGTCACTCACGAGAGTTTACGGGAATATGGAGAAAGACGCTAACCCTTAGGCCAGGGAGACCGGCGTTAATCGTATAGAGTGTGATTTATAAGGTGTCTGTAACGACAATGCTTTTCAGATTATCAGATAAAATGCTAAGATGGAAAAACAAGAGGCGACACTAGAGGCGTACTAAGCTCAAGCTGTCAACTCTTGTAATGCTGGAGTTTGGCCTCTGTAGTCATTTAGTGATGCAATGTTTGTATTGCTTCATCTATTTTGGACGCAATACAATTGTTATTCTGGGAGAGGTAGACTAGATGCTACTCTGCCTTTTGACCTAGATCAGGGCCGTGCGGTGCTTTTGTACAGAGAGGCGGCCTCATCAGGCGGCACTGTAATGGGGTGGCATAAGGGGACGACAATTCTAAAGAAAAAACATTTAAGTTGAGGCATTTTGAAGATTTGCATCATAATGAGAAAATCTACCGCACGGTCCTTGCTAAGATCAAAGTGTAGATTTGTCTACAGTTGATCTGACCAGGGTCACCAGCAGAGGTGGTCATCCAAGCTGACCACTAACACTGCCAGTCAGGCCACGGTAGAGCAGGATGGGACGAAGGCACATAATGGAACTAAGAGGCCCCAAAGAGGATTATAAAGCTGATCATGGAATCAGCCCTCATTATAACTTACCTTCTGAGGTTGGACCGGTTCCGTGGCGAAGGCGTTACGAACGCAGTTCATAATCCCGCATACTCGCGTTCAAAACACAGCTGTGTTTTTTTTTTTAATGAAATGGTATGGGTGCCGGTCGTTCAGAAATTAATCAATCAATCATGTGCCATGCCGGAAAGCGTGGGCGGTCACGACTCGCCATTTCACTCGATCACCAGAGTCGTGGATCAGCTCAGTGTTCCTGTCTCGTCCATGCCATGTGGCCAAGCCATCCAGGTATTTTCCTCTCGGTCTTCCTCTTGGTCTGTTCCCTTCGATCTTGCCAGTTGTGACTAAGTTCTCCAATCCATTTCTTCCCATAACATGTCCAAAAAATTTTGACTGTCTACGTCTAATTTCTCTAATCAATTTACGATTGTCATTTGTCTCCTGTAGTACTTGGTACTGCCATGGAAGCAGGTGGTGGATGGAGTGTGAGAGCAGCCGACAGATTGTTGTTGGTTATGGTCTTGCACTCTGCGGCGATAGGCAGATGATCTCATCAGTAGAGACAATGGCTATGGCCACCGACTAGTACAGTCACTGCCCAGAAGGAAAGCAATGGCAAACTACTTTCTGCAAAACTTGCCAAGAAACCATATCAACCATGACAGAAAACATAATAAGAAAGAGATCTGGTGGCGAGACCCCCAGGCCAGGCAGATCAGATAACACTGGGGAAGAGTGTGACACAGGGACCAGTACTAGTAATCGTGATGACGGAGTTAATCCTGACTGTGTTACCAAGGAATTCCCCTGTGTCAGACTAAGAAACAGAGTGAGAATAGCAACGTGGAATGTGAGAAGTCTGTATGAGGGAAAGCTTAAAGTAGTGTGTGATGAGATTGAGAGGTTAAACATTCAAATTTTAGGAATTAGTGAACATCGCTGGAGCGGCAAGGGACATTTTACAACTGAAAATGGAAGTATTTTCATTTATTCTGGTAGAGATGTCGGAGGCCAGAGTGGAGTGGCATTTTGTTTAGATAAGACAACTGCAAAATCTTTAATGGGATATAATCCAGTTAGTGATAGAATCCTCACTATTAGACTTAAAGGCCGTCCAAAAAACACAACTCTCATACAGATATATGCACCTACTTCAACAGCAGAGGAGGACGAAATTGAAGATTTTTACAACACACTACAAGACACATTAAATAAGATTGGTCATAATGATATAGCAATATTAATGGGAGATTTTAATGCAAAAGTAGGTGCAGGAAGAGCTGAAAATGAGAGACTCGTTTTAGGAAAATTTGGATTGGGAAACAGAAATGAAGCAGTTGACAAATTAATTGAATTTTGCACAGAAAATGAGTTCACGATAGCCAACACGCTTTTTAAACAACATCCAAGAAGAATCTTCACATGGAAGTCTCCAGACAGTATTACCAAAAATCAGATAGATTATATTTTAATACAAAGAAGATGGAGATCAAGCATAACATCTGCAAAAACCCTACGTAGTGCAGACTGTGATACAGATCATCAGTTATTAGAAGCAGATCTGAAATTAAAACTCAAAAAGCTTACCCGAGGACCAAGGCCACTTCGTTTTGATCTCACATAAATACCAGATGCATACAACGTAGAAGTTAGGAATCGTTTTGGGGTCTTGATGTCTGCACAAGAGGAAATGACACCTGATGAACTGGCAGTACAAGCTAGAGATATCTTGATAACTGCAGCCAAAGATTTAATTCCGACCAAGAAAAAGCAACTTAAGCCATGGATTACATCAGACACGTTAGAATTAATAAAACAACGAAGGGAACTGAAACAGAAAGGAGGTGAATCCGATAATACCAGGATGAAGTATAAATCTTTAACTCGAGAAATAAGAAAGAACACAAGAAAGGACAAAAATCAATACATACAAGATTGTTGTACCAGAATAGAGCAATATCATAAGACCGGAAGAGATTATGAAATGTTCAAAGAAATGAAGTTGTTGACAAAAAATGTTCAACCTCAATTGAATGTTATCTGTGACAAGATGGGAGATACCTTAACAGAATCTAGACACATTCTAGAAAGATGGCAGGAGTACTGCAGTGGAATGTATGATATGAGTGACAGTGAGGATATGAATGAGGTACATGAGCCAATGACAGCAGAGACAGAACCTGAACCCTCATTAGATGAAATTGCTTGGGCTATAAAGCACCTGGAGAATGGTAAATCTCCTGGATGTGATGAGATACCAGCTGAACTAATTAAAGCGGGAGGAGAAGAAAGCATACACATATATCATGCATTATGTACAAAGATTTGGAAATATGGTATATGGCCAAAAGATTGGAAGAGAACTATCTTCATTCCAATACCAAAAAAGGGCAACCTGAAATTATGCACCAACTATAGAGCTGTTGCCCTGATCAGTCATGCAAGTAAAATTCTACTAAAAGTCATAATGGCAAGACTTCGTAAGAAAATGGAAGAAGAGATTAACATAGTTCAAGCTGGATTTAGACAAGGAAGAGGAACAAGAGATCACATATTCAACATGCGTTTAATAATAGAGAAGTGCAGAGAATTTAATGTAAACCTATACTCATGTTTTGTGGATTATTCAAAGGCATTTGACTGTGTACAGCATCAGAAACTTTGGGAAATCAACACCGAGCTTCTACTCCAGAAGATGGCTTACCACTTCTACTCCAGACTTAGCTTTCTGCACAGGAGACATCCTCCACAAAATCGATCGCCATGTGCTGGACCAATTAGCAGGTAGTGACCACAGACCAATCAAGCTTGAAATGAATATGGAGTATGTTCCACAGGAGCAAAAGCCCTTGCCCCGCTGGAATTACAAACGAGCAGATTGGGACAAATTTGCCATACTAACAGACAAATATTGTGAAAACATAAATACACGATATGGCAACATAAAGCAAATGGTGGAAAGTCTAAACAGAGCGATAATACAGGCAGCCACTGAGTCCATTCCAAGAGGAGCGAGGAAAAATTACAAACCATACTGGACTGAAGAACTACAAAGTTTGGAGGACAAAGTTGAAGATGCCAGGAAGACAGCAGAGAGAGAACAAACAATTGAAGCAAACATCTCTCTCAAAGCCATCTCAGCAAAATATAAAAGAACAGTAAATCAAACAACAAGAGATTGTTGGAGGGAAAAAACAGAAAACCTGAATTTTGACAGGGATGGAAACAAACTATGGAAACTAGTGAAAGCCATGAACAATGAAGGACCTAGAAACAAACAAATAACAATTAAACAAGGAAATGCCTTGCTTGCAGGCAAAAAGGCTGCAAATGCACTAATGGAACACTATGCAAATGCAAACCACATTGATATTACAACCGAACAGAAGAAAGCAATCAAAGACAAACAGATACATCATAGAAATACAGAGACAGCGGCAGAATATATGATGGCAAATCTAACAATGGAAGAAATGGAACAGGCAATGAATACCCTAAAAAAGAAGAAATCACCAGGAAAGGATGGAATCACAAATGAAATGCTAATAGGACTAGGCACCAAGGCAAAGAAGAAACTACTAGCAGTCCTAAATAACAGCTGGAAGAGAGGAATAGTCCCACAGGCATGGAAGGAAGCTATACTAATACCAGTCCCAAAGAAAGGAAAAGACCTGGAAGAACCAAATGGCTATCGACCTATCAGTCTACTTAGCTGTGTAGGAAAATTAATGGAACGCATTATCAATGGCAGGCTAACATGGCATCTGGAAGAAAACAAACTCTTAACACCACACCAAGCAGGATTTAGAAAGTACAGATCCACTGAAGATCAAATAACCTATATAGCTCAGGAAATAGAGGATGCCTTCCAAGAGAAAAAGCACACACTAGCAGTCTGGATAGATTTAGAAAAAGCATTTGATAAAGTATGGAAGGAAGGACTGAAAGTAAAACTGCAAAAAATGCATGTTTGTGGGAAAATGTATAAATGGATCAGCCACTACCTTGAGAACAGAACTGCCAGGACAAAAGTACAAGGACAAACAAGCAAAATGATGCTGCTGGAGCAAGGTGTCCCCCAAGGAGGAGTTCTTTCACCAACATTATTCCTAGCATATATAAATGACATCACAGAAAATTTTCCAGCCAGAGTACACACATCCTCCTTTGCAGATGACCTAGCCATATGGACATCTGAAGAATATATTAGTACAGCTAACAGCAGAATACAGCAAGCCTTATTAGCGCTAGAGGACTGGTCAAAATCATGGCTAGTGAAGATAAGTGAGGAGAAAACAACATGCACAGTGTTCTCCCTCTCAAATAAAACTCAGCAACCTAAGCTGGTATTGAATGGAAAAATATTGCGCCATGAAGAAAATCCAAACTATCTAGGAGTCACCTTTGATCGTCGCCTGACATGGAAGACACAGGTTGAGAAAAATCGAACAAGAGCAAGGCAGAGAATGGCAATCATGAAAAAGCTTGCTGGTACAACGTGGGGAGCAGATGAGAAAGTTCTCAAGAAGTTATATACTGGACGGGTGAGGCCAGTACTGGAATATGGCATTGCAGCTTGGGCAACAGCAGCTAAGTCAAACTTTAACAAAATAAGTAGAGTCCAAAACCAAGGAATGCGAATCATAACTGGAAGCCTGAAGACAACGCCTATTAATGAACTAGAAAAGATCACTTGTTTACAACCAATGCAGGATAGAAGAGATAGCAGAGCCCAGCAACAAGCAGAAAAATTTAGAAGATTGACAGACCACCCTATGTACAACAGATTTAATGGTTTTGGAAAGGGAAGACTGAAGCGTAGCAACTTTGTAGAAACTGCAAAACGAAGGATTAGGGCAGATCCTATACTTAACATATCAACAGTCAAGCCCATACACAATGCACACAAGTTCCCAGCTTGGAGACAGCAGCAACTGCCTGAGATGATAGAAAACATTCCTGGTATTGAGAAAAAGAACACTCAGCATGAAACCGAAAGAAGAGAAATAACCCTAAACTACATAAAAGAACATTACCCAAGCAGGAATTGGACCCATGCATATACAGATGGATCAGCCAAAAATTCAATAGAGAATGGAGGAGGAGGAATTCTCCTAAATTTAAAAAATGGAGTGAAAAAAAACACATTCATTGGCAACTGGAAAATTTTCAAGTAACTTCAAAGCGGAGGTAGAGGCTTTGAAAACTGCAGCAGAAATGCTCCTGATGGAGGAAAATAAAGAGAAGCAAATAGCTATCTTCACAGATGCAAAGTCAGCTGTCTCAATACTCAAGAGCAATAACAGCACAGAACTAACTGACCTAAGAGCAGCACTCCATGGTCTATGCCAGAAATCCAAAAAAGTTGTAATACAGTGGATCCCATCACATTGCAGTATACCTGGAAATGAAGAGGCTGACAGACTGGCAAAAGAGGGCGGACGACTACCACAGCCTGACATAGACATAACCTATAATGAGGCAAAGAGGTTGATAAAAAGCACTTATAGAACCAAATGGGAATCTGAGCATCCAGGCCATCAGAAGGATGATGCATATTACAAACTCGACCGAAGAGAACAAGTAGCAATCTTCAGACTCCGCACAGGACATAACAGGCTGAAATACCACTTGTTCAATAAACTAAAGATAGGAGATACCGATGAATGTAATTGTAGAGCTGGAAAAATGACAGCAAAACATTTGCTGCAGGATTGCCCAACGTATGCAGAACAGAGAAAGATATTTTGGCCCACACCTGCTTCATTTGAGGACAAGCTCTATGGAGATATAAACAGAGCTCAAGTTGACCGCAGCTTACTTTAACTACATACAAGTTGACATTTAAAGGTGCATGAAGACCCAGAGGCATGAAATGGAATATTGCTTGGATAGCAAATCCATTATGTGGAAAGTCCAAATCGAAAGCTCGCTGTGTGGGCTTCTAAAAAGGTGGAAAAGTGTCCTAGTGGCACGAAATGGAATATTGCTTGGATAGCAAATCCATTACGTGGAAAGTCCGAATCAAAAGCCCATTGTGTGGGCTTCATAAAAGGTGGAAAAGTGTCCTAGTGGCACGAAATGGAATATTGCTTGGATAGCAAATCCATTACATGGAAAGTCCGAATCGAAAGCTCACTGTGTGGATGTCATCTGCAGACTGCATACTTCTGGTTTCCGGAAGAACAGCCTATGGTGAACGGAAGGCCCAATATACGGAAGTGAGGCTAAGCAGCCATGTGCAGGACGTGACGATTCCTTGGGTGAGCCCAGTACCAGAGCGCTGTGTATCGGCTCTGCAAGTATGGAAGCCTCCTTGGATGGCGGGGAATGCCCATGGTCTGCCCCTGCCTTCCCTTGAGGGCTGACCAGGATCTTTGGCCGTTCTATATGGACCAGCTGGGATGGGGGATAACACCACAACAGTGAGAGTCAAACGTCCTAAGAAACCCCCGGGAAGGTTAACCCGGTCAACAAATGCCCGCAGAAGTCGGATGTGTCGGCCTAACGGCGCAAGAACGCAGCTCTGCTGTAAACAGGCACAACGCAATCACATCCGGAAAAAAAACTCCGGATGAACGAAGAAGAAGAAGAAGAAGAACGGCGCATAAACGCCTTTGAATATAAGTGTTATATACGAGTTCTAAAAATATCTTGGGTAAAGAAAAGAACAAATGCATCCATACTTCAAGAGTTGAATATTGAAGAAGGTTGGCTATTAGAGACGATAAAACAAAGAAAATTGAAATATTTTGGTCACTTGAAACGTCACGAAAGTTTGGAGAGAACAATAATGGAAGGGTATATGGGAAGAGAGGAAGAGGAAGGCCAAAGAGAAGATGGGTGCAGGATGTGGCGGATGATCTCCAGATGGGTGTATCAGATGCGGGACATCTTGCTTATGATCGAGAGGTTTTCCGGAGGGTTGTTATGGGAGCGAGGTTCTGCAAAGGACATGCTACTGAATGAATGAATGAGTACTTGGTCATTGGTTTTTCTGTCTGTCCATGGTATTCTTTGCATTTTCCTCAGAAACCACATTTTTGCAGCCATCAGATGTTTTTCAGCTTGACTGCTCATTGTCCAAGTTTCACATCCATACAAAAGAACAGGCTCTATGTATCAGCCCTCAACACTCTTTTTCTCGTTTCAATTGACATCTTTTTATTGGTCAGAATGTTTTTCATCTTGCTAAAGGCTACTTTCGCCATGGCGATTCTTGTTCTAATCTCTTCAAGGCATCTCCCATCAGATGTTATGACTGTTCCGAGATAATTGTACCGATTCACTTGTTGAAGAATAGTCCCATTTACTTGTATATTACATTGTGGTATTTCGTTCTTCCTAGTGACTACCATAACCTGTGTCTTTTTACAATTTAATTATAACCCCAGTTGCTCACTGTGTACAACAACCGCATCTACTAATTGTTGCAGATCCTGCGCATTGTCTGCAATCAATACTGTATCATCTGCATATCTAATGTTATTGATGTTTCGTCCTCCAATGCTGATTCCATTTATATCTTCTACATTTCTGAAAATATTTTCACTGTATAGGGAAAAATGATCTGGAGACATTACACATCACTGACTAACACCTCTCGTAATAGGCTGATATTGTCCCACTTCATATCAATCATTATGGCAGCTTGTTGTTTCCAATATATGTTTGTTTTATAAGTCTAATGTCTTTCCCATCAGTTTGTAGATCTGCAAGCATATTCCACCATGTTGACATGTCTAACTCTATCAAAAGCCTTTGTGTAGTCAATAAAGCAAAGATGAATATCCTTGTTTACTTCTATAGCACGTTCAATAACTGTTCGCAGTATATACACAGCATTTACTGTACCCTTTCCTTCTACAAACCCACATTGTTCTTCCCCTATTTTCAGGTTGTACTTTCTTCCTCACTCTTTGCATGATAATTCGTAGCAAAATCTTTGGGATGTGACTCATTATACTAATTGTTCTATGTTGATCACATTCCAAGGCTCCTGATTTCTTTGGGATTGCAATAAATACAGTTACATAATTCAGAAGGTATATCTCCAGTATCATATAATGTGTTCAGCAGTCTGGTGACTTGATCTATTCCATATTCTGCTAAAGCTTTAATCATTTCTGTTGTGATGTTATCTGCACAGGGGGAGGGGGGCCAGGGGGGGGGGGGGGGGGCTTGCCAGCTTTTATGTTTAAGAACATTTTGAACCTCCATCTCCATAATTGGCGGTCCTTCATTATTAAATCTTATATCATACTGTTCGTCTCTGTTATCATCATAGACGTTTTTCACATAATCTGTCCATACATGTAGAATCTGATCTTTTTCTGTTATGATTTTGCCACCTTTAGTTTTTAGACAGCCTGCTGATGTACATGTTCTTTTACTAGTAATTTCTTGAATTCTTTTGTGCACTAATTTGGTATTTTGACGGTTGTGTTGTTTTTCAATTTCTTAGCACTTTTCCTCAAGCTATGCTTCTTTTACCCCCTAACATAATATTCTGACTTGTCTGAAAATTTCTTCATATGTGGCATAATTATTTATTTTTGGAGTCTTCTTGTTTCTATTAGGTATAAAGTTTCTTCAGTCATCCATTTCTTACGACCCACCTTCTTTAATTTTGGAATAGTTGTTTCTGCAGCCAAACTGATTGAATGCCTCAACATTTCCCATTGATCATCCACATCCTGGAATAGGATCTCTAGATCAGACAATATATCAAATCTGTTCTGTACTTCTATATTGAATTTGTTTAATAATTTCTTGTCATTACTCAATGTACACAAATCATATTTAGTGTTTCCTGTTATATACTTGACTTTCTTCAACTTTATCCTCAATATTCCTGTAAGTAATCTGTGGTCACTATAACAATCAGCACTGGGAACTGTTTTCGTTAGTGTTAATGCGTTTCTAAATCTTCTGCTAATCAGAATGTAATCAATCTGATTTCTAATCCTGCTATCAGGACTTCTCCATGTCCATAATCTTCTAGGGTGTTGCTTAAACCAGGTGTTTCCTACAATCATTTCTTGTTCTTTTGCCCAATCTACGAGTCTGTATCCTCTTTCATTTCTCTCTCCTAAACTATAGTTTCCTACTGTGTATCTATCACCTTGGTTTCCTACTTTTGCATTGAATGCCCCTATTATAATATTTATTTCTGAATTTTTACATTTCTTTAAGGCAGACTCTGTGTCTAGTGTCCTCTACACTATCTTCACCGGATTCTCCTGTTGGGTCATATACTTGAATAACATTTATTTATGTTAAAAGGTTTGCCGCTTAATTTAACTAGTAGAACTCTTTCCGACACGGCCCACTATCTTTGAACAGATTTTGATGTTTTCCGGTCCAAAATAATTGCCACTCCCCTTTGTCGATCTTCACCTCCAGAATAAATAATCTTAAAATCTTCGTCTATCTTGATGCCTGCTCCTGTCCATCTCGTTTCGCACATCCCTAAAATATTAATTGTGTCTCTTTCCATTTCTTGTTTTATGTTCTCTAATTTTTCGTCGTTGTTTGGTCTCTGTGGCTAAGAGTTTGTGAACGCGGTTTGTGAGCCCGTATACCCGGGTTCGAAACACAGCGGTGCTGGTTTTTTCGAAAAAGGTATAGGAGACGGTCGTTCATTAAGCAATGGCAAACTACTGAACGTAAAATTTGTGCAGGAATCATGAACAGCGAAAATGCTGGGGTTGACTGCTACGTCCTGTGAAGGACATGCAACTTAATTTTTTTTTTTTTTAGCGTCTTAACATTCCATGTTGCTAATTTTAATGTCTCTGTCTTGTCTTGCGAAAATCAGTCTTTGGGCGAATCATAATGTCGTTCAGAAAGCAATGGCAAACTACTGAACGTAAACTTGCCTAAGAAACACGAACAGCCACAAAATGTTGGGGTTGAATGCTACGTCCTGTAAAGGACATGCAACTAACTTTGAAGTTGAACGGAGTTGGGAGAATTGAAAATAAAAATTGGAGAAAAGAAACATTGTAGTACTTTCTTACTTAATGGCCTGAGGCTTAAGCGATCGGTATGAGGAACAATAGCCGATAGATAGACATGTATGCAGGTAGGTAAAAATGTAGGTTACGTTTAAATCTACAGACTAGCTAGCTGGAAGTTTCATGGCAGACATGTTAAGAATAAGAGCACACGCTCTTAAACTCCCAATGCGCCGATGACGAGGTAATTAGGTTCTCTCCCAACAGCGATCTTTTAGAGTTAAATGTTAACTTCTCGTCCTTGACTAGGGGACGTAAATTACAAGTACCCCCAGAAGTCGGAGTTGGTTAAACAGCTGGTGAGGGATAGTGGTAACAGGGGAAACTGGCCCAGACACAAATGTCAATCAAGTGTGGACTACGCTTGATTTGATGTAGTTAATATTTTTACAGCAATGCCTGTCTGTAATTAAATTAAGTATATAAATAAAGTAAGCACTTAGGTTAAACAGTTAGTTGCATATCCTTTACGGGACGTCACAGTCAACCCCAGCAGTTTTTCTTGGCTGTTTGAGATTTATTGTCAAGTTTACGTTCAGTAGATTGCCATTGCTATACCACCGACGCTCATACCATTGTTGAAACTCAACACAATGCGGTCTGCTTCTAAATCGCTTGCAGTTGATTTCGAACGACTTATGAGGCTAATCGCGTTCGCTACCACTTCGCGACAGACGCCGGCATATTAGTTAATTATATTACACTATTCTAAGAATGTATTCTTAGTCAAGTCTTAGTCAGATATGGCTGAACTACCGTATGCCAGTAGACGCTACTACTTGCTTTCTGTTAGCGCCGAATGTTGGGCGGCGGTTACCAAACCAGACACTCCACATTGTGCCAACTGCTTCGTGCGGATGCACACAATTGGAAGGGCACAAGCGTTAGTCTAGTGCGAGGAGGTGCAACCTAAAGACTAAATGTCATGGCAGGGCTGACCAGGCCCTAAGCCTTGGTCAGCAACTGGTCTAGGATCAAAGCATTCGTAGGCGGACAGTTACAGCATTGCTTTGCTAATTCGGCAGATTTTACAGCTTGTCTGATTCCAGAGTACCGATGTTACCTTTCCTCTGGAGTAAACTAGACAGGCCCAGAGAGGAATCATGCTGCAAGGGCAACACATGGTCTCTACAATTCATCCCAGGCTTTGTGCTATGGAGAGATTATTATGAAGCGTAAAAACTGTCGTCTTTCAAGCTGGCCAGGTGCCAGTAAAGAGTATGCAAGAGTATACAATTTTATGAACATTAACTCTTATACTTTTGTATTCACAGTGTATTGGTGAGTCAACGACAACAATAAATCACAGAAGCATCTTTGGAATTATTCATTTAACCGAGGATTATTTTGTAACCGCAGAAACTATAACAGTACACACGATCTGACAACTAATACGCGTTATTTATTTTTTTATGTTAATAAGCAGAACATATAAAGTAATGCGTGGATGAAAATGTGACAATGATGCAGATTTGTGGTCGCAACGTTTGGGTTGTGTCATTAAATAAATGGCGGTGTACTTTGCAAAAATAAAAGACTACAGATAAAAAACAAACAACGTGGAATAGTTTAAGAAAACATTTATTCATCTTTCGTCTGATGACGCTATGGGCAACTGTTGTGATTGTTTGAATCCCCACCAGGTGAGTTTGTTTATTTGTTTATTATAATGTCTCCACATTCTTTATTGTTTGCTGTTTTCCATCAAGTATGATAATGACCATTAATTTCATCCAGTGGGGTTGAAAGTTTGATGCCTTGTACTCTAAGATGGCTGGTAAGGCCTTTTTGGCTCGAAATGTTCTTTGACAATGTGGGAAAGAACGCTTGACGTTCCAGGAGGAGGATCTCCTGTGGTGGTTTTAGTTGTCCAGTCTTATTTTCACAGCTCTTGCAGTCCTGTTTGCTTCGCAATTGACTACACCCTTGCATAATGATGCAGGCCATGAATTTCGGTCTTTGTTAGCAGTCTCAAAGTGTCGTGACAAATTCCGAAAGTTTTGAGCGATATCTTCAGTTTTTAAAGTGTTTCCTCAGGCCTCCACGAGAGCGTTTACCACAAGGCAGCTCGCCGTAAAATATTTGTGTAGGGAGCCTGCGATCTGGCACGCGAGTCAAGTGGCCAGCCCAGCGAATCTGATTCTTCATTGTATTGTTATAGCAACTGTGGAAGTTAGTTGCTTATCAACACGTTACTCTCAAGTTTAATTCCCACACTCTGAGCATGTTGAGAAGAGTGAATGTATGCCTGCCTGCTATGTGCAGAATGACAGCGAGCGTCTGTTGGACCTTTTCTCCAGGACATGCTGGCGTGTTGGGTACGAAGGAACGAACGAACCAACGATCTTTATTTTCAAAGGGTTAAGAATTGGGCACGCAGGCCCGTCTGACATTCTGCCCTTCTTCTCTAAAGAACAGGCAGATAGATTGGCTAGAATTGATTGCATCGTTGGGTGAGGTACTGGTTCGCAATAAGGCACATGTTGCCAGGGCCCCTTGGAATCATGCGTAGAGTGTCGAAAAAAGTTAGTTGCATATACTTTACAGGATGTCGCAGTCAACACCAGCATTTTTTTTTTTTGCTGTTATGATCTCTTGGCAAGTTTACGATCAGAGGGTTGCCATTGATTTCTGAACGATCAGTACCCATACCATTTTATAAAAATAACAACGCAGGGCAGTCTGCTGCCAGATCGCCCGCAGTTGTGTTTCGAACTCGGGTATGCGGGATTACGAACTGCGTCCGATATTCCTTCGCCACGGGACCGGCATCGAGTGTGGAACAACAAAGACATCATCGTGGCCTGGAGAGAATTGTTCAGCCAGAGGAACTGGCCGACACTCAGGACCCAGAGGAAACGCCAGACGGAGACTGCCACTGGTACTCAATTATCACACAGAGATAAGATCATACAAGAAGAAATCAGGATTAAAGTGGGGTTATAGCATAGCTAGATTTTATTAGAAGGCAGCAATTAAAATGGTTTGGCCATGCAAGTAGGTTACCAACTAACAGTATACCACAATAGGAGACTACTGCAACACACGTTGTATTCATTACGGATTCAAAGAATATGCTTAGCAAGGTGGAGAAAGGAATGTTTCGTGTGGAATGGCTCTCGTCGCTTCAGAGGTCACAGATTGTGAGAATTGTATGGATATTTTGTCCTGGCCATGGGGGAGTTGGGCGGGGGGGGGGGGGGGGGAATGAACATGCTAGTAGGTTAGCAGGGAATGCACCTCTTGTTGGTATATTACCTATGGACAAGGGAGAGGTGGTCATGTGCCTGTGGGACCAGGTGGAGAAGACAGGGGAACAGATTGAGAACCCTTATGTGGACAAGATGAGATTGCGGTGGATTGTCGGGGATTCTGGTAATATCTCAAAACTGAGAGGGAAGTCCAGGAGAACTTTCAATCAGACAGCGATGGAACGATTAGTAGTATGACTCTTCGCTGGCCTTTGAACGAGGGGACGGAGCGGGATGGGAATGTCCTGTGTGCAGTGATGTCGGTTCTTAGCTCAACTCAACTCAACTCTTGGCGAAGCGTTGCTCTCTCCACGGCCTGCCATAAGGCGTCTCGATCCTGTCCCAGCTGTAATGCCTCGAGTATTCTCGAACCCAAAGTGCCTACATTGTTCTGTGTCGTGCTAGCCAACCGCTACCTTTTCTGCCATGAATGACGCTGTCTAGCAATGTCTGTTACTAACCGCTGTGGAGGATAACTGATTAAGTATCATGGCATGATTAATCTTTTAAGCCACTTCCTGTATCTGAAATGGGCTTGCATATCGCCTAACAATTGTCATTGCAAAATGTTGTCTCAATTAAAATATCAGAACAGTAGCTTTTCCAAGCAACCTACTTTAATTTGATATATAATACATGTCTGCTACTGTCGTGTATCCGTTTAAAGTGTCGTCCCTGGAGTGAGAGGAATCAACACCCACATTTTATTTTAACCCCTTATCATTATCCTGGAGAAACCACTAGAATCCGTCTACAAAACTCCGTCAGTTTATGGACACCTCTTTCTCTCTCTCTCTATCACTGCTGTATCATGCCCCCTCTCATTCTTCCCCAACGCAACATACTCAACAACTCTAGCTTCTAAAAATTAATAACAATTAATTTATTAAAAGAAAAGTGTGATGTATGTGAGAAGCGTATGTGAAGAATGTGTGACGTGTTCTATAATGTGTGTAGAATCGGACCCTCAGATCAATAGCCCAGTCAGTTCATCCTTGCAAGGACACACCACAGCACGTTAGGTCAGCACAAGACAACCTCACCCGGTGATGTATCTCTTCTGCCAGACACTTACTTTCTTCTGTAGCTACCTGGTAATCCATGCACCTGATCATCCGAAATAGCTATAGTCTATAAGTTACCACTGATCATGGTCCGTTTGCACACTGCACATTATAAGTTCCTATAGTTCCTAAAATGTACAAATCCCTGTACTGTGAAAATAAGTATCACTGTTGTTGGAAATAGACTTGATCCTATCTATTGTCTATAGTGTCTAAATTACAATGTTCCTTGTAATATTTCCCTGGAATCTACCACACCATGTGAATGTTACATTTAAAGTTCTCGTGTAGTTACTAATGTTCGTATGAGGTGTAGTGTCTCAACTAACATCACCCATCCTAGGTGAACCTTAACACACTGGAATCGTTAAATGGTTTCGCTCATCTGAGCCCTGTTCCGGTGGACCCTCCTGATCATGGGCCCAGCCCAAACATTATTGAACAACTTTCTTCTTTGACGTTATTCATTTTCCGTAAGAAAAAACATTTACTGTTCAACTGGTGTTCTTCCCAATCGTAGTAAACTTTCTTCAAAACTCGTGTAGAGCTTCTTCGTAACTGGCAGGGAACCTGTTAGAGAAATAACACACCTGGTGAGAGCACTCATCACTGATCCTACCAGCTGAGTGTAGGCCTACGGCCTCGCTCAGATATTCATCAGCGAACTAAACTCTGTCATAGAGCAGATGAGCTCATCACCTAGGTCCGAATCAGGCTATGACAAGGAAAGACCAATAAACAGAGTGCAGAACCCCAGTGGGCACCCCACTGAAAGATCCCACTATTGGACACTTCCCCCATCTCCCAACCCATCCTTAATCTCTCCAAATATCACTCCACTACACTATTCTCACTAGCAGAGCTAATTCTCACTTCACTACTCTATTCTCAACTAACAGAGCTAATCATCACTTCACTACTCTATTCTCAACTAACAGAGCTAATCATTTCCTCACCCTAGCTAGTTTTAACAAGGCTTACTGCCTATATTAATTAGGCCTAAATACACTATAGTGCAATACCTTATGCAACACCGCATCACTCCTGGATGGCATCTACAACTTGCCATAAAGACATATGTAATTTAATCTTCAATTAAATCTAACACAGTAGATGCTCTCCGAATTCCTAACAGCGGTACAGAAACACGTCAGCCAACTTCAACTTTCTAGTCCACACTAACTGTAAACAAGTCATGTTGTTTTGTCAAAGAGCCTTGGATTGTCCTAGTGAAGTCCTTTGATGTCAACACATCAGATGGTTCCAGGGGCAGCCTATCCATTTCAGAATAAGTTCTTCTCTCCCCTTTGATTAATCAATGCAAAAGTGGTCCCCCTTGTTTCAACATCCAAAACAAGGTAGCCTGTTTCCTTCATCAAATGGTTCCAGGGGCAGATTATCCATTCCAGAAATCTTCTCTCCCCTTTGTTTAATCAATGCAAAAGTGGTCCCCCTTGTTTCAACAACCAAAACAAGGTAGCCTGTTTTCTGCATTCTCCCAATCGGGTCACAATAACAAGCCTACAATTTGATGTCTTGTGGGGACTTTCAAAGACGACTCCACTGTTTGATCTCACCGACTCCCCGTAGTAAACAACTTGTAGTTGCGAATCAAACTGTCCTTGGTATTTTTATCATCTGATTGTCAAATTACAGTGAGTTCACGACAGCTCCCATATTAACAACATCTAGGTTATAACTGTGACACGCCTTTGCTCCCCATTTCCCGCCATCCATTTTTGTTTGGTCCAAACCTACTTTTTGTCTGGCACTGAATCTGTTAACATGGCCAATGTATTTAGTTTTAAAGCCGTGACGCTGTTACTAAAAAAAGCACCCTGCAACATAATCTTCCTACCAACTCTATGCTACCAATGCCAAACCTGAACAATGACAGAAAAAGAGGCAAGAGAAATGACAACAACGGGAATGAGATTCCTGAGAAGAATACTCAACGCATCAAGAAATGAGAGAAAATAAGGAACGATGAAATCAGGACTAAAGTTTGGGTTATAGCAGCGCTAGATTTCATTAGAAAACAAGAAATGAAATGGTTCGGTCACATAACTAGGGTACCAGCTTATAGTATCCCACAACAAGCAATGCCGTACAGACCAAACTGAACCAGACGAAGAGGCCGACCATGTAAATGCTGGACAGAGGGAATAACAGAGTCCGTGGTAATTTGGGTACATGAAGCCCATAAACGGGCACTCTGCTGCTGTTTATGTTTCACTTCGACACCGCAAGGTACAAGAGGAACAAGATGAGATGATGATGATGCTGTTCATTGGCTAGTTTTCTTCGGTGTTTAAATCTTGTAGAAGTCAGTATATTAACCCGTTTTTTTTTTTAAACCCAAAATATTCAATAAACTTTCCTGTAACATTTTTAAAAATCCCATAGATTTTCTTCTTTAGTGATTGCGAAACTATCTACGACCCACGCCCGTATTTTGCCAAAGGAAAAGTACATATTCTGATACATTTTTATATTGTGCCATATTTTCTTAATACTTCTTCTTCTTCTGCGTTCATCCGGATTTTTTTCTTCTTTCGGATGTGACTGCGTTGTGCCTGTTTAAGCAGAGCTGCGTTCTTGCGCCGTTAGGCCGACACATCCGACTTTTGCGGGCATTTGTTGACCGGGTTAACCTTCCCAGGGTTTTTCTTAATACTGTTGAATACTACAACCACTCTCCGCCTGACTTCTTCTCAACAGTCCCCACACATTTAATATTAACAAGTAATTAGTTAAGAAATAAAATTAATTACTTGACATTGATTATCACACGCGGGCGAGCTGGGATGAAAGATTGACAAATGAACCAGTTCTGCAAACTATTAGAAAGCAAAATGTTTTTTTTTTCTGAAAGTAATCGAAAAATTAAGTCTTTTTTGGATTTGCTATAACTGAAAGGACGAAAAAGCACCAAAGAGATTACTGTAGGGCACAATATTTTCTAGTGGGAAGCGCGGCAGCGTAATGGATAGATACTCGCCTATCGACTAGGTGGTCAAGGGTTGGATCCGGTTCGGGGGCGGATTCATCATCTCATCTAATCTTGTTCCTCTTGTATCTTGCGGTCTCGAGATGAAGCATAAATAGCGGGGGATTTCCCGTTTATGGGCTTCATATATCGAGATTAACATGGATTGTATTATTCCTTCGTTTAGATGAACGTCCTCTTCTTCTGTTTACATTTGGTCTGTACATCATTGCTTGTTATGGTATCTTGTCTTGCCATTTAATCTTCAATAGCTGCCTAAGGCAGACTGTGTGGAAGTGGTTTAATTTCCTAGCATGTCGCTGATAAACAGCCAATCTTTCACAAGCATATAGCAGTGTGGATAATACAACTGCTTTATAGGACTTTCAGCTTTGTTTGCAGGCTTATTCCAATCTGTCCCATACATTCTTGTACAGTCTGCCAAAGGCCGCGCTGGCCTTGGAGATTCTGGTCTAGAGTGAATGCAGCAGCAAGGGGTGATCAGAAACAACCAAGACGGACATATAATCAGATTGCATCTCGTACCATTAGTTTTGAAACTCTACGTCGGCAGTTGAAGATGAGGACTGAGCGCTTAGTTATGGGAATGCCCCAAGTGCAGTGATGTCGGTTCTTGACTCAACTCATCCGGCAGGTAAGCGTGCTAGCCCATTGCACACATGGGATTCCTTATAATAACCAAAGCGTTAGTTAATAACTGATTGTTGTTCAATACTTGAAGGGCAATAATCAAATTACGTGAACTAAGGGGAATAACCAAAAACTTAATTTGCACCTCCCACTTTATTAAAATATTTCATTTCTCAGGATTCCGATGGACCCACGGCAAAAACTCCGTTATTATCTACAAATCAGCAGTCTCCCCAAGTTCCGACTACAGCCACTGGACCGTCCGTGCAATCAGCCAGAAAGTTTAATCCTAACCAGGAGAAGAACGAATTAAGTGAGTATGTTATACATAGTCATAACTAAACTTATATTTGTTGATTAGTGTGTCTATTTTGTGCACGGCTTTTCTAAAAGGTGACACCAAAAATGTTATCGCTTCTCGGCCGTGTGGCTAAGATCAAAGTGTAGATTCATCTGCGCTTGATCTGGCTAGGGTGTAGAGGCGGTCATTCAAACTGCAAACTCGAATCACCAAATCACTGACCACTAACACTGGCAGACGGGCCTTGGTGGACCACTATGGGCCAAAAGACTCAGAGTGGGACTAAGAGGCCTTAAAAAATAAATGTAAGATGACAATAGAAGGGAGCACGCTTAACCAAGTGGATAAATGTTAATTCTTAGAGGCAATTATAACATCAGATGGAACATTCACAATATAATTTAAGAGCAGACCAGGGCAAGCAAAAGCTGCATTTCAGAAAATGAAAAATATCTTATGCAATAAGTCACTGTAATTTAATGTAAGAAAGAGAGTGCTGAAGTGCTAAATAGAACCTGTTTTGCTGTATGGCAGTGCATCTTGGAACACGAATGAACATGTTAGGAAGAACTAAGAAGCAAATGAGATTTGGTTCCTTAGAAGAATGTTACGAATTACCCGGACTGCCTTCTCCTCCTCATCTCCTCCCCCACCAGCCCCATACATATGATGCCACCAACAAAAATTTATTCGACATCTTATTTCACAAGCCTTTTCTTCATCTCTAGTAATTTCATCCACAAGCGCTTACTTAATAATAAGGCCACGCTAATTCACAAAATCCTATTTCAAAACGCTCCAAGCTACCATTGACCAATGTTTAAATATAACGCAAGACATTGTGAACGACTAAACATGCTTCCTGTTCCTAAACCTACGATAGACTTATACAAAACAAGCTTAGCGTACTCTGCGCTAAGTTATGGAACAATCTTCCACAAGAAATCAAGGACACCACCAATACCTATACACACAATAGCAACCTATTTGAACACTTAACTCGGTACAGACTATATGCCCACCCCCTTAAACTATACTACTACTACTGCTGATGCTGCTGCTGCTGTTACTACTACTACTACTACTACTACTACTACTACTACTACTACTACTACTACTACTACTACTACTACTACTACTACTACTACTACTACTACTACTACTAATAATAATAATAATAATCTCAAAAGACAACTAGTATGATAAACATTCTCCTAATTGTGGATCGTTACAGTTAGTTAGTCGGGGTTCCAACTTCACGGCAACAGGTCATCTCCATTATGCTCCGTTCCTGTGCCAGTGAATATCACACGGAATGCTCCTCACTGCCCTATGTAAAAAGTGGAATAGATAGGAGTCTTGACAAGCCAACAGCCCGCACAGGTAGACTGTGCATAATGCCGCCGCCAGAACGTCAACACAAAAGTCCTCCACGGAAAATACAGTTCATCGCCGATGGAAGCAGCAGTCACTAGAAAACCAGCAGCAACACATTACTGATCTTTACTGCTTTAAAAGTCGAGAGGATCGACTTTATTCCCCTGGATTTATCCCATATGATTCGCCAGGGCATCCCGCTGAAAGCATCTTACAAAGCACGAACACGTGGCTCCGGCGACGACCCACAGATGTCTCCGAGAAAAATGCACTCGTGAACCGAAAAGGCAATCCAGTCAATTTCAAGCGACAAGCCGACCGCAATCGTTCCTAAGTTGCAGTTCACGCTACAACAAGCGCGGACAGATGTAAGAACATTCCAAACGAAATTCACAGCTCACAGTGTCGCGCCACGCACTCAACTCAGTAGCAGGACGACGGAACCATGCACTACCAGCCCAACATGAGGAAAATGCGACTGCAAACCGTAGCCAGAAGCATAAACACTCCAGAGGTTTAACGGTTCAATTGTCTATCCGCCATGTTGGGGCTGTGGAACGTTACATCGACTTTAGCTAATTATAATTGCCATGTCAACAATTAATTTTAGTAAGCCGTGTATTATTGATTATTGCACATTTTCCATCCGTTTATAATTCATATTGTTTCTGTTGTTATCGTTGTTGTCTAAGATTAAAAGTTAGTTGCATATCCTTTACAGGACGTTTGCAGCCAACACCAGCATTTTTAGCTGTTGTTGATGTCTTGGCAAGTTTTACGTTAATTTGTTTGCCATTGCTTTCTGAACGACCGGCGCCCATACCGTTTGGTAAAAAACCAGCAAAACGCAGTCTGCTGCCAAATCGCTCCCAGCTGTGTTTCGAACGCAAGTATACGGGATTACGAACCTCACCTGTAACATCCTTCGTAACGGAGACCGGTTGTCTAAGATTAGCTTCTTAAATAATGTATGAATGAAATAATGTATGGGAGCAGAGAGATAAGAAGGGCGGAATGTCAGACGGGTCTACGTGCCTAATTCTTAACTCTTTGAAAATAAAGTTCCTTGGCTCCCCATGTAAAACTCGTAACATGCATTTAGCATAGAAAGAGTTTCACAAAGTAATTATTTATGTGAAATAGATCACAGAGAAAACAGACGTCATGAGAAGAAAGTTCCAGAAACATGAAAGAGATCTGTGAGTGATCGCGGGCAAGTCGACAATGAAGTCGGACAATCAATCGGAAATTAAAACGGACATTGCTTTTGAAAAGATATTTGTGCATGGGCATTAAGGGTCAAATGAAAGCGTAATTAATGGAATGGATTACGTTTCTTATTGGATTGGACTAATGGTGAACGATCTGTTGTTTCTTCTTCTTATTTGTCTATATCTGCAATGTTGTCTCTTTTGTGTGAATTTAATGTCGTTGCTTAGTTCACTCCTTGGTCCATAGAGTTTATCTTTCACTCTTCTTTCTCTAGGCCAGAAGGTGTGCCTAGATATGTCGTTGTTTGATCAGCCTTAGAGTATGTGCTCTGCTGTCTGCGGCTCAAAAACACTTGTAGACATGGCTGATTCACCAATCTTGAATTTTGTATACATGTGGTTGCGTAATCAATTATATCCTGTTCTGAAGAGCAGAATAATGATTTGTTATGATCTATCCATAAAGTGGTAGTCATCTTGAGCATGTTTTGGTGGCTTTCTGGCTGATTTGATCATTCTTTTCTTTTGATGGTATGTAACGGGCACATCAGGTTGTTCCTCTATTGCTCCTCCCTAAGCCAATTGATCAGCCCTCTCATTTCTGGGTACTACACAGTGAGATGGTATCAACTGTATCCTTTCACAGGCTGGGCTGCCAAGTTCAGAAAGTAGTGTCCATAGTACTGCCAATTTCCCAGACAGGAGCTCACCAAGTACTGATTTTGCATCTGTCAATAGCACCACATGTTATGTACAATGGCTGGTATTATGTCATGTTTCTATTGCTATTTTGATCACCCGGATTTCTGCATCATGCAGTACTTCCCTGTTGGTACTATGACCGTGCCATAGTATTATTTAAGTAATCTATGTTACCCCCCCCCCCCCCCCTCCAATTCGAAATGCATTTTGTGCTGACACACGATCCTTTGTGATTTTCTCTTTATAGATACCAGTTAAAGATTTGTTGTGAGTTTCAATTATGATAATAGTGAATATAGTGATACAGAACGTAATACAGTTCAGCAAGGATATTATTAAACACAGCACATTGGAAACAAGAGTACTAAATTACACTAAATACACTACACTACACTACACTACACTACACTAAACTACACTATAATATACTATACTACTTAACACTACACTATACTATACTATACTACACTATACTACTCAATACTGCACTACACTGTAATATATTATATTACATTACACTACACTTTACTACGCTACATTAAATTAGATTACATTACACTACATCACAAAATTAGAATCAACAGAGATGTGGTTCCTGAGACGAATGTTGGATTCCTTGGACTGCCAGAGTAACTAACGACGACTGCCTGAAACAGGCTAACGAAACTAGAACATTATATACAACAATAAGACAGAGACAAACAGCTTTCCTCTGTCATGTGATGAGAAGAGAGGCATTGGAGAACTTCGTAACAACTGGAAAGATCGAGGGGAAGAGAGGCAGAGGTAGACCAAGAGAAGTGATGCTGGATGGATTGAGACGGTGGCATGGAGGAATATCAGCAGCAGAGTTGATCCAGAAGACCAAAGACCGAGATCTGTGGAGAGCCATGAACGCCTACGCCAGCCGGCACGGCACTTGATGATGATGACATCACAAAGTATTACGCTAAACTACACAACATTACAATACAGTATATTACCGGTCTCCCTGGCCTAGGTGTTAAACGACTTTCTCCGTAATCCCGTTTATCCACGTAGGGTAACGCAGCGCGCGAGAATTGGAAGCTGTTCTCGCCGCGTTGGTAACTTACGGGATAAGTGAGCCAGCCGCTCAGAAAACAATGGAAAACAACTGAGCGTAATCTTGCCAAGAAATCGACGACAGCGGTATAATGCTGGTGTTGACAGCGATGTCCTGTAAAGGATTATGCGGAAAAAAAGCATTACACCACACAACATACTACTCACTGCCCTACATTACAGTACAACTATACAACATTTTACTACACTACACTACAACATATTACGCTGCACTGCATTATATTTCATTACACTGGACCACACTTCACCACAATGTATTATGCTATTCTAGAAAAAGTAAGTCGCTGAACTGATACTACAGTTGGCCATGCATTTCATGTCTCCACATATTCTAGACACGACATATGGGGTGGGGTGGCTAGTGTCCTCCTCTCCGTCTTTCCTTACCATGCAGTTCCCCAGAAAGTTTTTAAAAATTGCCTGGCATTCAGTTTAATGAAGCTAGGTCAACCAGAGCGGTACTGGTCGGGAAAACTATAATTCTGCATCTGATAGGGTTTGAACCAGATTTACCGTCGTTGAAGCCAAGCACACTAACCAATTTCTTCAACCAATCAACCACGTGCCGTCTCCACAATGAAGGGTGGCTGCTAATGATCTCTAACACTGTCTGTCTCTCGCTTTGATTGTACATTCTGCCAGACTACTGTTGTCCATCTCTGAATCTTATCTTCCCACTTATATCGTTGTCTACCTCTTGCTCGCTGGCCTTCAACCTTACCAACTAGTATGGTTTTTACAAGAATGGTATGTCTTTTAACGTGACCGAAATATTTCACTGGCCTCTTTTATATTATTTCATCAACTCTCTTTTCATTCCCAGTTTTTCTAGGACCCCCAGTTTTTGATTATTTTTGATTCCAAAAAATACGATATATTCACATTTGCAGGGACTCTATTCGAATTTCTAATTGCTTTGTCATTGTCCAGGCTTAACTAATTTGCTACCGCAATTCTGTTTTATGTTGCACTACAAACATCCATGTATGTCCACTTTCAGCCTCGTCGCTAGATGCCCTGTCCACGATCACTTTAGCCACAGTCAACACCGTGCCGTCCCTGGACAAGACATTTCAGGTAGGAGGTCATATTCACTAACATCCCACTTTCCATTGTTAGCACAACTTTCATCAAAATCATATGCATTACTCTAAATGACTACAACTCCTATTTTTGTTGTTGTTATTGTTGTTTTTTTTGTTTTGTTGATGCGTATCACTTACGGGACGTTGCAGTCAACACCAGCATTTTTCAGCTGCTGTTGATGTACTAGGCAAATGTTACGTTCAGTAGTTAGCCATTGCTTTCTGAACGACCGGCTCCCATACCAGCACGTTATAACACAACGCGACACGGTCTTCCGCACAAATCGGTCGCAGCTGAATTCGAACGCCTGGTACCCGGCTCACGAACCGCGTTCGCAAGCCTTCAGCCACTGAGCCGGTTGAAATAATTTGTGTTGTACATCAAGTTATTTGATTATTATTATTTCCATTTCTGTTTCCTCCTCCTCCTCCTCCTCCTCCTCCTCCTCCTCCTCCTCCTCCTCCTCCTCCTCCTCCTCCTCCTCCTCCTCCCCTTTTGCTTCTTCTTCTGCTTCTTCTTCTTCTTCTTCTTCTTCTTCTTCTTCTTCTTCTTCTTCTTCTTCTTCTTCTTCTTCTTCTTCTTCTTCTTCTTCTTCTTCTTCTTCTTCTTCTTCTTCTTCTTCTTATGTGTATTGTTGTATAGAATCTAATCTAATATTATTCTCAAAACATACACATTTCTGTTCAGCCAATATTATCCATATTACGATAATATCACCTCTACTCTGTGCTTTATTATTAGATCTTGTATATAGTGGTAGTGAGTTAGACTTCAATCTATCAGAGGTCGTCTCCACAATGAATGTTGACAATGGATATCTTACCGTGATTGTAAATTCTGTCAGGTTGCTGTTCGTCCATCTCTTGATGTTATCTTCCCACTTGTGTCATTGCCTACCTCTTGCTCACTTATATCGTTGTCTACGTTTTGCCCACTTGTATCGTTGTCTATCTCTTTCCCACTTGCCTTCAAGCATACGCATCAGTATAGTTTTGTTGTATGAGTCAGTTAAACTTACGAAAATATATTTCTAGATCGGTGGATAAAGGAAATTGAAGCAAGAGAAATAATGCCTGCTAGACTGAGACGATGGCATGGTGGAATATCATCATGAGATGTCATCAAACGCATCAAAGACCGAGATCTGTGGAGAGACATGAACGCCAACGCTAGCTGGCAGGACACATGATGATAATGATGATGATGAATAAGCAGTCTACTTGCAATAATTTGTTGTTCTATAGATCTATTTTTTTTCTCCTTTCCGCCCACTGAATGTTTCATACACTTCTGTCTCACCAGGACCACGCCAAACTGTACAATGACCTGTACTCTACTTTCATTGACTGCGAAAATGTCTGCACGACTTCAAGGCCAAGTTTGAGGCGGATACAGCCGGGATACCGGTCATTGCAGAGTGTTTGAGGCTGTTGGCAGCACGATGTGGTAAAGTTGTAGATTATGTTAGCAGAAACAAAGCA
>JACEFZ010028044.1:0-324510 GCA_014155875.1 Cepaea nemoralis
CTCCCAACTGTTTGTTCGAGAAGTGTATTAACAGTGACTCCGTGGGAGTGATAGAGATGCAGTTGGTCCAGTGAAGTGTGGTTCAGCAGTGACGCTAGTGTGGTGGATCCACGCTCTGGAGACAGAGTGGTCTCCAAGGTTCTAGTCATCTCACTGGAAGGAAGCCGGGTGAGTGGCGGACCGACTGGACGGGACATCTGCATCCAATCTACTTCTCAACTCGATGAAGATACCTACATCTCTGAGTCTATCTCTACTCTATCTTCTATTTGTGTAAATAGATTCTTCTATCAGGATGTTCATTTCAGTTCTATATTCTCAAGGGTAGAATAAACTTTATGTAAGTTGACTTGCTCTTTGTATAATGATTGAGTGTGGTCTCGGACGATGCCTCAGTGTTCATTGCTCCACAGGTGTAGGTAGTTAGTGGGGGTCTAGAATCTGGAGGGGCTTGTAGACGTAATTAACTAATATGAGATCAACCACAGAGGAAAAAGGTGTATCTGCTCATCCAACCCCTGGGGCTAGAATACACGGGAGTGCCAGAGACACCTAGGGTGTGGTTCACTCTCGCTACCCAAGGTGAACTCGTCACAGTCATGAAATACTAGAGATTCGATATGCTAATGATACAGTATTACTATCCACATCACAGAATGATATAGAACAACTAATGACATCAACCCAAAAAGAATAGTGAAAATCACAACCTATATCTTAAGATAGCAAAATGAAATATAATGCACACATAAAACTACTATCAAAAAAGAAATATATGTTAATGAGGAAAAATTGGAGGTGGTAGAAAATTTCGAAAATCTTGGGTCATTAATTACCAACAATGGTGACACCATGAAGGAAATTTAAAGGCAAATATCTATTGCTCTTCAAAACCTAAAACAATTGAAAAAAATTGTGGAAGAGGACAGATAGAACTACAAAAATTAGATTTTTAAGAGCATACATCTTTCCCATCGCAATCACAGGCGTCCTGTGAGACCTGGACACTTACTAAACAAGCTGAAGCAGTGCATAAATGCCTTTGAATATAAATGTTATAGACGGGTTCTAAGAATATCTTGGATATAGAAAAGAACAAATGGATCCATACGACAAGTC
Organism: Cepaea nemoralis; assembly: GCA_014155875.1. Lineage (NCBI taxonomy): Eukaryota > Metazoa > Mollusca > Gastropoda > Stylommatophora > Helicidae > Cepaea > Cepaea nemoralis. Next base: position 1,120 of record JACEFZ010028044.1, read on the forward strand.
TAAATATTGAAAAAAGGTTGGCTACTATAGACTATAAAACAAACAAAAAAAGAAATATTTTGGTCACTTGAAATGTCATGGAAGTTTGGAGAGAACAATCATGGAGGGACGAGAGGAACAGGAAGGCCAAAGAGAAGATACAGGATGTAGCAGATAATCTCCAGATGGGTGTATCGGACGCGGAACATCTTGCTTATGACCAAGAAGTTTTCCTGAAGGTTGTTATGGGAGCGAGGTTCTGAATGAATGAATGGTTGGCTTAGGTTGGCACGCTGAGTGACTGCAACACTACTTTATCACACCACTGTCACTTATTTTCCCGGGAGGAAAGTGGAATCAACAAGCACATCTTCAAGATTATTATCTTTTGGAATTATTGAATGACTTCTGTCTACACTCCTCCCTTCTGTCTTCCCTTCCATATATCTATTCCTTTCTCTCTCTCTCTCTATTATTCCCTCAACACATACTCCGACAACAGTTCCTTTCAACGATTAATAAAATATTTATTAATAAAAACTATGTCTGGTGTATGTATGGACTGTGTAAGCGTAGTTGATAGTGTATTCTATTGTTGGTGCAAGAATGAACTCGTAATGTCTATCAGCGGTGTCACATCTCGCCCAATCATTCTGCAAAACCACAGGACAGCACATCAAACAGGACAGCTCTCACCCTGGATGATCCGTATGCTTGAGTGAAGGTAAATCCGTTATTGAACGAAACAAAACTGTTCACCACTGGATCACCGTAAATTAGTAATATTCCAGTAAGTTTATGACTTCGCCCGAGTCTGTTTCATGAAAGTACTTATCCAACACCGGAAAAACCACATCACCACAGTTCTGCATATTGTCTCTAATTACTAGCAATGTTTTGACTTGTCTATTGTTTCTTCACTATGCATACAAGACGTATGTAGTTTTATTTTGTTTCGCTTTCTGCAAACTTATCTTTCTTTTTCCATTATTACTTTGGTTATCTGGATCTTCTATTCTTCTTTTCAAAGTTCCTTTAAAAGTATAGTTTATTTCGTATTTGACCCTGTCTAAGTTATTCCTTGGTTTATTGAGGGTATTTGCTCTCCCCACAAATGAAATGCCTTGAGTTTATCAACAAAGCTTTTCCTGTACACAAGAAGTATGTGTCTATCTTCTCTGATATATCCGGATGGGAGTTTGAACCTGTGAGAAGTATAACATATCAAGTGATAAGCGTCTGCCACTTAATACTACTTATGCAAGTGTCCTTCTCCAGCCGCAATGACAAGGCTTCCGAAGTAAACACCAACATAAGACATATGAATTCACCAAAGTCTAACTATTCACTAATAGAAAGCAATGGTAAACACTATGCACACACATCTATTTTCCTATGCTAAAAACTATTACTCTAAAGTTATACTACCTTATATATATGCACTTATCATCCCGGAATCGAAATACACTAGCGAATAACACACTAATATCCCATATTCTTTCAACCATTAGGGACGTGTATTTCTTTCCCCACTCAAGATGCATAGATCCTTCAGCCCAGTTTGGAACACACACTAACCAGAAAACCCAGTTGCTAGTATTTATATTGAGTGTCCAATCCTCCGTTGATTGTTTGATCTACAATCAAATTTGCCGTATCCTGCCCATCAAAAGGCGGTAAAATCACGTAGTGACTATTTGCTCGTTTCCTCCGTTGTTACGCTGTTCCTCCGTTCATCGCTCGTCGCACTTCAAAGCATTCTCCGTTAATTTTTCCTCCACGCGATTTCCCCGGTTCTCGTGTCCGTACGATCCGATTGTCAGGCAATGAACTCTGCGAACACCTGTATCCTATTTTTATATTCGGAGGTCAATGATCTTTAATTTATTCCTCCTCTCAGAATGAAGTACACAATTGTTAACCCTCCTCCTTCATTGCATTTTGATATGTAAGTTATCAAGGAATCACTAAACTGCAGTTTTTCCGTGACATAGGCCCCCTCTTAAGAGAGTTGACCGCGTCGACTCTTCATCACTTGTAGTTTTGATTCCTATGATCCTCCAACTTATTCCTCTTCCTCTGGAGTTGGATGTCTAGATAAGAAATCCGCTCCTACATTCTCCTTACCAGAGATGTATTCCACTGTGAAGTCCTGTTGCAACAACAACGTCCATCACATCCACCGTGCGTTGAGCTTCTCTGAAGTAGCTATGAACATCACGTGTTGATGATATGATTGGATCCTCACATGGATCAACACCTCATCCAGTAGGCGACCTCATAGACACCCTACCATACTACTCATGACTGAACATTAGTGTTGGCTCATCGCTCCTGTACGTTCCGGTCGACCTCCTTCGACTTGCGTAAGCGACTGGCTCACAATACAGACGGATTGTCCCATCCTGATTGTAACACTGCTTCCATGTCCTCTTGGTTTCCCCCGGCTTTGCCTCTGGGGATGTTCCACCTCGTCCGCGTTGGACCGAGTCATCTTTCCCAAACCTCCTGAACTTTTGCTTCCAGGACCATCTTGGGCGATATTGGATCTGGTCAGCCAATCTTCGGTTGGAGTCCTGGGTATTTCTCGCCTTTCCCGACGTTACCCACCCCTTCTGAACTTGGTTACTAGTGAAAGTTTCCCTCTTGTCCTTTCCCTGACGTGTGATTTCCCTCCTCCTTTCGTTGGGTAAATCTGACCTATCACGTACTGTCCCATAGGTCCCTCCTATGTTGTACTGGCGATCTCTGGTCTTCGTCTGGACTGGTAACCTTTGTCCCAATGGCTGCCATCACCATAAAGTGCGAAGCTTTGCTCCCGGATCTCTCCTCATATTTCCTAATGAGATGTCTAGGGAGATTTTTCTGCTCTTCCCCGATCCGGATTTTGTAGATGTTCTTGGACACCACCTTTTCCACAGGATAAGGTCCTTTCCATCCTACTTGGAGTATATTGGTCTCTGCTGGACCCCACACTTCCACTTTGTCTTCCACTTTAAGAGCTATGTTACTCTTAGTCCGCTTGTTGGGTGGTGCGTTCTGGCACTCCGAACAAGACTTCAACCACCGGCGTACATCTCCGGTCATTCCTGGCCAGCAATAATGGCCGGAAATCTGCTGCAATGTTTCTCTGACACCCATATGTCGATTCACGCCTATGATGTGTCCACTCTGAAGAATGTGAGGACGGTGGGTCTCTGGAACCACCCACTGCTCGTGCAGGTTATCTCCCCTCCCAGCTCTCCGATAGAGTAGTCGATTCTTCAGAAAGTACTGTCCCCGTTCTGGTGGCTCAGCACTTCTTTGCAGCTTCCTGTAGCAAGGACGCAACGTAGTATCCTTCCTCTGGGCAGTATGCAATTCTCCTATCCCTGAGTTGTCGCATAGTGTCTCTGCCTCTTTTTCCTTCCCTTGAGATCCACTGACTACTGTTCCCTTGTGGGCTGGCTGTTTGGGCATCCCCAAAAAGACATATTTCGTGCCAATGATCATGGGAAATAAGGAGTCAGATAATACAGCAGCTGGAATAATGCCCGTGACGTACCTGGATTTAATCTCCACCTTGGCGATTGGCAGCGTCATGGTAACAGCACTCCTCATTGCCGGCTGTATCTCTATGGTCTCCCCTGTAAGTTGGTCTGGGCGTACCAAGCTGGCGTCCACCACCGCTTCCCCATCCAAACCGGTATCGTAGAGACAAACAACCTGCTGGCCATTGACTTCAATCAGTTCGACCACAGGTGGCCTCTCTTGGTCCGGAGTGTCTTCCATCTCCTTGACCGTTTCCTTGCCTTCCTCTTTTGATTCCTCGAGGTTGGTTATGCAATTGGCGTCTTCTGCCTTGCATCTGCAGTCCACAGTATTATGTGTTGTCGACTGGCAGTGTGTACACCATGTTCCCTTCCTAGGTTTTCGTGTGTCCTTTTTGTTCCTAGCTCCTTCGTCGACCTCAGCCTTGTCTGTGATCACCGTCGTAGGAATCACTTTGCATGCTGCGAAGTAAGAACTTTTAGGTTTCGATCTGCAGTCCTTCGTGTTATGAGAGGGCACCTTGCAGATTGAACACCACTTCTCGGACCACTGTCGTTTCGCTGGAGAATTCGAGGTGTTCTGGTTTCCTTCCTTCACCTTCTCTGAACTCTCCTCTGTGTGCTTTATATAAGGTTCCACTTTTTCTCCTTCCCCGTTTTTAGGTTTCTTTTTCTCTTGTTTCTCCTGACCTTTGGTTTGTGTACTTAGTTCCGCCGTCTCCCCATGTACCTCTACGAATCGTTCCGCCAGCTTATTCACAACATCAATCCGTTCCGCCCCTTGTTCTCCCAAGAAGGTTCTGAGAGGTTTCGACATTTGCTTTCGCATCTGGTCGACCACCATCATCTCTTCGAGACTCTCATAATCCCTCTTGAATTCTGCCAAGTCCATCCATTTCTGGAGATAGGATTTCAGCCTCAGACTGTAGGCGGCGAATAGCTCTCCCGGCTCTCGTCTAGACGATCTAAACTTCTTCCGATACGTTTGTGCTGTGACTTCATAATGCTTCATCAAAGCGGCTTTTAATTCCTCGTACTGATTTTCATGTCCTGGTGGTAGGCGTGTGTAGACCTCGTACCCTGAACCACGTAAGGCCTGGGATAATTTAAGAGCCCATCGGCTTCTATCCAGTCCCATAGCGACTGCCATAGCCTCGAATCGATTCGCAAAGTTGTCAAATCTTTTCTTTAGACTCCTCATAAACAGCTAAGGGAAACTTCATTGCATGGTAGCTAGATCCACTCATGTTGGTTGAACCATGTAACGATGACCCGCCTTCCGCGCCATCTATTTCTCCCTTAGTTTGTGTTTTGAGTTCCATCTCTTTCATGCGGTATTCATGTTCCCGTATCTTGTTGGCCTCTTCCGCTTCCAACCGCTTGTTGATTTGTTCCATTTCCATGCGTTTCAATTCTAACTCAGCCTTCCGATCTTCTCGTTCCGCTTGACGAATTTCCCTCTCTCTCTCCTGTACGTAATCCGTTAGGGCCGAACCAGATAACCCTATTTCTTCCCCGTTGGCCCTAAGTTCTGCTGTTGTTAGTTTAGGAGTGGCCATATTAAAGAAGGTAAGTCAGCAAATAGAGTACAGACACTTCAAGGCAGTAAAGCAATACTCACTATAGAATTATATTCTACCTAGAACCTATATCATTTATCTATGTCTATCCAATATTATTAATCTACGACACCACACAGTACATCACAACCACTCTCTCATCCACAAGAGGAGATATAGGATAAAGACTTATGTAGACGTGTGACCGTGTGACTAGGTATGTAATGTGTCTTACCACCTATCCACATTCACTCTGTCTGGAACTTTCTCACTGTAAAGTCACCAGCATTAATGAAATGTTTCTACCATAAATGTAATGGCACCATATATCCAATGGACGTCCTTCCATTAAAAGTCATCAATGTATACTTATATTTATTCCAATCAGTATGTCCCAACATGCAGGTACTCCGCTATGCCTGTGCCAATATGCAGGTACCCCTCTATGCATATGCCCTGTTATGCCTCCAGTTCATGTGGGTATTATTTATTACCCCGCTCGCTCCACCAATTATGTCACTTATTTTCCCGGGAGGAAAGTGGAATCAACAAGCGCATCTTCAAGATTATTATCTTTTGGAATTATTGAATGACTTCTGTCTACACTCCTCCCTTCTGTCTTCCCTTCCATATATCTATTCCTTTCTCTCTCTCTCTATTATTCCCTCAACACATACTCCGACAACAGTTCCTTTCAACGATTAATAAAATATTTATTAATAAAAACTATGTCTGGTGTATGTATGGACTGTGTAAGCGTAGTTGATAGTGTATTCTATTGTTGGTGCAAGACTGAACTCGTAATGTCTATCAGCGGTGTCACATCTCGCCAATCATTCTGCAAAACCACAGGACAGCACATCAAACAGGACAGGTCTCACCCTGGATGATCCGTATGCTTGAGTGAAGGTAAATCCGTTATTGAACGAAACAAAACTGTTCACCACTGGATCACCGTAAATTAGTAATATTCCAGTAAGTTTATGACTTCGCCCGAGTCTGTTTCATGAAAGTACTTATCCAACACCGGAAAAACCACATCACCACAGTTCTGCATATTGTCTCTAATTACTAGCAATGTTTTGACTTGTCTATTGTTTCTTCACTATGCATACAAGACGTATGTAGTTTTATTTTGTTTTGCTTTCTGCAAACTTATCTTTCTTTTTCCATTATTACTTTGGTTATCTGGATCTTCTTTTTCACAGTTCCTTTAAAAGTATAGTTTATTTCGTATTTTACCCTGTCTAAGTTATTCCTTGGTTTATTGAGGTATTTGCTCTCCCCACAAATGAAATGCCTTGAGTTTCTCAACAAAGCTTTTCCTGTACACAAGAAGTATGTGTCTATCTTCTCTGATATATCCGGATGGGAGTTTGAACCTGTGAGAAGTATAACATATCAAGTGATAAGCGTCTGCCACTTAATACTACTTATGCAAGTGTCCTTCTCCAGCCGCAATGACAAGGCTTCCGAAGTAAACACCAACATAAGACATATGAATTCACCAAAGTCTACTATTCACTAATAGAAAGCAATGGTAAACACTATGCACACACATCTATTTTCCTATGCTAAAAACTATTACTCTAAAGTTATACTACCTTATATATATGCACTTATCATCCCGGAATCGAAATACACTAGCGAATAACACACTAATATCCCATATTCTTTCAACCATTAGGGACGTGTATTTCTTTCCCCACTCAGGATGCATAGATCCTTCAGCCCAGTTTGGAACACACACTAATCCAGAAAACCCAGTTGCTAGTATTTATATTGAGTGTCCAATCCTCCGTTGAGTGTTTGATCTACAATCAAATTTGCCGTATCCTGCCCATCAAAAGGCGGTAAAATCACGTAGTGACTATTTGCTCGTTTCCTCCGTTGTTACGCTGTTCCTCCGTTCATCGCTCGTCGCACTTCAAAGAGATCTCCGTTCATTTTTCCTCCACGCGATTTCCCCGGTTCTCGTGTCCGTACGATCCGATTGTCAGGCAATGAACTCTGCGAACACCTGTATCCTATTTTTATATTCGGAGGTCAATGATCTTTACTTTATTCCTCCTCTCAGAATGAAGTACACAATTGTTAACCCTCCTCCTTCATTGCATTTTGATATGTAAGTTATCAAGGAATCACTAAACTGCAGTTTTTCCGTGACAACCACCACACATAAGTCTACCATTTCCTGATACAACAAAACAAAGGTAATCTCTGCGACTGAACGGGTTACATTGTACAATACAGAATTATGTCATCATCATGTAGCAAGTCATTTGCCGAACATCGCCCTCAACACGACGCTTCTAAACGACTCTCGATCTCTTGACAGTTCTCGCGCATGGAAAACCTTCAAGCTTAATACGTCTACAATATCCTGTGTCCAACTTTGTACCAGTTGACCTCTGCCTCTTCTTCCGGAACCACGCCTCCCATCGTTGTTCTTTCTCAGCAGATGTGACTTTTGATATGGCCAAAGTAGTTTAGTTTCTGAGACAAGATAATAGTTATGAGCCAGTTTGTCTTCGATATTCAGATAGTTTAGTTTCTGAGACAAGATAATAGTTATCAGCCAGTTTGTCTTCCATGTTCAGATAGTTTAGTTTCTGAGACAAGATAAGAGTTATGAGCCAGTTTGTCTTCCATGTTCAGATAGTTTAGTTTCTGAGACAAGATAATAGTTATCAGCCAGTTTGTCTTCGATGTTCAGATAGTTTAGTTTCTGAGACAATATAATAGTTATCAGCCAGTTTGTTTTCGATGTTCAGATAGTTTAGTTTCTGAGACAAGATAATAGTTATCAGCCAGTTTGTCTTCCATGTTCAGATAGTTTAGTTTCTGAGACAAGATAAGAGTTATGAGCCAGTTTGTCTTCCATGTTCAGATAGTTTAGTTTCTGAGACAAGATAATAGTTATCAGCCAGTTTGTCTTCGATGTTCTGATAGTTTAGTTTCTGAGACAAGATAATAGTTATCAGCCAGTTTGTCTTCCATGTTCAGATAGTTTAGTTTCTGAGACAAGATAATAGTTATGAGCCAGTTTGTCTTCCATGTTCAGATAGTTTAGTTTCTGAGACAAGATAATAGTTATGAGCCAGTTTGTCTTCCATGTTCAGATAGTTTAGTTTCTGAGACAAGATAATAGTTATGAGCCAGTTTGTCTTCCACGTTCAAATGGTTTAGAATATTGGTAAGTTTCTTCTTCTTGGTCCACGATATTCTAATAATTCTTCTGTAATATTAGAGCCCAAAAACCGCAATTTTGCGTCTTTAATTATTTTATTATTAATTATAGACGAGTTCTAAGAATATCTTGGGTAAAGAAAAGAACAAATGCATCTATACTTCAAGAGTTGAATATTGAGGAGGGTTGGCTATTAAAGACGATAAAACAAAGAAAATTGAAGTATTTTGGTCACTTGAAACGCCACGAAAGTTTGGAGAGAACAATAATGGAAGGGTGCATGCCTGGGAAGAGAGGAAGAGGAAGGCCAAAGAGAAGATGGGTGCAGGATGTGGCGGATGATCTCCAGATGGGTGTATCAGACGCGGGATATCTTGCTCATGATCGAGACGTTTTCCGGAAGGTTGTTATGGGAGCGAGGTTCTGCATAGGACATGCTACTGAATGAATGAATGAATTATTGCGAAACGGTTCATTTTGGTTGTCTTTCGAATTTGCAGTCTTCTTCTATAAAACTGCATCTATAAAGCCCCTATGGATTGCCTTTGCCTGTTTACTTATTGTCCATGATTCACAGCCATGTATTAGAACTGGTTCTATGTGACATCAACAAGTTCTGTTTTTTTTTTTACTTGCATTGACAATGATTTATTGCATAAGCTGTTCTTAATTCTATAAAATGCAGTTTATTGCTGGTTCTATTCTGTTCTTTATCTCTGTAATTATATTCCATCTGATGCTATCGATGTGCCTAGATATTTAAATTTCTGCACCTACACCAGAATGAAACCATTTATTGTCATTGTAGATTTAAGCACAATCTGTTTCTGTTATATCTAATATTAATAACTGTAATATTTAATTATAATATTTGAATACTTCTGTGCAATAATCAGTAATACAAGACTCATCAAAACTAATTTTTGACATGGAAATTATAATTACCTAAGGTAGGTTTAAAATACCACAGTTTAAAAAAAAAAACAGTTGTTGCATATTATTTACAGGACGTAGCAGTTAACCCCATCATTTTTTGGCTGTCCGTGATTCCTGGGCAAGTTCAGCAGTTTGCCATTGCTTTCTGAACGACCGGCACCCATACCATTTCATAAGAAACCAACGGTCTGCTGCCAAATCTCCCACAGCTGTGTTTCGAAAGTGGGTATGCAGGATTACGAACTGCGTCCGTAACTCCTTCGCCACGAAGCTGGCATACCACAGTTAGGGGAATGTTTATTATACTTGATGTCAATAGGTTGAGATTGTACTTATGAAAACTACAGAAGAAGCATTGAACAATAAATACAACTAACACAGAGTGGCTACAAGTAATAATTATTGTCGTGTCCTCCTTTAAAGTGTCGTCCCTGGAGCGAGGAGAGTCAACACCCACATTATAATTTTTCTTTCCTATCAATATCCTGGAGAATCCACCAGCTTCCGTCCAACACACTCCATCAGCCCATGGACACCTTTTCCTATCACTCTCTCACTGTCGTACTATGCCCCCTCTCATACTTCCCCAACGCAACATATTCAACAACTCTTGCTTCTAAAAATTAATACAGATTAATTTATTAAAAGAAAGGTGTAACGTATATGAGACATGTATGCGAAGAAAATGTGTGATGTGTTCTATAATGTGTGTAGGATCGGACTCTCAGATAATAGCATAGTCAGTTCATCCTTGCAAGGACACACCACAGCACGTTAAGTCAGAACAAGTCCATCTCACCCGGTACTGTATCTCTCCTGCCGGACACCGACTGTCATCTGTAGCTACCTGGTAATCCATCTTCCTGATCATCCGAAATAGATACTGTTTGTAAATTACAGCTGATCATGGACCCGTTGCCCAATGCACATAATTTCCTATCGTTCTTAAAGAATGCACAAATCCTTTGTAGTGAGTATTTAGGTATCACTGTTATTGTTAATATACTTGAACCTAACTAGTGTCTATCTAGGTTCAGGTATCATGTCTTTTGAACTATTTCACTAGAATATATCACACCATGTGACTATTATATTTTAATGTTCTTGTTTAGGTACTAATGTTCTTATGATGTGTGTTGCATCAACAATCATCACCCATCTTAGGTGAACCTTAACACGCAGGAATCGTTATATTGGTTGGCTCTTCTGATCATGTTATGGTGAACCCTCCTGATTATGAGTCCAGCGTAAACATAATACCATCTTTCTTCTCGGACGTTATTCCTTTTTAGTAAGAAACATTTGAGTGTCCAACTGGTGTTATGTCTACTTGAAGTTGCACTTCATCAAACCCAGTGTTGAACTTCCTCGTAACTGGTATGGAACCTGTGAGAGAAACAACACATCTTGTGATAGTACTAGTCACTGATCCTACCGGCTGAGTGTAAGCCTATTGCCTTGCTCAGTTATTTTATAGCTAACTAAACTCTGTCATAGAGCATATTAGCTCCTCACCTACGTCCGAATCAGGCGATGACAAGGAAAGACCCATAAACAGAGTGCACAACTTCAGTGGGCAAACCATTGAAAGATCCCCCCATTGGACACTTTCCCCATCTTAAATCTCTCCAATTATCACCCCTCTATCCTATTCATCCTAGCAGAGCCAATTATCACTTCACTACTCTAACTAGTTTTCAACTAACAGTGCTAATCATCACACTCTAGTTTTAACAAGACTACTGCCTATATTAATTAGGCCTAAATAGACTATATTGACTACCTTATGCAAAACCGCCTCATTCCGGGATGGCTGCTACACTTTGCCATAACGACACATGCTAGTTAATTTTAAATTAATCTAACACTGTAGAGCTCTCCCACAAACACGTCCATCCTAATCCATGGTTTTGGTCAACACTCATTGTCCCCAAATCAGGTTTTTCAAACAGCCTAAAATTGGTCACGTGACGGTATTCTTTATGTCCACACAGGTGTTATTTGGGCATATCATCCATTGTCAAGAATCTATCCTCCCTGGCTCAATCAATGTCAGAGTTGTCATCACTTGTTTTGACTCCCACAACAAGCTAGCGAGTTCCTGTATGCTCCCAACAACGGGTTTCCACAACAAACCGCCAATATTCTGTCGAGTGGTGACAATCACAGCCGTCATTTCGCTTGATGTCCGGAAACTCTCAATGACAGACGGACTGTTTTCTCCCGAGCTGAGTACTTCCGCTTAAATCCGACCTGTTTATGAACTGTCAAAGTGGTGTATAGATTCATCTCACTCACTTCCAAATGTTCCCATTTTGTCGACCCCATGTAAACACGTGCAGCTGCAACTTTTGACCGTCCTGGGGATTTTGACATCCAATTTGTTTTTTCTGTTAGTTAAAATAGTTTTGGCTTTGCAGATAGGCCGGTTAATCAGAAAGTCTCTATAGTAATCAACTGGTTAAACGCGGTGTTTTATTTTTGTGACAATTATCTTCTGTTGATATGAGTCAAAAATTACAATTACCTGTTTCTTAAGGCTTTGGTGGATGACCTAGTGACGACTGTAGCTGTTAATATATCAGTGTTTGTTTTGTTTGCTATCCACGATTGTTTGTTTCCTTTGCTATCCACGATTGTTTGTTTCCTTTGCTATTCACGATTGTTTGTTTTCTTTGCTATCCAAGATTGCTTGTTTCCTTTGCTATCCACGATATTCTCAACTGTCACTGTCATTTACTGCCAATATAGTACCTTGCGGTGTATGACTGAGAGGGGGGGGGGGGGGGTCTTTGAGCCTGAGGAACTGTGCAAGTTAGGCTTTCTTTTTGCCCCCGACAGAACAAAATCCACACCTTAACACTCACCTTAAAAACCAAATTTCCATCACCTCCAGATTTACAGTAAAAACAAGTTCCTTATATTCATTATTTACATATTACACGGATTCCAACTTTTAACATTCACCCGGACGAATATGGGGATCAGAAAAAGTATTAGGAAGCTAAAGCGGCAGTCGTGATATGGACAACACCACTCATTGAGCGGTCAGTATTCTTTCTTAAAATATATTAAACTAGCACCATATACCCAGCGCCCTCTACGACGTGTAAAGAGGGTCTTTACTTACTACTTACTGACGTATTATTACTATTATGATATGAAGCCCGTTATATTTTCCCAATCATTTCTTTATTTTAAAGTATACTATTCAAATCACATTAACTCCCTCGTTACAGGCAATCGTAACTGCCAATACCCGACCTTACTACACTGGGCAGCCGCCAATGGTATGAAAGAATTATGCTCTGCATTACTGTCTGCCCCTGGAGCAAATAACTTGTGCAATCTCCTCAATTGTGATGATGATGATGTGGCAGAATTAGCCGAGAAAAACAGTCATACAGAGCTTGCAGACTTCATCACTGAATTCACTGTAAGTCGCTTTTATTATCTATTATTTTAATGTTTATAGTCCGTAAATTTAATCATTGAATTCACAGAAAGTCGTTTTTATTCGCGATTGTTTGAATATTTATAGTCTGCAGATTCCATCGCAGAATTTACAGTAATTAGGACTCATTCTGAAATTTATAGTGTGTAGATTTAATCACTGAATTCACAGTAAATCAGTTTTCGTAGTCATGGTTTGCATAGTCATTATTTCTCAAATCATGCTTTTTTTTCGTCTGCAATTCAGCTTTTGGGGTAGAAAATGTTTTGAAAGGAAAATTGTAAATTATTTTATAAGGGCACGAATCCACTAATAACTACAGGGTTATTTTAGTCGTTTTAGTCGTTGGATCAACATCACGGCACACGGTTTAACCCATAAGTGCTCCGTTTTCCTCCTAACTCAAACCTGAGTTTGGAGAAACTCAGCTCAATGCACGAACTCTGTTGCATCGGCGAGGATCCTGAAATGCTTTGGGTAGATTTTTAACTCGAAAGTTTGCCCAGGCAGCGCCGTAAGGCTACTCTTTTTCGATTTCCAACTGCCAAGGGATTTTTTACGTGCGCAACAATACACACGGGCGTCCGATCTCACTACCCAGAGACCAGGGGAAATTACTGAAGTCCAGGTGGATTTTTTAAAATAAATCCTGGTCCTCACTGGGGCCTGAACTCGGGACCTCCAGCACTCGAGGCAGACACCATACCTCGAGACCACTCACAGGGTGTTTGTAAAGTCTCTCTACACTTTGTATGTAGAACAGCTCTTTGTTGGAGCTCTTTGTTCCGTTTGCAAGACGGAAAACATACTCTCCAACAAACAGTTGTTCTACATACAAAGTGTAGAGAGACTTTATGAACCCCTGTATTATGTAAATCAGCAATATTCATACTTAAAATATAACAGTATATACAATTATAAGAAAGAGGCGGTGTTTTTGGTCTTGGAGTAAGGCGAGAGGCAGTAAAAAACGCCGTGACAATAGCGGTAGATTAAGTAGAGGAAGACAGCAATAAATTATGCTGGATTGACTGCGACGATAGCATGGAGAAACATCTTCAGCATAGTTGACCCAGAGCACCAATGACCGAGTTCTGTGGAAATAGATGAATTTATAAGCCAGTTGATAGGGAACGTGCTGATGATGATGATGATAATGATGGTGATGATGATGATGATGATGAAAATGATGATGATGATGATGATGATGATGATGATGATGATGAAAATGATGATGATGATGATGATGAAAATGATGATGATGATGCATGTTTCCTGTGGCAACATATTGATGAGAGGCATTGGCAATTTTGCAATAAGTGCAGAAGAAAATTTGGACATTTGGGCCGTAATGTTACAGAATAATTCTTAGAATATCGTGGTCCAAGAAGATATATAAATACTGAAATTCTACAAGAATTCTAAAATATCGAAGAAAGCGACTCATAAACAATGCCGTGTTTAGAGAAAACTAAAATACTTTGCCAAATGGATGAGAGCTCTTGTTCTTAAACTTCCTGGTGCCAAGGTAGCGGGATCGACCCTTCACCAATCAATTGGACTAAAATGTTGACTTCTCGTCCTTGACTTTGGAACGTAAATTACAAGTATCTATGAAGTTGGAGTGGGTTCGCCTGATGGGAAGGGACACTTGTAATAGGAAAAGCGAATCAACACGCAAAAATCAGTTTAGTACACTAGAAGCAGGAGCACGTGTATTGACTACGCTTGAGTTCAGTGCGAGCGAGCGTTTAAAAAAATGCTTTGGCCATATTAAAATGTCATCGTGGCTTTGAAAATAAAGTCATGGAAGGCATGGCTGGATGAAGAGATATGGGTCTATCAGCACGAATAAGAACACTGGATGTTGCAGACACCTTTGGAATAAGGGTGTATGAGAGGGGCAGTAATGGAAAGAGATTACGAATATTTTCGTTGAGTCGTGATAAGACCGGGTGAGTTCTGCGAAGAACCTGCCACATGATGATTACGATAAACTTTAATGGTAGAAACATTAATTTAAAAACAAAAATAGTGTAGTATGTTATAAATCTATCCGTGTCTATAATTTACGAGGGAAGTTCATAAGTAAGTCACAAACGGCTGTAGAAACATTAACTAAATATAACAACTTGAAACCAGTTTATTTTTATACATACATTGTCCCGTTATTTCTCAACATAATTTCCATCAACATTGATGCACTTATCCCATCGTTTTATCAGTCCTCCCAAACCGGCTGCAAAGAACTGCGTGTTTTATTTTCATTCACCGGCCATCCCACAGAACTGTGTGACTTACTTATTGACTCGCCCTCGTAACTTTTTTTCTGCCAAACTTTGCACCGTTTTACGGGGCAAACATTTGTCAGCATAAACACTGACAACGCACCTTGACGGGAGACATTTCGCGAATGACGCCGAAGTTGAATGTGAAGTGAAAACGTGGTTTAGAAAACAGAGCACGCAGTTATATGCAGCCGGTTTGGGAGGACTGATAAAAAGATGGGATAAGTGCATCAATGTTGGTAGAAATTATGTTGAGAAATAAAGGGACTATGCGTGTATAAAAATAAACTGGTTTCAAGTTATCATATTTAGTAATTTTTCTACAGCCATTTGTGACTTACTTATTAACTTACCCTCGTAATTTAGGGTTATTTACAACATTATATATACAATATAAAACAGTATTAACACACACGATCTATATACTATAATATTTATTTTTGCATATCCTTTTTTTTTTTTACAGAACATCGCTGTCAACTCCAGCATTTTACTGCTGTTGTTGATGTCTTGGCAAGTTTGCGTTCAGTAGTTTGCCATTAATTTCTGAACGACCAGCTCCCATACCAACTCGTTAAACCCCAGCGCAACGCGGTCTGCTGACAAATCGGTCACAGCTGTGTTTCGAACGCAGGTAAGCGGGCTTACGAATCGCGTCCGTAAGACCTTCACCACGGAGACTATAATATTACGGATACACGAATGTTACATCCTGGAACATATAACTAAAGTATGAATGAATGAAGGACTGTATAATAATAACGTCTATAGTTTCGCAGAGCAAGGATGTGTACAGATTCACCATGTTATCTTTGTTTGTGAATGTTCATGAAACCATGGAAACTTGACGCGGCGAACTCTTATTGTATGACAATTGGTGTTACAAAGTTCTATAAGTTGCACGTCCCGAATAACTCTACGATGACGTTAGGTGGCCGTTCTCCGTGGCGAAGTAGCTTAAGAACGCGGTTCGTAATCCCGTATACCCATGTTCGAAAAACAGCTGTGCACGATATGGCAGCCGACAGCGTTGTGTTGGTTTTGCATTGGTATCGGTGCCGGTCGTTCAGAAAACAGTGGCAAACTACTGAGCATAAACTTGCCAAGAGATCACAGCGACAGAAATGCTGGTGTTGACTGCAATGTCCCGTAAAAAAGGATATGCAAAACAAAATAAACAAAAAAGTTAAGTGAGCCAAGCCCAGCCAGTCCAGTCAGCATTAAAAGCTACTCTACCATACTAGCACTTCCACAACCCTGTTATGTGCTGTCATCATCATCTTCATCTTCTACTTTTGCCGTCAAACGTCGTGGGGAGGAAATGTTGGCTTTTTAGCGCCCAGTGGGTGGCACTGGATAATGCCATTCCGTGTGATTGTACAGTGTGTTTGATGTCGTCAGTCCATCTTTCTTTGGGGAGCAATCTTGCTCATTTATCATGTCTGTGACGTAGTGCCAGTGCTGGTAACAGATGGTGTGACATTCTAACGAGATGGCCGAACCATTTGATCTTCTGTCTTTCAACATATGTGGCACATGTTGTTGATCCCACTGTATGTCTGATAACATCATTTATTATCGGTCTCGGGTGGTTAAACTGGCAGCTCTTCTCAGACATCTCGTTTCTGGGGCGCTGAATTAGATGGTTATGTACTATACAGTCCCTAAACAGTATGCACAGTTATGACTCGATTTGCCATACACACAAAATATATTACATTGACAGAAAGAACATAACAGATTTGAATGAAAATAATTTTCAGTTGTGGTCTGGACAAATACAGGTGAGACATTTGCGCCACACAAATAAGCATGTTTGTTATGACTTGTTCAGGTACACTGGTACATGCACGTATAGCAATATCAAAGAATCGTATGTACTCTGATAAATGGACGTATAGCAATATCAAATAATTGTATACACACACTGATAAATGCATGTATACAAACATCAAACAATTGTATATTCACTGGTAAATGCACGTATAGTAATAGTAATATCAAAGAATTGTATGTGCGTTGGTAAATGAACGTATAGCAAAATCAAAAGATTGTATGTACTCTGGTTAATGGACGTATAGCAATATTTAATGAATCTTGTTAACTAGCATGATTTCATGGGATAAAAAGTGTGTATGTTGACATAATGATGAAAGTGCAGTCATTGCATGTTAAATGTGTGTTTCGAACCTGTGCTTGTTTTCATTGCTTGTGATGCTCATGTATTATTTTGTATGCCTTTTTTGAGTTTGCTGGTGATCACTTTTATATTCACTTCTCTAAATTATATAATGCTTTTGGTAACCGGCATCTATAACTTATAGTGAAAAGCGGTATCACAGTTACCCTACATATCGAGTCGAGAGTTTGTCATACCGAGTCGAGAGTTTGCCATGGGCGATAAGGGGGCAGCACGCTTTGCGTTGATTTCTGTTATGAAACATCAGTGATTCAGAAAACAATGGCAAACTACTGAACCAAAATTGCCCAGTTAATTACAAATAGCCAATAAATGCTGGGGGTGATTGCAACGCCATGTAAAGAACACCACTTAAACTTTAACTGTGATAAAGGATCATATTCAATGCACTATTGTTTGTCATCACAATAGAGTAGGTATGAAAACCTCGTGCCTGTCAAGACAGTAGTCCCAGTCCAAACCTCTGCAGAGAAAGGTCAATTAATCGTTTTTATCTGCCTCGATGCGAATTCGAACCCCGAACACAGGGCCGGTGGGCAAGCATCTAGCCACTACTCTATCTCGTAATTACAGTTATATATATGATTATTTTAGTGAACATGAAATCAAATTATTTCTATAATACTGAAATTAAACCCATGACAGGCCTAGCAAATTGGTAGGAAATTTGCTTGATTCTAGATATTACTGCTCTTGAAAATGTGGGGGAATCTGAAGGAAAATAGCTAGTCACAGGCGCTGGAACTCCGATTACTCTCCACACACCCCCCCCCCCCCCCCCCCCCCCCCCCCCACCACGTCTTGCGGCAATAGTGGAAGACAAAAGAAACAAACAAAATGGAATTAAGCTGCAGCATGAACTTATTCTAAAACATGTGTCTATTTATTCCTATCATCATCAATTGTCATCAAAAAGTCCCGTAGCCGAAACCTGCCGTGCGTATATAGAGTGTTAGGATCATAGATCTTTGTAGGACTGAGCGCACGGAGAAATAGGTGGCAGTCTTTCTCTTCCGTAGTGAACGATATGAGCTGGCATAGAACTCGTCTGATCGCTATCATGCCTGTCAGCCAGTTCCATCCTAATATCAGCCAGTTCCGTCCTATTATCAGCTAGTTTCATCCTATTACCAGCAATGTCATCTTGCATTCACAGAAGAAAGCGCAGACTTTATTACTATCGTCAGTTTTCAAATTGTGCTTGTACGTGCATGGACAGCTATACGCGACTCGTGAACCACTGAACAAATGCGACTGTAGGTTGATGTATAGTGAGCTAATAGACTACAGAATGTTGCAAGCAATGAACGGTGACGCTATGGGAACCAGTTTATTTTAACCAGCCAATCGGCGGTTGATTTTGGAAGAGCCCTCGACCACCACACATACACAGTATATTAAATATGTTAATTTGTTCTGCAAACAATCAATATCTTATTATTTTTTATTTTGGCAGGAAATAAAAAATATAGCTGATGTCTGTGATCGTTATGTGCAGTCTTGCAAAGAAACATCAGGTAACGTGTTTCACCTATTCTCGAGGGTTAACAAGAAAATGACAGTTGACATCTCTGTGGAATTGATTAGTCTGACAATACAATTATTTAATCTTTTTTTTTTACATAGGGAATTCTCCAGTATATGAAGAAGTATCAGTTAACTTATCTGAGAAATAACTAATCAACAGTTTAAAAAGTTAGTTGCATATCCTTTACAGGAGGTAGCAGTCAACCCCAGCATTTGTTGGCTGTTGGTGATTTCTTGGCAAGTATACGTTCAATAGTTTTCCATTGCTTTCTGAACAACCGGCACTCATACCATTGTATGAAATACCAACACAATGCGGTCTGCTTCATTATCACCCGCAGCTGTGTTTCGAACGCGGTATGCAGGATTACAAACTGCTCTCGTAAGCTCTTCGCCACAGTACGCTTATTTAATCAACATCTGGCTGTTTGACACCGAGAATTCTCCAATACATGAAGCGATATCAGTAAACTTTGAGAAATCAGCTTTCCAAGAGAGCGTTACTTTAATCAATATTTTGTTGTTTGACGCAGAGTGCTATCCAATGTATGAAGATATCTCAGTTAACGTCCATGGAGAATCAACTAATTCAAATGTACATTTATTTAATCAAACTTTTTGTTTCACTGAGAATTCTCTAATATGTGAAGAAATCATATCAGTTTACTTATCTGTGAAATAAAATGTCTTCCAGTACGTTTATCGACATATTATTGTTTCACAAGGGTTATTCTCCAATATATGAAAATATGTCATATGGAGAATAAGCTAGTCCAACATTACGTTTATTAATCTTTATGTTGTTTCACGGAGAAGAGAATTCTCTAATATATGAAGAAATATCAGTTAATTTATCTGAGAAATTAACTATCTAACCTTACGTTTATTTAATCAACATTTTGTTGTTCGACACAGAAAATGCCCCAATATATGAAGATATGTCAGCTAATGCATCTAGTCCAGCATTACCTCCAAGAAAGCCAGCCCCGTTCTCTTTGCCTCCGCGATCACCTTCTCCAACAGGTAAGATTTTGATAGTATATATCAATAAAGCGCGTGCCTCGGCAGCACAGATGCTAGACCGCTTGCCTACTTGCCTGCCTACCTGCCTGTCTACCTGCCTGCCCAGTCGTCAGGTGTTAGAATTACCATTGCGGCGGTGATATATTTTTAAACTGAACTGGGCTCTCAGATCGACCCATCCTAAAATTGGTACAAACATGTTCTAGGATGTAAAAGCGACCAAAGTAATACTGATAGTTCACACATCGAAAGCGGATAAACTATATGGGGCTGGCACCATATGTCCAGTACGCATTAAGGCGATGAAAATGGTCCTCTATTCGTGTACGCTACTAATCACCTGTGAGCCAAACGCCATCACGTGTCCATGACAGTAGCACTAGTTCACGAAATGCTTAAAGGAAGCGGCCAGACACCGTTGAAGGAAAGCTGAGAAGATTCTGAGTTATGACATTAAACAATAGACGGACCATGGTATGTCTCCGTTTACACTTATCGCTGACAATCAATGGTAAACGAGGATTGGTTATCTGTTTGGTTATCTGGATCGTTCAGGTCGCCTGAGCCCTAAAAGGACTTACATCTATCGGAGTGCGATTTGGTGTACGGAAGTATTACCTCCACGGCCACTGTTACAGAGCACACCTTTCCCTCTCGAAAGACAGAAACTAGTAGGGTGTGCAAGTATGGTACTGAAGCTTCACGTCTGGGAAGTGGCATAGGGAGCCCTGAAGCGTTAGCGAGGCCGACAACCCAGTCCGTATGTAGGCCGACAAGCCATTCCGTATATAGGCCGACAAGCCATTCCGTATATAGGCCGACAAGCCATTCCGTATGTAGGCCACAACACGAAGAGGTGCTCTAGTGTTTTGACCATTATGAGACTTGCTGCTGGTCTTGCAACCAAACGGCCAACAATTGAAGAACTACTGATGATGCTTTCATTGTGGCATTCTATAACCCACAACTGGGGTTACAGGCTAATGTAATCTCATTAACAGCATTTACAGTCAAACTATTACAAATGTCATTCATAAATAATGATGATGATGATGATCATCATCATCATCCATTCGCTTATCCTGTGCAGAACTGTCCCACCATAACAGCTCTTCTCTGTCACTTCTTTGAATGCTGTAGTTTCTTTCTAAGCATCTATAAAGAATGTATTCTGCATTTCTTTCCTTCTTGGCAGTGAACATATTGGTCGGTGACTGTAGCCATTGACTCTGTACAGAGATCCTCTGCGTACCGCCATAAACTAGAGACCATAACCAACAACTAAGACCAAAGACCTTCCTCTCGACTGTTGGTTGCTTTCAAGCTCAATCCCCAAACAATGATACCATACAATTAAAACCGCGCGTGTAAACATATTGCTTATCGTGAAGCAATGCAAAGGTTCATCCATCATGTGCCATTCCGATAAGCGAGGGCGGTCATGTTTCGCCATCTCACTCGATCACTAGAGTCATGGATCAGCTCAATGTTTTTGTCTTGACCTTACCATGTGGCCAAGCCATCCAGGTATTTACTTCTCTGCCTTCCCCTTGTTCTCTTCCCCTTGAACTTGCCAGTTCTCACCAAGTTCTCCAATTTATTTCTTTTCATAACGTGACCAAAAAATTGTGACTGTCTACTTCTAATATCTCTAATCAGTGTACGATTTTCATTTATTTCTTGTAGAACTTGGTCATTGGTTTTTCTGTCTGTCCATGGTATTCTTTGCAGTTTCCTCAGAAACCACATTTCCACGGCCATCGGATGTTTTTCAGATTGTCTGCTCATTGTCCACGCCTCATCATGCAACGGTGTCATCAGCATAATGATACTGTCAGAATGTGTCATCCAACACTGACTTCACAGCACTCGGGGCATACTTATATGTGCCAAGTCGACCCCATACGACTTCGAAAAGTATAGATACATACATACAGTTCTCGTGACTAGTTGATTACACAAGCCATTGCACCATCATCTATCATGATCCTTCCGATCAGTGTCGATGTCGATACCTGATTTCACCATGACTCTTTTCATGCGCCGTGAGACGTATTGGTACCTCTATATTTGCATGGACCAATCAGCACCCCATGGGTTATATAGCCAATGTTCACGCCGGAAACTTTTACTTCCCAGTATAATTTTAGGCTGGGTCGACCTGGAGCCTAGGTAAACGAAAAACCAAATCCGCCTCAATGGGGGATTCAAACACACGATCCCCTAGATCGGCAGGCAAACATGCTGGCCAGTGCACTACCGCGGTTTCTCAGAGAGAAATGTGCAAGGGTATTGCTGCCCAATATGTTGCTTGTGTCTTTATTTACCGCAACTCTTTGAGAACTGGGTTAGAGTCTGTTGGCAATGAAATCCTTAAAACCAGTGGCGGAAATATGAACAACCAAGGCCTAAGCCCAGACAGTCTGTATGTGCCATCCTGAATCATGACCTTCCACATCTTAATATGCCTCTCCGCAATCTTAGTAGCCAGTGTTGCACACTCCACTGATTTCTGAACTTGGAGAGAGGACGAAGAGGTCAACAACACAATCACCGTGAAGATAGTATTTATGTAACAGGTCGGGAGGAACTCTTTAAACCCACCTCGCTCCGAAAGATGCAAGCCCTGTCCTGGACTCAAACGAGAAGAGCATCAGTGTATGTGAATTAGGAGTTAAAGCTCATGAATATTCAACGAACCAACCAGGCAACTTACGTTTAAGGCAGGAAATCTGTTTAGCTTTCTTCCCAACGTTAAACAGAAACACATGCACACAGCATCGGAAATCTAACACACAGATCCAGTCAGATTGTTAAACACATAGACATTGTATTTAATGTATCTTATCAAAACAATAACCTCCTCTATTATTCTGAAAATTGTATACTTTATTATGTATTTTTGTTAATTTCAGATGAAGATGATAACTATGTTTTACCGGGTAAGTATTATCATGTAGCATTGTTTTCATTATCTGGTTTTCACTGTCTTATATTGTTTTAAAGACATCGCTGTCAACACCAGCATTTTACCGCTGTTGTTGATTTCTTGTCAAGATTACGCTCAGAAGTTTGCCATTGCTTTCTGAGCGACCGGCTCACATATTCGGCATGTAACGAGCGCGACGCGATCCGCTACCGAATCTCGCGCAGCTGCGTTACCCTACATGGATATACGGGATTACGGAGAAAGTCGTTAACACCTTAATGTTAACCCCAGGGAGACCGCTAATGAATTCTAAATTATACAACTATTCGTCGACTTACAACCTATGCAACTTAGACCATTCGACTTTACGACCACAATCACTAGCCATATTACTAACTCGAGTCTAGTGCTTCCACATTGACGTGGATAGGCCTTAGGTTCATACCAGAGTGCGATCAGCGTTGCCAGTAGTGGGTTGTGCTCAAGATTTAAAGATTTATTTCTGCCTCAATTATCAGTCGAGCGGCGTTGTCTGCAAAGATCAGGTTGGGTGACGGTTTATTCCATGCTCAGTCTTCGTAGACTTAGATGGATAACCTGATTTTTGCAGATGATGCTGCAGTTACGACCCACTCTGAGGAAGAATTACAATGTCTACTATCCGCATTCTCCAATGCTTGTTCAGAATTTGGTTTAATAATTATCAAAAAGAAGACACAGATTATGTCACAAGGTGCACATGGGGTACCATCAATCTTTATTGACGACGCCGAACTAGAGATGGTAGACCATGTAATAATAATGTTTCCTATAGTATTTTCCATAGTTACATAATTTCCATAGTTTCCATAAGTACATTAGGATGATGGTAGAATACCAAAGGATATCTTTTTTGGTGAATTACAGATGAGTAAGAGATCTCAGGGTCGGCCTCTACTACGATACAAAGATGTGTGTAAGCGGGACATGATTGATACAGGCATTGATAATGCACATTGGGAGCAAGTCGCCGCTGAACGTGTTGCATGGAGGGCAAATATCAGAAATGGAATAAAGTCAAAGGAGAAAATTATTGCAGAAAAGTCACACACCAAGCGTTTGAGACGTAAGATGGTGCATGATGGTGGAAATGACCACGTGTTCACATGCACACACTGTGAACGGACATTTACAGCGCAAATTGGCCTTATCAGTCACACTCGCTACCGCCATAGTTAAAAGTTATTATGCCTTTTTATAGCACAAACTATCGTCTGTCAAGACGGCAAGGTGCCAATGGAGTATTTTCCACACCTGTAGTTTGTATAGAAGCCATCAGATTAGCCCCATTGAACAAATCACCAGGACAGGATGAAATACCAAATGAACTAATAAAAGCAGCAAGGGAAGTAGGAACAGCTTGGCTACATAGACTATTCAACCATGTTTGGGTAGAACAACAGACACCACGAGACTGGGGAAACGCCATAATTATCCCAATTTGGAAAAACAAAGGCAGCAAAAGAGATTGCACACAATACAGAGGCATTTCACTGTTGAGTCATACTGGGAAAATATTTTGCAAAATTCTTGAAAAAAGATTACGAACTACTTTAGAACCCCAGCTAAGCGAAACGCAGCTTGGATTTAGGAAAAACAAAGGATGCACAGACGCCATTTTTGCTCTTAGACAACTTATAGAAAAATCAATTGAATTCAATGAAACACTCTACTTAGCCTTTGTTGACCAAGAAAAGGCATTTGATAGGGTAGATAGAAACAAGCTGTGGGAAATCCTAAAACAATATGGAGTGAGTACACATCTAACAAACCTATGTAGAAGTTTATACGACAACAGTGAATGCATAGTGAGAGCAACTGGAGGACACTCAGAACCCTTCACCATAAGATCTGGAGTACGACAAGGTTGTGTCCTGTCCCCTCTCTTGTTCATAACATATATAGACAACATATGTAAAGAAACCAGCCAAGCAGAGACAGCAAGAATACCGCATGACGAGAACACAGAAGAAGAACCATCTGCAAATCTAACCATTAGAGAACTCCTGTTTGCGGACGACCAAGCACTAATAGCAAAATCAGAAGCTGAATTACAAGACCACATGAATAGTCTAAACGAAATGTGTAGGGAACATAACATGAAAATTAGCACAAGCAAAACAGAGGTAATGACTATAACTAAAGAAGAACAAACAGCAACAATTCACCTAAACGAACATCCCTTGAAACAAGTAAAGAGCTTCAAGTACCTAGGAAGTATAATATCATCAAATGGCAGATCAGAAGACGAGATCGAAAATAGGTGCAATAAGGCTAATCAACTCATTGGACAAATGGCACCAATACTAAAGAACAAACATGTATCAATAACTACTAAGAAAGCACTTTACAACACAATCTTCCTACCAACTCTGTGCTACCAATGCCAAACCTGGACAATGACAGAAAAAGAGAAAAGAAAAATCACAACAACAGAAATGAGGTTCTTGAGAAGAATACTCAACGTATCAAGAAGAGATAAGATCAGAAATGAAGAAATCAGGACTAAAGTGGGGGTTAAAGCTGCTCTAGATTTTATTAGAAAGCAGCAAGTCAAATGGTTTGGCCATGCAAGTAGGCTACCAGTCAACAGCATGCCACAACAAGCAATGACGTACAGACCAGATGGAAACAGAGGAAGAGGCCGACCACGTAAACGCTGGACGGAGGGAATAACAGAATCCATGGGAATGTCGATATACGAAGCCCATAACCGGGCACTCTCACGAAGTTTATACTTCACCTCGACACCGCAAGGTACAAGAGGAACATGATGAGATGAGATGAGAGTAGTTTGTATGTTTTGCAAATATTAAACCAGTTTTACATGTACAGTTAATGCAGTGTTTTTCTTAAACCTGACGATGTAAAAATAAGAAACAAAATGGTGTAGAGATGATACAAATGGCACAAAATGAACATCGAAAATTATGATTTATAACAATAATAAAAGAAATGTATGATATAATTTAACTTAAATATTTTTATAACATCACTTCACATTACTGTACAGATAGCGTACTCAACTTACGACGAAATCGTGTTACGACCGGTCTGTCGACTACTAGCTGTATATAAAATACTAATAAATTAGTCACTTTTTGGAAAAAATAGAAGCACACTGAGAGAAATAGCATTAATAAATAATCGACACAATATGAATTAGCAAATATATAACACTACAAATCAGTATGTTGAAGATTTGAGCACAGTGAGACACAAATGTCTGAAAGACACAAGTTGGGTTCAGTTGAGTCAAGAACTACATCACAGCACTCCGGACATTCCCATACGTGCTCCGTCCCTATCTGCAGCAGCCAGCTAAAAGTCCCGATGCTGATAGTCCAATAGCAGTTTGATTCCATTATACGTCCGTCTAGCCTTTCCTCGGAGTTTTGATTGTCGAATAGATCCTCAGGTCACATGAAAGACACGAATACACAAACATAAAAGAAATCATTTTTTTTAATGAAACAATAATAGACGTCATATATCTAAGATACAACCCAGAAGTGTTAACAGAATATTACTAAGATATATACAATACAATACATTCATGTATAATAGTTTGTTAGAAAATTTTTTACAATATCTATGTATTTTATTGATAAGAAATATGTACACCTTGTGTACACATGTTAAGAACAGAAAATATGTATTAGAGCAGTGGTTCTCAACTGGTGGGGAACCCCCCCCCCCCCAGGAGGGAATATTAGGGTTTCCAAGGGGGGGGGGGGGGGGATGAAGATCATTTCAAGATCGCGTTAATACAAGAACCGATTACTTGATATTGCTTTTCCCTTCATACTTTACAGTTATGCACGTCTCATCCTTCTAAGATTCATTTTATAAAGTAAGTAGACCCACAGATCACGTTTTATGTGGATGTCTAGACCTGTTTTAACATATTTACCTTCCAATTTTACATATACTGTGTAGGGGTGGGGGATTTTTAGGTAGGAAATATGAAAGAGGGGGGGGGGGGAATGACGTTCTTAAAATATGGTGAAGGGGGGCACGGGCCAAAAAAGGTCGAGAACCACTGTATTAGAGGCTTCAAACACTTGTCACTGAAGTTGTTATTATTGACTATATTAATGATTACCAGTAACTATCGAATTTTAAAATAATGGAAACTTAAAGCAGAGAATGTCAATAACACATTTTCAATGTGACTAATATGTCTGTATTTAATTAAATGTTGTCATATATCAAATATAATGTATAGTTTTTATGATATATGTATATAAAGCATAGATATATTCATAAAATTAAGGATACTTTTACTTTTTTATTTGCTTCTCTGAGGACTACTATTTTGTGTTTAAGTCCACCCTGTGTATTCTTTGCAGTTTCCTCATAAACCACATTTCTGATGCCATGAGATATTTGTCACATTATTTCCTAATTATCTGGGTCTTATATGCATACACCAGTGTCGTCTCCAAAGCGAACTTTAACACTAAATTCACCAATTTGTATTGATGCGTATGTTTTTCATCTTGCAAAAGGCACATTTTTCCTGGGCGACTTTTTACTAATGTCTAAAGGACATCTTTCATCCGATGCTGTGACCATTATTAGATAGTTGAAACGATTCGCTTGTTTAAGATCCTCTTCCCCCCCCCCCCCTTTCCCACCCCTTCCCACCCCATGTTCTTGGATATTGTAATATTGCATATATATTAATCCAAGCATAAATACGTTCATAGCTGAGTAGGTAAATAATTATCTGTTTAAACAGTTGAGTTGAGTTGAGGACATTCCCATACGTGCTTCGTTCCCCCGTTCAACAGCCAGCGAAGAGTCATACTACTAATTGTTCCCACCGTTATCTGATTAAACGTTCTCCTGGTCTTCCCTCTCAGTTTTGAGATTTTTCCAGAACCCCTGCCGATCCCCCGCAATCTCATTCTTTCCACATAGGGGTTCTCAATCTGTTCCTCCGCCTTCTCCACCTGGTCCCACAAGCGCACGACCAACTCCTCCTTGTTCATAGGCAAACTACCATCAAGAGATGCATTCCCTGCTAGCCTATCAGCTTGTTCATTCCCCCGTACCCCCGCATGGCCAGGGCAAAATATCCATACAATTCTCACAATCTGTGACCTCTGAAGAGACGAGAGCCATTCCACGCGAAACATTCCTTTCTCCACCTTACTAAGCATACTCTTTGAATCCGTAATGAGTACAACGTGTGTTGCGGTAGTCTTCCTCTAGCCACCGGGAATGCCGCTGTTACTGCCTCCATTCTCATGCTGGAGGTCGTAGTCTCATATGCCAGACTCTCCTTTTCAAGACCCGTCCATTAGCCTTTGCAATAAAGCCCCAGCCACTAAGTCTGTTTCTCACCACTGACCCATCGATGTAGATGACTATGTCACCTTGATGTATGTTGCTTTGGATCAGCTGTTGCACTTCAAACTCAGTGCGGCCCGCTGCCTATTCTCTGCACTCACGACCCAGTGTTATTATTACATTGTGCCAGTCCGTCATGTCTTCCGGAACTTCAACCCACTCTCTTTCACGATTGATAGTCTCTAGATCACGCACCTGACTTATATAGAAAGTTCTGCCTGTGCCATCCAGGACCTGCCACGTCTTAGTCTATGACCCTTGACCATATCCATTGCTGCATGCAACGGGTGATCCCTGTCTGCGGCAACTCTCAGGTACCATTTGGTCTGAAGGACCCTATGCCTATCCGTCATTGTTGGTAGCGTCAGACATGCCTCATGCATATAATTGGTGTGTCCTTTGTGCAGCCCAGGATTAACCGCATGGCAGCATTCTGTATGCGCTCCAACCTTTCAAGCTGGCTCTTTGATACTGTCAGCAGCCCCAAAGCATACTCAATGACAGATCTATTTAAACATTGTTACACCACTTATTAGGTTCAATAGTAAACGTTGAATGTGCAACTAGAAAGCATTCTCAATAACCTTTAGTTAAAAATGTTAATTAACAATGTGAATTAACAGATTGTGAACACAACTAACGTTAGAATAGTAAACATTTTTGTTCATCTTCATTTTAGTAATAGCAATTTCTGCTTTTTTTTTTGTAACCTCTTTTCATAGAATGCATGTGATTTTTTTACAATTATTAAATGTATATAAACCATAACTTTTTAAAATTTTAAATTTACATATATAGTAAAAACATTATTGGTACGTGAACTAATTACAACTGAGTCATATTTCAATTTCGCCCTTGACTTGGAGGCGTAAATTTCATGTAACTCTGAAGTCGGAGTGGAGTCGCCTGATGGCGAGGGACACTGGTAAAAGGGAAAGGCTAATCCATACGCACAAATCAGTCCATGGACTAGAAGTAGTTTCACGTGTATGGACTACGCTTGGGTTCAAACGCAAACGAATGCACACAAAAAAAATTATATTTAATGTATTCTCTCCACGAAGTTAGCCTATCACATGTGTGTGTTTAATATATCTCCTCACCTCATAGTTTGTAGATATCATTCACCTATGATGATCCTTGACCCATCTACATATGTTAATTCCACAGATGTTACGCCGCCACTTACCCATACAGAATTCTTAAATGCAAATATTAGTAAGTACATGAAAAACAAGTAACATTTTTGAGAACATGAATCTTTCCCGTGGCAACATAAGAATGTGAGTCGTTTGCCATTCTGCAATCACTAAAGAAGAACATTTGGACTTTCGAACTTAAATATTACAGAAAAGTTCTTAGACTGCCGTGGGAGAAGAAGAATGATTAAAATACTGACATTCTTCAAGCTCTCCTATGTGGTGCGAAAGTCTGGGTATTGGACAAGCAATTAGAAAGTCGGAACAGATGCCCATGAGATTTGGATATACAGAAGAATATGTCGTATTTCATGGAAACATAACACTCTTATAAAAACCATACAAAAGGGTAACGTTGCAGGCAAGCGAGCAAGAGGTAGACAATGATACAAGTAGGAAGATAACACCAAGAGATGGACAAACAGAAGTCTGACAGAATATGCAATCAAGGCGAGAGACAAACTGTGCATGATATCCATTGCAGCCAACCTTCAATGCGGAGACGCCATCTGATTGATTGAGCGACAAGATCGGAACATTTAAGAAACCTGCTGGAAAGCAGAGGTGCTTCCAAGGCACCAAGGCCGGGTTATATACTGGCCAAGACCTATTGACGCGTCTTCGTCGAGCGTCCTGGGCAACAGGTCCCTTCGGGGTCCTGGCTAAAGTCAGTAGGATCGCCGATTCCTCCGAAGTCGGAGAGTGTCTGCCTGTACGGCGAGGAACCACCAGTCTGCACACCAATAAGCCAGACATGGGACAACGGATACTCACGCAAACCTCAGGTCCGGTATGACATCACACTGATGTTGGACAACAGGATGTCTTCATCTGACATACAGGACTTCGCGTTGGAGTTCACAGCCAGCGAACACGAAGCAAGCAAGAAACCTGCTCCTCAAAGAGAGCCAGCTCTCTGAAACTGAAGGACTTTGGCCATATTAAACATCACGGTGGTTCAGAAATAGCAGTGATGAGGGCAGGGTTCCTGAGAGAAGAGGCTGGGGTCTGCCACCACGACATTGGAGACACTGAGGCCATGCACTTGCAGGAGGCGGGGAGGCTGGCAACGGATCATGTATCTTTTCGGCGGGTCGAGAAGAGAACGACGTTCTGCAATGGCCATGATATGATGACGGCACGATCGCATTGTCGCTTAATAACTTTCGTGCAAGCTGATAAACACAATATCGTGGTGTATATTGTTTTTAAGACGAATGTTGCGAATTCCTTGGACTGCCAGAGTAACTAACAACGATTGCCTGAAAGAGGCTAATGAAACTAGAACACTATATACAACAATAAGAAAGAGACAAACATCTTTCTTTGGTCATGTGATGAGAAGAGAGGCATTGGAGAACATCGTGACAACTGGAAAGTTCGAGGGGAAGAGAGGCAGAGGCAGACCAAGAGAAATGATGCTGGACGGACTGAGACGGTGGCATGGAGGAATATCATCAGCAGAGTTGATCCAGAACACCAAAGACCGAGATCTGTGGAGAGCCATGAACGCCTACGCCAGCCGGCACGGCACTTGATGATGATGATGATATTGTCGCCAGGGTGTCTAAGTATTCGTTACCACGTCCCTGGCAAGATGGCATAGGCTATCATGTCTCTCCACAGATCTATATAGCTCCTTAGTGTTTGACTCGCTTACTTAATTACATACTTACTTACTCGCTTACTTACTTAATACCTACTTATTAACTTACTTACTTACTTACTTAATACCTACTTATTAACTTACTTACTTACTTACTTACTTACTTAATACCTACTTATTAACTTACTTACTTAATACCTACTTATTAACTTACTTACTTACTTACTTGCTTGCTTGCTTGCTTACTTACTTACTTACTTACTTACTTACATACTCGCTTACTTAATTACATACTTACTTACTCGCTTACTTACATGCATCTTCACTTACTTACTTACTTACTTACATACTTATTTACTTGCTCGCTTACTTAATTACATACTTATTTACTTACTTATTTACTTGCTTACTTGCTTACTTAATTACATACGTACTTACTTATTTAAATACTTATTTACTTACTTACTCGCTTACTTGATTACATACTTACTTACTCGCTTGCTGACTTATTTATTTACATACTTATTTACTTACTTACTCGCTTACGTACGTACTTACTTACGTACTAATTTATTTACTACCTAATTATTTACTTATTTACTTACTTACTCGCTTACTTAATTACAAACGTACTTACTTTCTTACTACATACTTACTTACTTACATATTTATTCACTTACATACTTACTTACATACTTACTTACTTACATACTTACTTACTTACATACTTACTTACATACTTACTTACTTACGTACATACTTACTTACTTTACAAACTTACGTATTTACTTATTTATTACTGATTTACTTACTTACGTTCTTACTGATTGACTGACTGACTGACTGACTTATTTACATTCCTACGTACTTAAAGACACACATACGTTTGTTACACACAACAAAGCCATTAATGTTCCCTATTGTGATAATCACAGAGACGGTGTTACCAGTTGGGGCTATAGGATGTAGAAGTCAAGCAGAGCTGATCGAGATTCAGAAGGAAGTACAAAAAGGAAATTTCAGTATTCGAGAAGCAGAGATGCTGTTTAATTCCTGGAAGAGTCGATATGAAACAGGAAATGCAATCAGTTTTAAGGAAAAACAGGTTTGTATTCACAATGCAGAATTATATCAATATGTGGAGCTAATGTGGAATGAAACGAATAATTGGGACTAAAAAACAGTAGTCTACATACAGCTGAAAGATGCTGGTGTTTACCGCAATATCCTGAAACAGGATGGAAACGCGGGAGAAAAAAAAATTGGCCAGTCCATGTGTCTTTTTGGTACACCGGTCTTTGAATTGTGTCGTCTGCTTTACGTCTCATTAGATTAGAGTATCTAGGAACGGCAACGCTTCGTTGTGTTCCCGTTTCATAGATAGAGAGATGTTTTTATGCGTCATGTTCATTATGGCCTGGAACGATTAGTATATCGTCCACATAACGACCGTAGAATACCAAGTTTTTAGTGTCTGAGGATCTCTTTTCTTCTAGCGGACAACTTCATGGCACATTTAGATCATTTCATGACATATTTGGTCTGCAGTCCCCGTTTGGCTACATGTTGGGGGGTTTGGCTACATGTTGGGGGAGGGGGGGGGTTGGCTACATGTTGGGGGAGTTGGCTTGAGTGCTATATCCATGCTAGGATCGATGCAACTGATTCTTCGTTGTACCCTCACTCTATACCAGAGCTCCGGGGTCTTCGTGGTCAAGTGGTCATGCCGTGCGCATATGTCCTGAAGGTCGTGATTTCATGTTTGTACTACGTCGTATAGAACATAGCACATTGATTAAGGAGATCCCTAAAGGGCATTGCTGGAGCCATGCAGTTGTGTACATTTCTAGTTATTCATCGTCTAGTGAAGCCGGCGGCTCGTATCTGGTATTTTATTCCAGTAAAATAATTATTATTTAAAAAGTTACTTGCATGCTCTTTACATGATTCACAATCAACCCCATCATTTGTTACCGTTAGTGATGTTCTAGACAAGTTTTGCCTTAAGTAGTTTGCCATTGCTTTCTGAACAACAGACGTCCATACAGTTGCTAAAAAATAATGCAAGGTGATCTTCTTCCTAATTGCCTGCAGCTGATTTCGATATGCGGGATTGTAAGACACATTACCTTCCCCTACGCCACATATGCTGGCGATAATGTACAAAGGTAATGTTATGGACGACAACAGAATCTAGAAAACTTACAACAATACGTCATAAACGGCTGGTATGTCTTGTCCAAGACTAACTCCGCTCCCAAGTGTCCTATACTGGAACGGAGAATTTTTGGGAAAGCCACAATTGTCTGTCCGTCTGGGACGGCATGAAGCGTCGCCTATATATTATTTATATAATATAAAGAATATTATTTGTTAAACTGTATGTCAATACGTGTCTTCCTGTAATATCATTCCAATTCTCTTACATTTTCA
Source organism: Cepaea nemoralis (assembly GCA_014155875.1). NCBI lineage: Eukaryota > Metazoa > Mollusca > Gastropoda > Stylommatophora > Helicidae > Cepaea > Cepaea nemoralis. Next base: position 34,370 of record JACEFZ010028044.1, read on the forward strand.
GCAAAGCCTACACGCCATGCGAAAACAACACCAAAAACATATAGACGTATTAAAAGACAAATGTGTGAAAAAGAAGAAAGGGAAAAAGCTCGAGTCCGCAATCAGCCAAGCAGTATTGAAAATCTCGGTGAGTTATCATTGACCCATTTAGTCGGATATCTATTGCAAATCGTCGCAGTCAACCCCAGAAATTGTTGGCTGTTTGTGATTTCTTGGCAAGCATCCGTTCAGTAGTTTGCCGTTGTGTTCTGAACGACCGGCACACATACCATTGTATAAAAAAAAAACCAACGCAAAGTGGCATGATGAATGAATCACCAAACAGCGAGAAGTAGACAGTAAACTATACCAGAACATAATCACAAGCAACTAAATGGACGTTGCGGCCAAAGCCTTTGTCAGCACACAAACAACAAACACACACCGATACAACTTCATGAAAACCAGTACATATAAGTCACTCATCTGTTTCCGTGTGATGAAATCCACTTGTATGATTCTAACCTAGAGATGCCTACAAAACTGCAGCAGTCAAAAAAAGTTATGACGAAAGACTGTTATGTGGGGACAGTTCTACACAGAACAAGCCAGTGAATAATGATGAATGTAGAAAAGATACAGAAAATAAAACACAAAGATTAACACAGGTCCAAGCTGTCACACACTAATGTAAAGGGAGCACAAAAGATTGCTGTGCTCATAAGTTATCCAAACTAGACTTTTAGGCACTCGGGATCAATCGTTTGTTGTTGGGGCATCGGTAACACACGGGCCTTTTCACAAAAGATAATTACATGAAACATTAAGAGGCACAGATAAGTTCACACATGTGAGGGAGCTTCAAATGAAGACCTGAAATGTTGTTGTGTGTGGTGAATATATTCTAAAACAGTAAAGAACACATGTATAATTTGTTGATGTAATCACCACTGCGTCCACTGAGAATCCTCCAGCGCCGACAAAGTGCTTGGATTCATGTAGAAAAATCCACTCTAGGGCCACTACTCGGTGTGCCTGACCCGGTCGTGAACAGTCTGTCACAGAAGTCACGGCGTTTTACAACTTCCGACTCTACTCTTACACTTGCTAGACTGACAGGTATGCATCACCATACTGGATCTTCATTCGCCGATATATTTCTATAGAAAAAAAAATGGATATCAAAATACTGCTTCTCTTTGGTGCATGTCAAAAGTGGGACAGCCATCTTTAAACTGACCTTATGTCGCCGGCGTGTTCGTCTGCACTGTGATGTCAATGCTGAACCCTCTTGACACCCTTAACAACAATAATGACAAGCTACAAGACAGTGGCATGGCTACTGTAATTGATATCACACTTTTAATGTTTGCATTTGAAACCCCCTAGTGTATTGACATATTTTCTTGTTCCCAAGTGGAACAAGCTAATTATACCCGTGAAAGTATTGTCTTGATTCTAAGCATGGTCTTTTCATAAATGTTTCCAGGATCCAATAGGAATGAGAAAAATGGCTGGAGCAATGCTGCCAGGTCCGGTACCTGCACGAGGTCAGTATGTCACTGCCAACGTGGAGATGATAATTGTTTGTTAATTTAAAATATGTGTCACGTGTGTTTAATTGATTAAGTGCCATGGGATGACTTATAGTTTTAAGCGACTTACCGTATCTACCATGGGCGTATATACAGTAGTTTTCCTTATGCAACTCCCTTTAATTTGATATATAATACAAGATGTCTGCTGCCATATTAACAACTTTTAAGTCTTAACTGTGACACACCCCTGCTTCCCATTTTCCGCCATCCATTTTTGTTTGGTCCAAACCTTCTTTTGGTTTTACACTGAACCTGTTAAATGTACATTTCCTAAGAGTAAGGTGCGTCTCTTGTTGTCTCATATCAAATTTCAATGCAGCCTATTACTCACATGCTATTAAATAAGTTAACTAAACGTATAATTTAAAAATAAAAATATTTCATTTAAAAAGTCAGCATTTGTTGCTTGGGGGTATGTGTAAATCAGGAATGATTAGCAATCCGATAATGAATTTTGTACTTCTGTGTTGTTTATATGATTTCCATATTTTCAAAATTTTTCCGTGTATAAGATTTCCATATTTTCACAATTAAAATAAAACGTTTTCGACTGCAGTGAAACTAAAAATGCAGTAAATAAATAACTACAGAGTAGTAAGACGTAATCACATACAAAGGTTCTAGAAAACCTGGGAATGAAAAGAGAGTTGTTGAAAGAAATAAAAAAAGAGGCGAGCGAAATATTTTGGCCATGTTAACATCCATGATACTCTTATGAAAACCATACTGGAAGGCTAGGTTGAGGGCAAGAGAGCAAGTTTTAGACAATGATACAAGTGGGAAGATAACATCATGAGATGGACGAACATAAATCTGAAGATAACATTACGAGATGGACGAATATCAGTCTGACAGAATGTACAGTCAGGGTGAGAGACAGACAGTGTTGGAGATCCAGTGCAGCCAGCCTTCATTGTGGAGACGGCACCTGATTGATTGATTGAAAACAGAAAGTGGAAAGAATCAGCTTTACAAGAGAACATGCAGAAGTGGCAAACTAGGGGTTGCGGCTAAAAAGCCTTCATCACCAAATAAAAATACTAAGGAACCATAACAGCTCTTTACAAAAAAAAATATAACCACGCATTACAAACAATATAACCATACATTATAAACAATATAACCAGACATTAAAAACAACATAAACACACACTACAAACAATATAACCACACAATACAAACAATATAACCACACATTACAAACAAGATAACCACACATTACAAACAAGATAACCACACATTACAAACAATATAAACACACACTACAAACAATATAACCACACATTACAAACAATATAAACACACATTACAAACAATATAAACACACATTACAAACAATATAAAGACACATTACAAACAAAATAACCACACATTACAAACAATATAAACACACACTACAAACATTATAACCACACATTACAAACAAGACAACCACACATTACAAACAAAATAACCACACATTACAAAAAATATAACGACACATTGCACACAATATAACCACACATTGCAAACAATATAACCACACACTACAAACAATATAAACACACATTACAAACAATATAACTACACATTACAAACAATATAACCACACATTGCACACAATATAACCACACATTACAAACAATATAACCACACATTACAAACAAAATAACCACACATTGCACACAATATAACCACACATTACAAACAATATAAACACACATTACAAACAATATAACCACACATTACAAACAATATAAACACACATTACAAACAATATAACCACACATTACAAACAAAATAACCACACATTGCACACAATATAACCACACATTACAAACAATATACCACACATTACAAACAATATAAACACACATTACAAACAATATAACCACGCATTACAAACAATATAAACACACACTACAAACATTATAACCACACATTACAAACAAGGTAACCAAACATTACAAACAATATAAACACACACTACAAACATTATAACCACACATTACAAACAATATAAACACACACTACAAACATTATAACCACACATTACAAACAAAATAACCACACATTACAAAAAATATAACCACACATTACAAAAAATATAACCACACATTGCACACAGTATAACCACACATTGCAAACAATATAACCACACATTACAAACAATAACCACGCATTACAAACAGTATAACTACGCATTACAAACAATATAAAGACGCATTACAAATAATATAATAACATTACAAAAAATATTACCACACGTTACAAACAATATAACCACACATTACAAACAATATAACCACATATTACAAACAATATAACCACGCATTATAAACAATATAACCACACAATACAAACAATATAACCACACATTACAAACAATATAAACACACACTACAAACATTATAACCACACATTACAAACAAGACAACCACACATTACAAACAAAATAACCACACATTACAAAAAATATAACGACACATTGCACACAATATAACCACACATTGCAAACAATATAACCACACACTACAAACAATATAAACACACATTACAAACAATATAACTACACATTACAAACAATATAACCACACATTGCACACAATATAACCACACATTACAAACAATATAACCACACATTACAAACAAAATAACCACACATTGCACACAATATAACCACACATTACAAACAATATAACCACACATTGCACACAATATAACCACACATTACAAACAATATAAACACACATTACAAACAATATAACCACACATTACAAACAATATAAACACACATTACAAACAATATAACCACACATTACAAACAAAATAACCACACATTGCACACAATATAACCACACATTACAAACAATATACCACACATTACAAACAATATAAACACACATTACAAACAATATAACCACGCATTACAAACAATATAAACACACACACTACAAACATTATAACCACACATTACAAACAAGGTAACCAAACATTACAAACAATATAAACACACACTACAAAACATTATAACCACACATTACAAACAATATAAACACACACTACAAACATTATAACCACACATTACAAACAAAATAACCACACATTACAAAAAATATAACCACACATTACAAAAAATATAACCACACATTGCACACAGTATAACCACACATTGCAAACAATATAACCACACATTACAAACAATAACCACGCATTACAAACAGTATAACTACGCATTACAAACAATATAAAGACGCATTACAAATAATATAATGACATTACAAAAAATATTACCACACGTTACAAACAATATAACCACACATTACAAACAATATAACCACATATTACAAACAATATAACCACGCATTATAAACAATATAACCACACAATACAAACAATATAACCACACATTACAAACAAGATAACCACACATTACAAACAAGATAACCACACATTACAAAAAATATAAACACACATTACAAACAATATAACCACACATTACAAACAAAATAACCACACATTGCACACAATATAACCACACATTACAAACAATATAACCACACATTGCACACAATATAACCACACATTACAAACAATATAAACACACATTACAAACAATATAACCACGCATTACAAACAATATAACCACGCATTACAAACAATATAAACACACACTACAAACATTATAACCACACATTACAAACAAGATAACCACACATTACAAACAATATAAACACACACTACAAACATTATAACCACACATTACAAACAATATAAACACACACTACAAACATTATAACCACACATTACAAACAAGATAACCACACATTACAAACAAAATAACCACACATTACAAAAAATATAACCACACATTACAAAAAATATAACCACACATTGCACACAGTATAACCACACATTGCAAACAATATAACCACACATTACAAACAATAACCACGCATTACAAACAGTATAACCACGCATTACAAACAATATAAAGACGCATTACAAATAATATAATAACATTACAAAAAATATTACCACACGTTACAAACAATATAACCACACATTACAAACAATATAACCACATATTACAAACAATATAACCACGCATTATAAACAATATAACCACACAGTGGTTGTCAAACGGTGGGGAATTCCCCCCTCCCGCTCCCTCAGAGGGGAAATTTAGGGTTCCTGGTGTGTGTGTGTGTGTGTGTGGGGTGGGGGGGGGGGGGGAAGAGAGAATTAAGACGTCAGATTGGTAGACTCAAACTGGCTTCAGGACCACACAAAACGCGATTGTTCACCTTTCTTGAATGATGTGTGTGTGTGTGTGTGTGGGGGGGGGGGGGGGGGGTAAAGGGAGGAATGACATTCTGAACATATGGTAATTGCACACAAATGCGTACACATTGTTTTACCTCATATACCATGAATGTTAAATTGCACAATAACGTGTATATATGTATATCTCTCTCTTCTAACTACTGTGAACATTTAATCAGACAGACGTGTATAAATAATTTGGTGTATACCATAAATGGTAAATTAGATACAAACTCATACATATATTCTATGAACCACGAATGTTTCATTACATTCAAACGTAAACATTTTTTCCATACTCTTATACCGTTAATATTAAATTGCATTCATATTTTCCATACATTTATACCCTGAATGTTAAATTACATACAGCCCATACACATTTTCTATGCGTGTATACCATGAATGTTAAATTACACACAGACATATCCTTTTTTTATACGTGTATACCATGAATGTTAAATTGCATACAAAAGTAAACACATTTAAAAGCTCTGAATAATTATCCAGGCTCAAGTGGAAGCACGTCTAGAGACAGCCATGACAGTGGACGGTTCAGTAATCGAGAAAGCAATCTCAGCCACACGTCAACATCATCAGAGGAATACGAGGTATAGTCAGTGTAAATAACCTATAACCGTACCACACTTGGGAGCAGCTTTTAGCATAATGGCTAGACGCTCCCTACCCTACTGGTGGTCTTGAGCCCGATCCGCATCCGGGCGTTTTAGAATTTTAAAATACACTTCCTACTCCACTCATACACTTGCTGGACTGACAAACATGCACCGCCATTCTGGAATTTCATTCACCGATAAATGTCTATAGGTTTGACCCCTTCACTGATTTAAAATGGATAACAGAATGTTGCCCCTCTTTGGTGCTTGTGAAAAATGGGGCGGCCATCTTTAAACTGTTCTTATGACATCACCACGTTCTTCTGCACCGTTATGTCACGTGCTTAACGCGTGCTTTCTCCCCTCCCCTCCTCCCAGTCTAAAATTCTTACCAGGAAAATGTCAAAGCAATGTATGTCCTTAGTGAATTTTAACACAGACGCCATAAACAAAATATTGCACGGTTTCTTGCCTGGCATATTTCGCTGCAACCCATCAGGTGCGCACTGCAGAGCTATAAATAATATGAAGTAAACGAACAATTAATACTTTGGTTAAAATACTAAGAACCAGGACATGTCTTGGCAAGTCAATGCGGTCGGACTGATACCGACCGCATCACCCCTAGAGTGCAGTTTGGTCCAGAAAACTGTGTCTCTAGCTCTACATGCCCAGTGCCACTTAGGGGTGTAATAGGGACGCATACGTTATGTTTTTTAAAACTTTACTCACCTTTACCGTTGCTGTCATATGTTGCAGACCACATCTTAAATACATCTTGGGAATTAAGATATTAACATGGACATTTTGAATGGGTATAAAGGTGTTAACATGGACATAAAGATGTTATCATTCATTTGAATGGGTATATAGTTTAGTTTAGTCGATGGATCAACATCACGGCGCACGGGTGCAACCCATAAGTGCTCCGTTCTCCTTCCTAACTCAAACCTGAGTCTGGAGAACCTCAACTCAGTGCACGAACTCTGTATCACTGGCGAGGATCCTGAAATACTTTGGGTATAAAGGTGTTAACTTGACATAAAGATGTTACCATTCGTTTGAATTGGTGTAAAGGTGTTAACTTGGACATAAAGATGTTACCATTCATTTGAATGGGTGTAAAGGTGTTAACTTGACATAAAGATGTTACCATTCCGTTTGAATGGGTGTAAAGGTGTTAACGACATAACAGTTGATTCCTAAGATATCTAAGAAGCTACCACTGCAATTGTTTACTCTTTGTGCTTTAATTAGTCTTGTATTCACTCATCCTGTGGCTTGTTCTGCACAAACTTCCCTCCATAAGTCTTTCAAATTGCCTCTCTATCATAAGACAGATGTCTTTGTTTTATTGTTGGCGTGTGTAAGTTATCAGTCATATCTTGAATCCATATACGCTGTGATCTTCCTCTTAGCTGCCTCCTTCTCTTGTAACGTGTTCTAATTATAGCTTCTGTTTATCAATCAATAAGGTTTAACCAAGGTATGTGTTGTTTAGTAAGAATGAATTAGATGTAAATATTTGCATGCGGTCTTGAGATAAAATTACACATATGCTTAAGCACTGAAGATTGCAAAAATGAGATATTGAGAACTGTTACACAGAAGTGAAATATGTACAAACAATAGGTTACCCAAATTAAAGCCTGGCATATTTCCTTGTATCTCGCCAAGTGCTAATTACAGAAACAAATAAAGTACCGTATATCACAAACCACGAACAATCGACACTGTCTTCAGTTTGCGAAGGCTGCAGCAATCTGTCGCTGTCGTCCACTACCGGATAAAGACAATGACATCGTAGTCAGGTTTCGACTATCCACTAGCGATTGCATTTGAGCATTAGTGTTGTTTTAGGTAGTTAGTTAGTTAGTTAGTTGGTTGGTTGGTTGGTTTGTTGGTTGGTTTGTTGGTTGGTTGTGTGTCCTTCACAGGACATCACAGTTAACTCCAGCATTTTTGGCTTATTATGATCTACTAGGTAATTAGTGTATTGAAGTTTCGAATTTCATCCACAAGAATTCATTTGTTTATTTCATAAAATTTATTTATGTAGAATGGGCCTAAGAGGATACGGCGAAATGTGTCAGACATTTAATTGTGCAAACTGTAAATGATATGTCATTTCAGAGAAGATTAAAGATAGTTTCCTTTTCTATATCCTTACTTTCTTTAATGTGACTTAAAACATCTTAAAACCCTGATGTTGCAGATGTGTGATGAAAATCTCTTAAGGCGTGAAAACAGATCACAGTCAGAGAGAGCAGCTGCCAAGGTAAATAATGTTCTGTGTTCTGTCCTGATGTTTTCAAATCCGGTTGTATTGTGTTTTCACAGATCAGATCAGTTGCAATGTCTACGTCAATGGTCACCTGCAATAAATATTCAGCATTTACTGTTTCGACCATGATGATATAATTTTAACATCTACTTATCAGTCTTTCACTGAAGAATGGTATTAATGGTGATCATTATGGCTACCCTCACATAAATGTTGGGAAGAGCAACAGATAGGCCGGACGTCATCAATATCAGAAGAGACGCTGAAAAAACAGATGACAGTAAGGATTCTTGGAAATCTGCTTCCTTGTCCAGAGGAAGAGAGATAGGTGTGAAGCGGGTAGCAGCCAGACATGGACCCCCAGATTAATGCAGCCTAACATAAGCACCAGGAAATATCTTGGGAAGTAAAGGCGCCCAGTGTGACACTAACCACATCACTCACGAGAGCTGATTGGGCTGTAACCATATAGGACTAGCAGCAGATGCCCAATGTACTGAATAGGTCTAAAAGGATCCTTTATATTTTGTTTTCACTGACTCTGTAAACTTGTTATGTTGTCGCGTGTACACCGTGCATGTTATTGTTTAGTAAAATATGTCATATACTTTTTCATTGACATTCACTTTATGTATAATTGCAAAGTAAAATATGTCATGTATTTCTTTATTAACCGTATATGTAATTACATAGTAAATATGTTGTGTATTTCTTTATTAACCTTAAGTGTAATTACATAGTAAATTGTGTCAAGTATTTCGTTATTCAGTCACCTTACAAGTAGTTGCTTAGTAAAATGTGTCATGTATTTCTTCATTGACTGTCACTTTACGTATAATTGCATAGTAAAATATGTAATGTATTTCTTCATTGACCTTATGTGTAATTGCATAGTAAAATATGTCATATATTTCTTCATTGACCCTTACATGTAATTGTTTATTAAAATATGACATGTATTTCTTCATTGATCCTAACGTGCATTTGTATAGTAAAATAGGTCATGCCTTTCTTTATTCACAGTCTCCTTTCGTGTAATTGCATAGTAAAAATAGGTCAGGTATTTCTTTATTCTCTGTCACCTTGCGTGTAATTGCATAGTAACAAATATCTTGTATTTTTTTCATTGACAGTCACCAGGCGTCCGTCATTCAACACGAGAAATGTACCTTGAACTTACAGATATACCTGATTCCATACCACCGCCCATCCCACCACGTATAACGAAACTACAGACAGAAGAAGTTAAAAGTGCACCACAAGTCAAACCTAAACCTAACCTGGCACAAAAACCACCACCTCAAGTACCACCCAAAAACTCTGCCACGCTACCAAGGACACTTCCTAAGAGATAAATGTGCATATTGTAAGTTAGTGGTGCTCAAAAAGGAAGAAATTCTTGTCCGGGATAAATGTATAGAAGATTTTGTGTGTGTGCAAGTGCTCGCTTTGAACTCAAGCGCAGTCCATACACGCTACTTCTAGTGGCAATGGACAGAAGTTTGTGTGTAGATTATCTTTCCCTATTACCAGTGTCCCTCGCCATCAGGCCAACCCACTCCGACTTCAGAGGTACGGTGTGCTGATGCCGAGGTAGTTGGTTGAAACCTTTCACCGGCCAGTTGGACTAAAATGTTGACTACTTGTCCTTGACTTTGGGAGGAAATTAAAAGTACCTCTGAAGTCGGAATGCGTTCACCTTTGGGTGAGGGACAATGGTAATAAGGAAAGCTCATTCACAGGCAAAATTCAGTCCGGTGCTACTAGAAGTAACGTGTATGGACTACATTTGAGTTCAAATCGAGCGAGCGTAACAACAAAAAACGATCTTCCTGGACCAACAGTTGGAATACAAGTCTTTCTACATAAATTAACTCAGTCATTGTTGTTACTAGCAGATCTGTTTACTCAAGTTTGGTTCAGCGGCGAATTGGTTGCCAATATACAAAATTACAACGTTAGTAGTTGAAAAATATATCAACCTTTTCATTTGCTATTTGCATGTGTCGAACTCATTATAAAAATAATTCATGTTATAACCCATCTTTTTTACATAAATCAACTCAGTCATTTTTGTTAATAGCAGATCTATTTACTCAAGTTTGCTTCAGGGGCGAATTCGTTGCCAATATACAAAATTACAACGTTAGTAGCTCAAAACATCTATCAACCTTTTCATTTACTATTAAATGTGTAAATTTCACTATACAAATAACCCAGGAAATGTGTAGTAATAAGTAATCGAACGTTTTTTTTTACACACTTCAAAGCTCATTGGCTATATTGTGCTAGATGAAGTGTTTTTATATACCAATCGACACTCTAGGGGTGATTTAAAAAACAAAACAATTGCCATGCAAGGGCGTTTTGTGGGTATGTGACGTGTTAGAACCATGCCATTTTGTAGGTCTTAGTACAGGAACTACGCGGAAAAGAAAAGTAAAAGTCCCTTTTTACACGCCTACGTGCATTTTGCATATTTAGCTAGGCCCATATTTGCATAGATCAAAAGAAAATGTTTACTGTTACAACATTAAGATAATAGTTTCATTGCTGCTATCTGGGAGTTCTTTTGGGATGTACTTTTCAAGTCAGTTTCCGGATCGCGTGGTGAAAATGTACAGGAAGTTAGAAGGCTTAGAACTATTGTAAGGAAAGGTACTTTTACACACGTTAATGTCCATATCGGGTATAGGATGCAAGACCCATAATTACATAGGCCATTTGGCGGGTGGTGTGGTCACTATCCAGCCGGTCGCCTTTTTTCCTAGTGACATTCTTGGTACCCATTTAGGCTGGGACTCCAGGTCAATTGTTTTAAAATCTGAAGCTACGAATCGAATCCATAACCGCCAGGTCAGTGAGTGAATGTCTAGCCACTACGCGGCGGGGGTTCCCAGAATCACTGTAGCGTAGCAAATATAAACTAGCTCACGTTGTATGAGCTGTGTTGTTTGATTATTTACACATTAACCTGCGTTTAACGAGAACTGTGATATGTATTGTGATTTTTGATCTGTTTTGGTATGCTTTACAATGAGGTGAGAATGATCTGACGGATGATGAACTGATGATCAGACATTTTCACACTTATTGATCACTTAGTTAGTTTAGTTTAGATTAGTTTAGTCGACGGATCAACATCACGGCACACGGGTGTAATCCATACATGCTCCGTTCTACTCCTAACTCAAGCCTGAGCCTGCAGAATCTCAGCTCAGTGCACGAACTCCGTAGCACCGGCGAGGATCCTGAAATACTTTGGGTAGATTTTTAACTCGAAATTTTGCCCGGGCAGCGCCGTTAGGCTACTCTCTTTCGATTTCCAATTGCTAAGGGAGTTTTTTTTACGTGCGCAACAATACACACGGGCACCCGATCTCACTACCCAGAGACCAGGGGAAATTTTGTTACTAGAAGTCCAAGTGAAAAAATTCTGGCCCTCACCGGGGCTTGAACCCGGGACTCCAGCACTCGAGGCGGACACCATACCTCGAGACCACGCAGTCCCCCTCATTTAATGATCGCTTATATTAATTTCAGTAACCTGTGAATGTTTAGTTCAGCTCTATCCAGGGTATATTCAAGTCACGTCTATAAAGTAACATAGTCATCAGTAAGTGACCCTATTCAAGGCTTTGAGGCGTGTTTCGTATATTTTTCTAGCACCATATCACATAGACCAATCACAATCGAGAGGTGATATTAACATTATCACGTTGACCACTTATACTTCTTTTAACATTAACTGACACCCATGTCAGGCTCAGTCAACGTGTGAGCTCAGGTCATTCTATTTTAAACAACACAGCCTCGATAGGGATTCAAATGCATGAGCACTGCGTCGGCATGCAATTGTACTCACAATAACGACTGTGCTACCGCAGCTCGAGGCATGTCACTAAGATTTCCTCCATAATGTATCCTTCAGGGCACAGCGACTGACGTTGCCACTTTCATGTCGATCGACGAGTTTCTTCTATGCTGGGTACGCTGCTCTGTTCTGACCAATCCGATTCCTGCTTTGAACGTTTGCACGTTGGTTATGATTATTGATTCAGTTAAGAGTCCTCGGTTCACCCAGGTCTCTATGAGTGTTCATAACGTCTGTTTATTCTATTGTTTGGCTGCCTGGTATAGTGGCAGTACCGGTAATCTTATTAGCTCTTTTCTTGCCCCAGACACCCGTATACTATGTGGGGAGATACATGCAACTCTACGTTACGAATTATCAACCACTGTAGAAATTCAGTCCAAGGCCTACGTGCGACTTTCAGCTTTCAACTTTTACTTCTACTTTCCAGATCGTGTTTAATTAATCCCTTAGGATGTAATCATGGGTATAGTTTTGCGATTGTGGCCAGTACTCCCATTGCTATAGTTTTGCAATTGAGGCCAGTACTCTCATTGCTGTGCGGCATGTGATTATAAAAAATACGCCGTTGCTTTTCCTTAACGATTACACCACGTGAGCATGTCAAGAAAACCCCTGCACAAACAACGGGGACCAGACTGCTTACATCACAGCACCTTAGACAATACAGTTGGCATTAATGGAGATCTTGACCTCTTCAATTGACTGTCATAGGACTCTTCTCTCGTCACTCTTGTCGGAGATGTAAGGACAGACACAGTGTCTGTAAATGTTGGAAGAAATTGATAAATTGATATTCATTCTTTTTTCGGGATAAATATTCGTGAGCTAGGATTCTGGTTTAGGAATGTCTTCAGGCTAAATTATCTATAGTTTGCCCATATTTAGCATGTTCCATTTTCCTCGGCTGAATGTAATTTTTCTTTAGATGTGCCTGTGCCTTGTCATCCTTATTCTATGCTCCAAAGTTGGGAAATCAAGTACAAATTTAATCGTTACAAATGTATCTTTTGTGCACCCGAGGACCATGTGCATAGCTTCATTTTGCTTTGTCTCCTGCCTCTCAGTTTTATCATGTCTCTTCTTTGAATGTTTATAACATACTAGACCAAAAGTACGACCCAGTGTGTTTGTGTTTTCCCATACTCGTGTAATATACATTTCCGAAACCTATAGTGTTATGTTGATGGCTAGATATGAATTCTGCACATTCCATGGTTGTTAAAGGAAGACACCTTATTAATTGTTGGCCGTTTGGCAAAGTAGACAAGTTCCTATAAAGCTGTCCACGTTTGAAAGCGGCAAGATCGATTCACAGTGTGATCACTATAGCCGTAATGTTTATATTGTCTAGTGTTTCTTCCGGTCTCTATTTCATTCCTCAACGTCTATGGCTGCTAATCAATACCTGTTAATTGATTTCTATGCATTTAGCTCGCTGTTATGGTGGCCAGGGCGTAGTCAATTGTTTAGAGGAGATATATACAAATTGTTCAGGTTTAAGGTCAAGTGTCTGGTACAGCAGAGCCGCAGAAGTGCCTCGATGCTGCCAGCTACCAAGACCATCAGTACTGTCAGACCTCCATAGATTTTCATTACCATGATCTGAATATGTTCTTTGAAGCAAAGACTGCAATCAAACTTCACTCCCGAGTATTTAATCAAATTATTTATTGCAATCTCATGTTCACACAATTTTACAGTAGGCGTATCTACATTAACTGATTCACTGTCGATGGATAATATATCGCCACATGCGACCTCTCATGTGTACAGAAGGACGATGTATCTCCATACTCTGGTTTTGTTTCGTGGCATCTTCCACAATTTCAGTGCTTGGTGAATTGGCATCTAAATTATAATCCTTATTCATTTGATTGTTTATCATGTTTGGATGGTGAGACAAGAACACAGAGCTCATCCACGACTCTGGTGATCATGTGAGATGGCATAGCATGACCGCCCACGCTTATCGGAATGACACATGATAATGATGATTGCCATGTTTGGTCCTTTTTGTTTGGCACTGAATCAGTTAACTACTGGACTGCTAACAGAGAGCCATGCCAGTAGTGCTTTTGCAAGATTGACCAGTGCTTTAGATACAATACATCAGTTACTGATATTGTCAGCTCAAGCTGCATCTCACTTCACTACATTTTAAGATCCTTTAAAGGTTGTTATAATAATTCAAAGCAGAAGAACTGCTTCAGCTATCATAAGATAGAAAATAATGCTGAAGATATTACTGGTAGCTACATCTTGTTGTTTCCTAGTATATATTTCACAAGAGTCTTGAGTTTCTTTTCTTTATTTTGATGTCTTCATGTGCTGCATGTCTTCTGAGTGCAGAAATTAACTTTCTTATTTAAAATGTGTTATTAGTAGTCGGTTACTTTAAATTGATGAATTGATCTTCTTCTTCTTCTACTTCTTCTTCTTCTTCTTCTTTTTCTCCTCCTCCCCCTCCTACTCCTCCTCCTCCACCTCCTCTTATTCGTCTTCTACTACTATTCGTCTTCTCCTATTCTTTATCTTATTCTTCTTCTTATAGTCCGTGCCGTGTGGAGATGGTATTCATATTTGTCCTCAGCCTTCTGTCTCGTGTACTGCCAATCTTTTCTGATACTGATGTTTCTTCCATTATGTCAAACTGGCCAGCATTATTAAATCAAACTACCCCATTATAATGTTTTTCAAAAATCACATAGTTACTTTTACATGTTTTAAAATAGTTTGTTTATGATGTTTTTAATTGCTTTCTGGAACAACACGTTATATATATATATATATATATATATATATATATATATATATATATATATATATATATATATATATATATATATATAGTGTGTGTGTGTGTGTGTGCGTATATGTACGTGAGTGCGTGTGTGTGCTTATATGTGTGTGTGTGTCCATGTGTGCGTATGTATGTGTGTGCCGCTTTCATATATGCTTTGTTAAGTAGCAAATACAACTCGGATGAACAATTGCTTCGTCCTCAATGCATAGAGTGTACAAATACATTGGTGATAACAAAAATCCTTATTTGTGACATAGTATTAATTGTTACGTATTACAGTATAGGCCAGTATAACCTTTCGATTTGAAATAGCACGAAAACGGAATTTTCAAAATTCACAGGAAAACTTGCCTTATCCAAAGATTCTTTAGCAGCGTCATAAAAAACAAGTATCACAAGTTGTATAAACACCGGGTTACTGAAAAGTTGTGTATGGCCTGTTCTTTTATATCAGTATGAATGCAGGACAATGGTAAACAAAATAGTGAAGTGGATGCAATGAAGATATAATGTTTTACAAGAATGTTAAGAATATTGTGGGCACAGAAGAAAATTAACGCTGGAGAATTGACAGCTGCATGTGTTATTAGCTCACAATTTAAAACCATAAGAAAATGACAAATACAATTTACTGGATAATATCGATAGAAGATGTGAAATAAAGAAATGTACCTTTTATGAGACACTAATTAATGAAAGTAGTAGAAAAAAGAAAAAGAAACAGAGAAAGAAATGCGAGGAAAGCTTAGCCAGCGGGGCTATATATATAACAGTATAAAGCAATCAGAAAACATCAAATATGAAGCAGGTTATTAAAAGACGATTACGGAAAAGAAGGACGTTGCGGCGCAAGCTTTCATTAGTAAACACAACATATTGACAACGGAGATGACATTACAATGACACCATGAAGACATAATAGCAGAAGAAAAGGATGGGAAAATTTGTTCTACTTATCGCATAGTCCCAGAATGTGAAACAAGGGCTGGTGATAGCAGTTAATTAGCTTATATAGCCAGAGGTGGGAGTAATACTGAGCATAATCATGGCTTTATAATCTGATTTAATTACAGTTGATAATGATATCCGCCGTTAATTCACATTCTAGAACTGTTAAATAAGTAGAACAAATTTTATTTCTATTTTCCATTCTCTCATTGTGTTACTATACCTTTATGTAGTCACTGAAGTAGCTTTTCCATTGTTAATATGTTGTATTCTCTCGTGTCTGTTTGCCGATGAAGGCTTGTCATCGCAACATTCTTAGTTTTCCGTAATTGTGTTTTGTTAAGCTGTTCTATACGTCATGTGTTTATGTTGTTTTCGTAGATCACGGCAAGTGGGAATTTGCACCGCAAGACCTAAATGACGTGGCGCACATCTTTTTGTATGGTCAAATAGACGTGAAGCTTCTAGAAAACTAAAACCTGTAACTAACTCTTGAACAACAGAAACATTCAGCCCGATAGCAGGTCATACAATTTGGAACATCCTTCGCTTGACGGGAACAGTCTGTGCTCATACAATTTTAAGATCTTTTCAAGCCTTCATCCGGTTTATAAACTTTCCTCCTACGCAAGGACTGTTCCATTTAAGCAAAGATTTGGACCAAACAAAAATAGATTGCGGAAAATGGGAAGTAGGGGTGTGTCACAGTTATGACTTAAATTTGTTAATATGGTAGCAGATTTGTAGTATTATAACGCAATGACAACATATCAGCGATATATAAGCTCATGGCAGATATGGGAAGTAGCTTGAGACGATCAATCGTCCCATGGCACTCAATCAGTTAACCTTGTTTTCCATTTACAGTCACCTGAATTAACATAATGGTCCTCGTTATCTGTGATAGGCAAACAAAGGGTCTATTAATTGACATCTTAAAATCGTTAAAGCAAATCTGACAATGTACCTTTCTGGGTTTTAAAACCATTTTAATTCTGCAGTTATATATCATATGGAATGAACAGATTAATACTTTTCTAGGCTGAAATTTTCTGCACACTCGAGTTGCAGCAAAATATGCCAGGCAATGCATTATGCAAGTTATTGTTTATGGTTTCTTGCTTTAATTTTAGAACAAAATACACTGTTTTGTATTTTATATTTATTGTATATAATACATTTACTTTAAAATCTCCATGTGTTACAGTGGCTTTCGTTCTATTAAAATATATTTGACTAAATACAATTTAACGGTAGACACTCCACCGATCCAGCATGCACAAACATGAGGTATCTGACTGTCAGTATGTTACATAGGGTTTTTGACAATATACTACTACTGCTAGTGATTGTCATATTGTTGCAACTTGGTTTATTTCGCAATGTACTACTGCTACTTTTGTGTGGATGTGAAATATGGACAATGAAGTAGACAAGATGAAAATCATCTAATGGCAGTGGATATGTGGTTTCTGAGGAAAATGCAAAGAATATCTTGGACAGACGTAACAACCAACGAGCAAGTCCTAGCAGAAACAAATGAAAACCGCAAACTGTTTAGATTAATTAGACGTAGTGTCACAATAATTTTGGACACGTTATGAGAAGAAATAAACTGGAGAACCTGGTGACAACTTTCAAGAGTGAGGGGAAAAGAACAACAGGAAGACAGGTAAATAACTGAATGATTATGCCATATGGCATAATCGAGAGAAAACTACAGAACTGATCCACAACTCTAGTGATCGTGTGAGATCATGACCGCCCACGCTTATCGGCATGGTCATGATCATACTGATCGCTAGAATGTTGTAACGTGGTTTATTTGGCAATAACCTACTGCGGCAATTAAAACCCCCCATACACACACGCGCACACACACACACACACACACACATATATATATATATATATATATATATATATATATATATATATATATATATATATATATATATATATATAATAAAGCTAGGGGAGTTCAGAAAGTATTGCACGACATCGTTTTTCTCAGGAACTGTTTATTTAAAAAGCTTGCAATGTAAACACAATATACATATAAGAGATATAAACATCGGTTTTTTCTACATAATCACCATCAACTTGTATGTTTTATGCCAGTGCGAAACAAGTGCCTTGCCCATACCAGATTTAGTCTTTTTCATGTAGCCATTTCTTCGCTGCATGAATCATCCCTTCATCTTCAAACCGTGTCCCACGGAATGCATTTTTAAGTGGACCAAACAGCTGAAAATCAGAGGGTGCCAAATCGGGACTATACCTGTAATAGGTTCAAGACTGGCTCATCCTCATCGGAGCTCTCTCTCTCTCTGTCTCTGTTTGTGTATGTGCGTGCTTGCACTCGCATGCGTGCGTGCGTGCGTGCGTGCGTGTGTGTGTGTGTGTGTCAATAGTCTCATTACTACCAAGTACCTGCTATAGTCCTGCCCAAAGAACAGTATCCTCGAACATGATCAGTAATCATTTTTCAAGTCACGCCATGCCGTACAATCATTTACTATCTCCTGCAGATCCCTTCATACCCTTTCCCATATTATTCGTCGCAGTCCCTAATTCTCATATCAGTTTGTCGTCGACAGTGAGGGCCCTACGGGCCCAAAAACTTAAAAACATCCATCGATCGGTCTAGCAGTCCACCGAACACTAAACCGGAAAATGATTGCCGGACCGATGCAAATGAGGCTCGAAGGGATTCTTCTTTGTTTGCGGTGAATTAAAATTGAAGTACCGAAATGTGTTACTTGTTCTAGTATCTCCCAGTTTACTGTGATGTTCATTGATGACCTTTCCTTTCCACTGCTAATTATTATAGTTTTCGGGGTTTTTTATGTTAAAATCTAAACCACATTCTGCACTATGCCTGTTTACTTGTTCCACTAGTTTTTGTAACTTTCTCTCACTTTCTGCTAGTAACATTGTATCGCCAGCATACCTAAGATTATTTATGATTCTTCCATTGATGTTAAGTCCAAGCAGTTCAGCTTGTTTAAAAATTATATCTGTGTATAAGTTTAAAAGGCTTGAGGTCAAAACGTATCCCTGCCGTACTCCTTTTTTCATCTCTATCGGCGACGAATAATTATTTCCGTATCTAATTAACGCCACTTGTCCCCATTACAAGTTACAAACTATCTAATAGTAAGTCTGATGTCCTTTCCGTCTACTCCTATATCTTGAAGGCATGTAATTCAACTTTCATGTTGTATTCTATTATAAGCTTTTTTGTAGTCTGTGAAACTTACATATATATTTGTCTGAACTTCTATATGTTTTTCAATCAGCATCCTCAAACAGATTATTGCTTCTCTGGTGCCGCTGCTTTTGCGAATCCCAAATTGTTCTTCAGCTACTTCCTCGTCTATTTTACTTTAAAACACTAGACACATTGGTTCAATAAAGAAAACTATCAAGTTTGCATAAGCTTTAAATACAATGCCTTCATGTATGTTTGGGTGCAAAATGTTTGCCACTTCAAGTGACTTATATATTTTTTTTTTAAAACGTGTCATAAAAATATTTTTTCAAACCAACAGTACACAATAAATTCTAAACATTAAAAGTACAATGTGTAATAAAGCAGGCTGCTGATTACAAACAAGTTGACTAAATGCTTTACATATCCAATGCATTATAAGAAGACTCAATTTGGATCAATGAAATAGAATTCAAAGAAAGATCCATCTGTAAAATAGACTCTTTTGTAGTTCTGTATTAAGTTCTGTACCTCAGCTTTCAGACTTGGAAATCTGTGCTGGCTTTTTCGGGCTGAAATATTCGAAAACATGTAAGAGTTAACTGAAAGGCACGAGACTGCATATTTTAGTGTGAATAGTAAAGTAAGTGATGAAGTAATGCAAGTTAGCAGATCTCCCGGTCCACTAAGCATACTGATAAATAGCACGACTCTGAAAAAAGTTAAGGAATTCAAATATCTTGGAAGTATGATCACAGAAGATGGCAGAATAAATAGAGAAATCGAAATTAGATGTCAAAAAGCAAGTACGCCTATATATCAATTATCACTCATACTGAAACACCCAAACATACCCATGTCCGCAAAACGGAAGACAATACGAGGGCTATTCCAAATTCAACTGCCAATTGACTGGTAAACATTTTAACACATTGACAATAACATCTAAATACATACACAATTTACATACATCACTGCATTACTTTTTCACATAATCACCACCTAAATTCAGGTATTGTCGTACCGTGGCACGCGTTTTCGTAACCCCTCGTCAAGGAACGGCGCCGCAGGGTACTTAGCCAGTTGTTGACTCCATCCATGAGCTTCTCGGTGGTGTCAAAGTGCTGGGTAGCTAGCCAGACCTTCATATGGCCGAAGAGAGGATAATCGCTTGGTGCCAAGTCTGGGATGTAAAGGTGTGGGGGGGGGGGGGGGGGAGGGGGGGGTTGAAAATAACCCACTTAAACTACTCAAATAAAGCCTTTGTGCGTACAGCAGTGGAGTTGTCATGCAGGACAATGACACCACAGGTGAAAATTACGCTTTTTTTAGGAAGGGGGAGGGGGGGGGGGGGGGGGGGGGGGAAATCGACCGACGAGGCTTCTTTCAGTGTTTCAAAATGAACTTCTGACTTTATTGTGGTCCCTAGTGTCATGAATTCCGTTAATAAAATGCTCTTGCCGTCCCAGAACACTGTAACCATCATGTTCCGTTGCGAAAATGTTTGCTTGAATTTGTTTGGGCTTGTCTAGAGAATGAGTATGCATTCATTGTTTTTATAATTCCTTTGTGTCTGCATTCACGAAGTGAAACCATATCTCGTCCATGCCACTATTCTGTCGAGAGATGCATCCTCCTCTTCCCAGTAGCGCAGAAGGAACGTTAAAGCTGAGCACATTATTTGAGCTTTGTGAACGTCAGTCAGTTGCTTTGGTACCCACCGTGAACAGAACCCAACCTCTCTGTGATAATTCGAAACTGACTAGTCCTAGAAATATGTGGAAATGCTGTATAAACTACGACTTAGTCGACTTTTTGAATGAGCTCATCTTCACACGTTAGTGTCGTCCTTGTCCACCCTCATCATGCCAATATCTGAATTTACTGCAAAAATCCCTTACAACTGTCACTCATAACGTTATCGCGTGTTATCACTGTACACACGACACAATCGACGATGAATAGCGGCCGCATTTTTACCTTCTACTTGAAGAAAACGAATCACACCGCGAATTTCACAGTTGGCTGTAAGGCAATAACAGTGTCCATGTTTATACGTTCGCGATTCGTGAACCACTGAACAAATGCGACTGTAGGTTGATGTGTAGTGAGTTAAAAGACTACTCTAATGATGCAAGCAATAAATGGTGTTGCTATGAGGTTTATTTTTACCAGCCAATCGGAAGTTGATTTTGGAATAGCCCTCGTAAATCGCGTATTCACACCATCCCTATAAACCAATGTCATAATCGGACATTATCCAAATCACACTTACGCAAAATCAACACTTGTGAGATGAGATGCTTGAGTAGAGATGCCAACGTAACTGTCAGAGACCGAATAAGAAATGTTATGTTATTACACAGACAGTGGGATCCACACCATGTGTCACATATATTGAAAGACAGATTATTAAAAAAGTTTGGCAATCTCGTCAGAATGCAACACTATCAACTACTAGCAATGGAAATGCATAAAAGAAGCAAGAGGACGCCCGAGAAGAAAATGGATTGACGACATCAAAGACATTGTATTGTTCAGTCACACGGAATGTCAATATCCAATGCCACCCATCGGGCGCAGAAACGCCAAATATCCTCCCAATGGCGATGACCGGCAAAAGTGGAAGATGGTAATAATGAGTAAAGAAGTAAAGTGAAGGGCTCTTTTACGGTATTAAAGCGCGGTGTTCATATGGTGTTGGTCCCATATTTTTATAGACCATTTGGTAGTGACGGGGTTAGTATCACACAGACTTTCTTCACTTGTCAAGACTATCGTGTGACCCATTTCTAGCTAGGTAGGCCTGGGAGCCAAGGTCAATTTTTAAGACCCGCCCAGATGCAGATGCGAACCAAAAGTCATGCGAGGATGATGTTCAATGTGCTTGCTTGCCAACTCAGAAGGGGTTCGCCGTGGCGAAGTGATCAGGCGGTCTGTCTCGCCCTCCGAATACTGTTAGTTCGATTCACGACTTCGGTTCACGAGTGCAGTTTTCTCGGAGACTCCTTAGGATTGTCGCTGGAGCTACGGAGTGCATGCTTTGTGTGACACTTTCGGCAGGCCGCCCAGTGGAAAGAGACCGAGCCACATGGGCTATAGCCCGGTGCAATGAAGTTTATCTTCTCGCCTTTAAACACCCCTCCTTCTCCTCCCCCCACCTCCTCCTTTAAACCAACATAGAAGTTCATAATTCCAGCAGTGACGGGAATATTTATGCCTTGGCGAACATCCAGCATCATAACATGAGCGCCAAAATTGTTACAGATATTTTAGAGGGAAAAGTAAACAAGAGTCTGTTCATGTCACTCCTCTCATTGATGACATAACGTAGTATATATAATGTCTACTAGCCTCTCCTGGTTGCACTGAGCATTTTTCTTAATATCATCGTTTCTGACCCTGGCCAGGGGATTAACGACAGTGTTCTTAATTCCGAATATCCACGAGGGGAAAACAGCAGCTGCGAGAATCGGTAGCGATTCGCGCCGTGCTTTTAACTTACGGGGGTATGTGAGCCGCTCGTTCAGAAAGCAATGGCAAACTACTGAACGTAAAACTTGCCTAGTACATCAACAGCAGCTGAGAAATGCTGGCGTGGACTGCAACGTCCTATAAGGAATATATGCAACATTAAAAAAACACTTCATATCCTTGTTGCAACACTTCACATGGGATTACATTTAACTTGTCTTCACTTTCTGTACAATCGGCCTTTATTTAAACATAAATTAAGGCTAATTGCATGTCTTGTTTTTTAATAGCTGCATATCCTTTACATGACGTTGCAGTCAACATCAGCATTTCACTGCCGTTGTTGATGTCTTGGCAAGTTTTACGTTCAGTAGTTTGCCATTGCTTTCTGAACGCTCGTCTCCCATACCAACACGTTAAAACCAGTGAGGCACGGTCTGCTGCCAAATCGGTCACCGCTTTATTTCGAACGCGGGTAAGCGGCATTACGAATCGCGGTACGCAACGCCATCGCCACGGACACCGGCTTGTCTTGTACATGACATTGCAATCAACCCCAGCATGTATTGGCTGCTTGTTATTTACTTGGCAATTTTTGCGTAGAATAACAACACATTACTAACAAGATACCACGGCAATAAATAGCAAGGTGCGTTGCATTACCTTCGCTAACAAAGAAGTCGGCCACATACTGTCCCACTTTTACAGCATCAGCATCGTGATTAATTGTGTAGTTCGGATGCCAGTTGAAACTATTCTTTTCTGGATGCCACTGGACGCCATAAATTGGGTACTCCTTGGCTAGATTAGAAATAAGTACATTTGTGTATATCAATCACCAGATATAGTTTGTATCTCATTGTGTGTAGGATTCAAATGGTGACTTCTCGTCCTTGAATTGGGGACGTAAATTACGGGTATCTCTGAAGTCGGGGAAGGGTGAGCCTGATGGCGCTGGTAGTAGAGAAAGGTAGCCCACACTCAAAAATCAGTTCAGCGTACACATTAGTAGTAGCGACTAAAAGTAGTTGTAGTAGTAGTAATAGTAGCAGCAGCAGCAGCAGTAGTAGTAGTAGTAGTAGTAGTAGTAGTAGTAGTAGTAGTAGTAGTAGTAGTAGTAGTAGTAGTAGTAGTAGTAGTAGTAGTAGTAGTAGTAGTAGTAGTAGTAGTAGTAGTAGTAGTAGATTGATTGATTGATTGATTTAGGAACCGACATCACAACATTCGAGGCATTGCCATAAGCACTCCTTCCCCATCCTCAGCAGCCAGCGAAGAGTTCAAACACTAATAGTTCCAGTAGCAATCTGATTATATGTCCGTCTCGCCTTTCCTCTGAGCGTCGAGCGTCGGCCAGATCCCCTCGTCACAACTCGCTGCCTCATTCTTACCAAACTATGGTGATCCATTTGCTCCTCCGTGCTCCCACAAGGCCGCAACCACGTCTGCCTTGTCATGCATCAATGCTCCACCAAGTTTTGCCGAGCCAGCCAATCTGTCCGCCTGTTCATTCCCCAGCACACCGGCATGCCCCGGAGAAAAGATCCAGGTGATGCTTGCTACCCGTGACCTCCGAAGCGAAGCAAGCCACTCTGCACGAAGCCTGCCTGTCCTCACCCTCCTCAGCATGCTTTCTGAGTCAGTTACAATCACAATGTGTGTATGTATCGTGTTCTCCATCCAGCGGAAAGCTGCACTGACCGCCTCCACCTCCATTCTTAAGCTAGATGCTGTGTCATCATACGCCAGGCTCTCCTGCACCAAACGTCGACCATTAGCTTTTGCTAAGAATCCCCAGGCACTTCTCCTACCTCTCAACACCGAACCATCCGTGTAGATAATCACATCACCCGGGCGAGCATTATCCTGAATTAGTTGCTGGATTTCCACTTCCGTGGCCCCTGCTGGCCACTCCCTGCACTCCCGGCTCAATGTGATTATAACTCTGCACAAGTCTGACTGCTCCGCTGGCACTCTGACCCACTCCTCTCCTCGCCTGATGTTCTCCAAGGGGCACACCTGTCTGATCGTATCCTCCGCTTGAGCCATCCATGATTTCCCTCTTATCAGTCTCTGACCCTTAACTTCGTCCAGCGCCTCATGCAACGGGTGATCTGTGTCTGCAGCTACTCTGAGGTATGCCTTCGCCTGCATCACCTTGTGCCTACCAGCAACAGTCGGCAGACCAAGGATGTAACGCATACACACTACTGGGGTGTCTCTGGTGCATCCCAGAATGACCCGCATAGCTTCGTTCTGTATGCGCTCCAATTTCACCAGCTGACTCTTTGAGACAGTGAGCAGTCCTAGTCCATAATCAATTACTGAGAGGATCAAGTGCTGATATAGTGTGAAGAGCATTCTCTGCTCTGTGTTCATTGCAGCCATAGTTTTAAGTGCATTGAGTCCCTTTTGAGATCTTGTCACAACCGTCTCCACGTGGTCCTTGAAGTAGTAGTAGTAGTAGTAGTAGTAGTAGTAGTAGTAGTAGTAGTAGTAGTAGTAGTAGTAGTAGTAGTAGTAGTAGCAGCAGCAGCAGTAGTAGTAGTAGTAGTAGTAGTAGTAGTAGTAGTAGTAGTAGTAGTAGTAGTAGTAGTAGTAGTAGTAGTACAGACAGAACCAGAAGACGTTGGTGACCATGGAAACGATGGATAGGACGAGATGAGATAAGACGATATGCTGACTTGCCTACACTTGTCAGCTGCTCAGCTCAGTGCCATACTTATGAAGGTGCAGATTCTCCACACCTGTTTCCGGGACCCATAGAACGAGTTGGTAACTGTTGGAGACGGCTGTATTAGCTTTACCCAGACATTTACAAGTGTCCAGCATGTCAAGAGAATTATGTCTCTCTTCTCTGCTGCCCTTTGTTCCCCCAGTGAAGTAAAGGATCTCATCCAGCTCACTGCAAGCTCTAATATCGTTTGATATCTTATGCTGCGCCATTCATGTCCTCCCCAAATTATTCATCTGTCTCTAATTCTCTTCCCTGTGTGCTTTAGGTCTCCCTCAATTTCGTTTGTCCTCTGGGTTCCATACAAAGGACTTTCTAGTTATAGCATGTCCAGGTTTTCTCAATCTGTGTCCTGTCCAGTGTCTGCGTCATTTCCTCACATCTTGATTTACTGGCATTTGTTTAGTTTCTCTGCATAAGCTGCACGCTGGCGATTCTGTCATACCATTCATTGTCAGTGAATTCTGCAAAGCTAAAAGTTGCATTCATATGAACGCGATTTCTCTAGTGTCTTGTCAACCCTTGTTCATTGCCCCATATGGGCAACAATCACCTTCAGTTTAATAGAACTGTGAGGGTAAAACAGTGGACAACTGCTTTTGCGGCTGCCTCAATCACAGGAATATCATTCTGAGCCGGTGATGGACCCTAACTATAACTTCTCAAACGGGTAGGGGTATTGGTGAAATCGAATCTATCTAGTGTCAGTGGGTTGTGAAACGATTTGTGGCAAACATTTTTAGAGATATCGCGTATTGCAATAACAATCCTTCTCCGCTGTTCTTGGTTGAAGATCAGCATTCTTTGCATGGCCACTTGAACCTGGCCTGTTTTGTTTTGTTTTTAACAAAGTTCAAGCAATTCTTTATTAATTTTCGTTGCTTAATTTCAAGTTCGCCATCGATACATGATCGACATCATAATGGGTGTGATAGTGAGCAATGACTTTTCTTCAAATGTTCATAATTTACTAGATAAATCACAACAGTCTTCAATGTTTGAGTGTTTAGTTGGTGGGATTTTATTGCAAGGCTCATTTAACAGACAAACATCTGAGTCCTATGGTGATATAAAACATGGTCGACGTTCAATTCTCTTCGATTTTACAGTTGTCAGTGCAAGTGAGTGATGGACCTCACTAATAATGAGTACCACAGATATATACATAATCATTTGTAGTATCTAAATGGTTGAGCATCAAAGTGCATTTGCTCCTCATGCAAGGCAGTAGTGTCATCGTAATATAGCAGGTCCTTTAAAGAAAATCGCTTTCATCACAACCTGCCAAAAATATTCCCCATCCTTTGTCAGTTCTCCTGCTTCACGTATTTCCATAACCAAGTTGTCTGCAATATTCTGGCTCAATTTTCGTGCTAGCCGACCCCAGCCTATTCTTCCAAGAACCAGGCCTGCCTCGTCAGTGTGTCTTTTCCCAACCCACTGTGAGGTTTAATATGGTCAAAGTGATTCAGTTTTCGAAACACGATGCTGTTTATGAGCTGGCCTTCTTCGATATGCAGATCCTGTAAAATATGCGAGATGGTTTACTGGTAAATATGTGTACTTCTTCTTGGCCCACAATATTCTCAGAACTTTTCTGTAACCTTTAAGTTCAAAAGCCCCAATGTTCTTCTTACGTGATTGTGAAATGGTTCATGACTCGCATCCATAGGCCAGGTGGCGTCATTTGTCGGAAATGGTATTAGGCCTAGTATAGCTATAGCTGTTAATGCTTCTGGCGTCTTAAGTGTCCGTTGATGTATAATACTTTCCTCTTCTCCTTGGTGAGAGCTGCTAGTGCCTACGCATGTATTTATATTAATACTCTGATTTCTTTTGGAGCTTTTCAACATCTTCCTATAAACATTTCGTAAGTATATGTTGCAATGTTCAGCAGATCGTGTTTGCTCCAAATAAACAATCCTCTTTTGCTGATAGTTAACAATTGGATTACATTTTCAGAATCTTTTTGAAGTAAGCTGCATAGAAAGATAAGATTACATACAATTTTTATATGTTGGTCTCAAGTATTCTACAACACTCAGTCAGACAATGAATATACAACTCTCATGCTTGCTTAGTGTCTTCTCTACAGCTGCCTATGGTGGACAAGATGACAAATGCTGTTCTAGCTTAGGCAGTTATTTTTATCCCTCGATTTTGTAATATCTAGTGATAAATCATCTATATGGAATGCAACTTGTGTGGCTAATCGTTGTGGACTCAATATTAAGTCATGGCTTTGCTTCAATGCACAGAATCGCTACACAGACACATTCTTTCGTTTTTAGTTTTGACATGAATAAATGATGCTTAAGAAAATTGATCACTTATGTAAGTAAAGCTATGATTTCTCCCTCGACTCATACCCCTTAACCACATATGTAAGTGGTTGGCATTCCATGATATTGTATGTGTGAAACATTTACCATCCTAGCCGCGGTCTCTACTGTTGTGTTATCTAGGATAATCTTTGCTGATTTCTATTATACTTGTAACATTTAAGGGTAATTTTGTGTGTTTCTCCATAATAATTGTTTTTACATAGACATAAGTGTTGATCCAGTGCTACATGTTTCCGAAACACAATCTTGTTGCGATAGAGGAGCTTCACGCCCCAATGACCTAAAGACCTATGCAGGCTACTGACAGGTTCCTGCAAGTCAGGCAGGTTAATGGTTAGTTAGTTGTATTTCCTTTACAGGACCTCACAATCAACCCCAGGACTTTTGGGTTTTTTGTGTGATTTCTTGGCAAGTTTACGTTCAGTAGTTTGTTATTACTTTCTGAACGACTGGCACTCATACCATTGTATGTAAACCAGCGCAAGCCGGTCTTCTTTCAAACCACCCGCAGCAATGATTAGAACGTGGTATGCGGGATTGTGAATTGGGTGCGTAAACCCTTCGCCAAGGCTCAGGCTGGTGAATAGAGACCAGGCCAAATAATAGCTGTAGGATATACAAGAATAACTGGATATTACAGACCATGCTAATTGATGGCTTCATGATATGCAAGATTAAAAGATGCTACACAAAGACAAACTGAAAACATGTGTGATACAAATTTCAACATACTACATTCATTTGCAGCACACTTTCTGTTTAACACAACAGTTAAGGACTGCACGATGTAAAAAAAAAAAAATGACCCACTTACCTTCAATACTGGATATAAATTCAATTCCACGTCTATCCTTGTTCGTTGAAAGTTTTGTGTAAAATTTGGACAACGATGAACTTTCAAAATCCTATTAATCATAGAATGAATATATATATATATATATATATATATATACCTGTGATAATTTTTTCTGGTTTACATCTTAAATTATATCTACATCAATTTCCTGGTGTAGCATTACTTTTCTAGCTGCTTTTGTTTCTATTAGTTCTCTTAGATGTTTTCCTTTATTTTTATATATTGCTATAACCACTAGAATCATTATTATATCTTAAATCCGTGAATGAAAGGACGTGTACACATGTAACATAGAGAAAGTGTAATGTGTAATTAAAGTATGTTGATAATAAAACATATAAGAAACCGTGTTTTCATTAATTAAAACTTTAAATCACCTCTAGTGATACATAGTTTGTGCAGTGTACATAGATTTTCCTTGTGTAATCTATGGAAGAATACTAACCACTTATTGAGAAACTTGTCGTGCATTTAAAAAACAACGACCTAAAATTAAAACGTACAGTGATTATGTTGGCAATATCCATATTGAATATTCTTATGCTCGTGAGTGTTGGTAGAATTTGCTTGTATACTTTACCGATGTTAAGATGCTGTAACTATGCTCATGCTGGGTCACATTCTGTGTAGCTAGAATTTGCAGAATCTCTGGTGGAGCTGACCCAAATAGACGACTTGTCTTAGCCTCTGTTGTGAATATACACATATCTACATATACATAAACAGTAAAACGTGAACATCTTAACAGATAAGAAAATACAAATTACCATCAGATGTTTAAAATAGAAGGATGGTGCACTTTTAAATCAAACTAATATAATGAATCGTCATGTTGCAGCTGCTTGACAAAACGTCGCTCTCATCACGGAGCGCTGAAAAGTATCTCAATCTTCTTCTTCTTCTTCTTCGTTCATCCGGAGTTTCTTTTCGGACGTGATTGCGTTGTGCCTGTTTACAGCAGAGCTGCGTTCTTGCGCCGTTAGGCCGACACATCCGACTTCTGCGGGCATTTGTTGACCGGGTTAACCTTCCCGGGGTATCTCAATCTATTGCCAGTTCTCCCGCCTCATTCACCCGCATGCCTTAGGTGTCTGCAATGTCATGTGCACATCTTCGTGCTGGTCGACCCTCTTCTCTTCGTCATCAGTCGTGCCCTCCATCATAATATCATACATAGATGTAGATAGAAGAGGTATATAATGATAAGAGACCGGATGCAAATATTGAAAACATATTTTTTGGGGTGGGGGAAAATGGAGGGGAAAAAAAGGGGGGGGGGGGCGCACCCTAGCTTGGAACTCAAGAGTAGTCGATACACGCTTCTAGTAGCACTGGAATGAATTTGCGTGTGTATTAGATTTCCCTATTGTGTCCCTCGTCATTAGGCGAATTCACTCCGACTTAAGAAGTAGCTGCAAAGGTTGAGGGTGCACAAATTTATTTGAAGAACAGAAAAGTCCAGGACCAGACAATATTACGATGAAGGAAATTGAGACCGTAGAAGGTTTAATAATCCAAATAACACAACATTTTCTAAATGACATCTTTAATAAGGGGTACATTCGTAATTGGAGAGTAGTGGTTAGACGATCGTCTGCCAGCCTAGTAGTCATGGAATCGAATCCGCATTTGGAATACTGTTTAAAAATTTTTCTCGGCTTCCAGATGGACCTAGAATAAAATAGATAACAAAAAGTCTTGGAAAAAAAGGCGGCCGGCGTGATGCTGATCACCTTTGCCACTGAGTGACGATTGGTCTACACAAAATTGGCCTGACATCACACGTCCACTGCGCCTTAAGGCACGTGAAATGGTCCTGATCTGACATAATTACCACAAGCCAAATGCTCTTTAGGCGTGAAAAAGGCTCCTGAACTTGTTGTACATACCTATATTCACAATTTTTTTTTTTTTTTTGCATATCCTTTACAGGACATTGTTGTCAACACCAGCATCTTTCAGCTGTATGTTGATTTCTTGGCAAGATTACGCTCAATAGTTTGCCATTGCTTTCTGAGCGGCCGGCTCACATACCCCGTAAGTTACCGATGCGATTCGAACCACTGCTGATTCTCACCGTCATCACGTTACCCACGAGAGTATACGAGATTACGGAGAAAAGTCATAACCTCTAAGCCACTAAGCCGGCACATTCCCAATAACCTATTAAAATCCATATGTACAGCTCTGCCAAAGAAACCATGTGTTTCATAATATAAAAAGTCGCTTAAAAGTCGATAGGGTCGACTTCACTGCACCGGGCTTTTATCCCATATTGCGCAGTCTCTTTCCGCAACGCGGAAAGCATCGCATAAAGCACGAACTCCGTAGCTCCAGCGACGATCCTCAGGAGTCTCCGAGAAAAATGCATTCGTGAACAGAAGGATGCGACCCGGAATAGAACCCATAACCTTCGGAGCCCGAGGCAGACGGCTTGACCACTTCGCCACGGAGACTCCCAGCTACAAAATGACAAAGCATCGCACAAATAAGTCTTATTAATCACTGACAGAGCTGTAACTGAGAATGATATTGAGAATAGTGAAACATTCTATTAAATCACAATTGGTAATGATCATTGTGGATTTATACAGGGGAAACAGCACACATAATAGACATTCAATTAAACTATTGCGTATAGACAACTATAGAAGTAACAATAGATCGCTACTTATGATTCATAGACTATACAAAATCCTTTGACTGTGTGAAACGTGGGGAAATGAAAAAAAAAATACGAGGGGCTTCAAATGAAAACCTCAATATTTTTTTATGTGAATATATTCTGAAAAAGTAAAGAACAAACGTATCATTTTTTTCGATTTAGTCATCACTGCATTCGATGCAAGTCCTCCAGTGCCGATAAAGTGCTTGGATTCCTGTAGAAAAACATTATCTGGGGTCACTACTCGGTGTGCCTGACCCGGTGGTGAACAATCTGTCACAGAAGTCACGCCGTTTTGAAACTTCCTACTTCGCTCATACATTTGCTGCACTGACAGGCATGCATCACCATACAGGAGCTTTATTCACCGATGAATTTATATGGGTTTTACCCCTTCACTGACAAAAAAAAAAAACAAAAAACGGATAACAGAGCGCTGCTCCTCTTTGGTGCATATCAAAAGTGGGGCTGCCATTTTTAACTGTCCGTATGACGTCACCTTGTTCGTCTGCACCGTGATGCCACGTGCTTAAAACTCTTGACACACTTAACAACAATATTGACAGGTTATAAGACAATGACATGGTTATTGTGATTGCAATAACTCTGTTAAGGTTTTCATTTGAAGCCACCTCGTAGAACAATTCAACATCAATTGCAAGGATCTGTGAATAATAATGAACATGCATTGGCAGTAAACAGCAGCTATAAGAATCAACAATCATTTAAGAACATTTACATCATTTAAGAACATTTCAGTGCGTAAAGATCAGTGTCAGACAAGCGACAAGACACACTGATGGTGATCGGTGTGGGTGTGTAGATATAAAGAACACAAGGAATGTCATAGACATAGACATTCTCAGGAGACAGAAAGGGCTATAGAAGTAAATCACCATGAAATATTATTAATTGTTATGTTATTGTTATTTTATATGAAACGTTAAAGGGTGGGAGGATCGACATAATTGCACGGGTTTTACCCATCGGGCTCATTCACTCTCTGCAAAACGACAAGCCACCTTGTTATGTTGTGTCTTATGCTCAAAGCTACACTATGACTATTACCAATTTCAATAGCATGTCATTCATCCATCCATATTGTACCATGCCGGTAAGCGTGGGCGTTCATTATTCGCCATTTTACTCGATCACCAGAGTCGTGGATCAGCTTATTGTTTTTGTCTCGACCATGATCAAACCATCTAGGTATTTACTTCTCTGTCGTCCCCTTGTTCTCTTCCCCTCGATCTTGCCAGTTGTCACCAAGTTCTCTTATTTATGTCTTCTCATATGTCCAACAAATTTTGACTGTTTACGTCTAATTTCTCTAATCAGTTTACGATTTTAATTTGTTTCTTGTAGGACTTGGTCATTGGTTTTTCTGTCTGTCCATGGAATTCTTTGCATTTTCTTCAGAAACCACATTTCTGCAGCCATCAGATGTTTTTCAGCTTGGCTGCTCATTGTTCACGCTTCACATCCATACAAAAGTACAGGCTCATTGCATCAAGTCAACACTTTATTTCTCGTTGCAACTGACATCTTTTTATTGGTCAGTATGTTTTTCATCTTGCAAAAGGCTACTTTTGCCATGGTGATTCTTGTACTAATCTCTTCAAGGCGTCCCCCATCAGATGTTATGACTATTATGAGATAATTGTAACCATTCATTTGTTTAAGAATATTCCCATTTACCTGTATATTACATTCTTGTATTTCGTTCTTCCTAGTGACAACCATAATCTGTGTCCTCTTACAGTTTAATTCTAACCATAGTTGTTCACTGTGTGCAACAACCGCATCAACTAACTGTTGCAGATCCTACTTTTTGTCTGCAATCAATACTGTATCATCTGCATATCTAATGTTATTGATGTTTCTTCTTTCAATGATGATTCCTTTCATATCTTGTACGTTTCTAACAAAAAAATATTTTCACTATACAGGGAAATCAGATATAATTAGGCGAATCATGACAAACTAGGCAACTTTAAAGAAGGTAGTTTGCAGTTGCTTTCCTTCCTGCCGCGACCATACTGGCCGGGTGACCGTAGCCATTATCTCGTTAAAGAGATTGTCTACCTACCGTGACGAAACTTTAGAACATAACCAACAACTATCTGTCGGCTGCCCTTAAAATTTCATCCACCACCTGTCTTCCTTGGTTTCTTGGGAACAACTTCCGAAAACGAATACGAAATAACAACACATCCTTCCCAGAAATACACAAATTCTGCGTCATCTGTAGCATTACGTCGTCGCCATTTTTACCGGTAGTACAATAGCATACAGAATCATATATATGGTATATCACATGATGTGCTTAAGAAACGAACTGTTTGGAAGTGTGGGGGACTAGCTGATCACTGTGATTTTTTTTTTTAAATATTGAATTAGATACACGCGTTAATGGTTGATAAGATGGTACATTACCTGGAGTAAAATATAAGGGCCAAGTGATGTTGCTAGAATCTGTTGGTTTCAACAGGTTCTTTCCCTCAACTTGGTAACATAGCGCCTGGAATCCCATACAAGTTCCCCAGACTGGGTAGTAATCTTCATTTTTGTTCAGCTTTGGAGTACAGTAAATGCATATTCTTTGTACAAAATCAATATGGATCAACTGTAAATTATATTATTTTTCTTCTTCTTCTTCTTCTTCCTTCTCCTCATCCTCCTCTTTCCTCTTCTTCTTCTTCTTCTTCTTCTTCTTCTGCATAGCTTGAAGCAGACATCAGCGATCATTATTCTCCAATCATCCCTTTCATTTGATATTTTGATGAAGACTGCAGTGCTTATATTATGATCTGTTGTCCCGCTGTTTAAACTTGCCACATACATCTTCCTCTGTCCTTCTTGTCTGATATTTCCCCCCAGGAAAATTGAACAGCGTACTGAAAACAAAAGTGTGAATGTGTGGTAAATTCATGTATTTGCCGTGAAGGCATATTGAGGGTGTGGTATAGGGCTGAACAGCACTCACATGAGAACATGACTCCAAGAGAACAGCGCTCAAAGGAAACATTGCCCTAAGAGAACAACGCCCAAAGGAAACGTCACTCCAAGAGAATACGTCCAAAAGGAACATCACTAGAAGAGAGCAGCGCTCAAAGGAAACATCACTCCAGGAGAATAGCGTTTAAAAGGGAACATCACTTCAAGAGAACAACACTCAAAGGGAACATCACTCCAAGAGAATAGTGTTCAAATGGAACATCACATCAAGAGAATAGGGATAAAAAGGGAAATCACTCCAAGAGAATAGCGCTAAACAGGGAACATCACTCCAAGGGAACAAGACCCAAAAGGGACATCACTTCAAGAGAACAGCGCTAAAACTAAAACGGGAACATCGCTCCAACAGAACAGAGCTAAAAGGGAAAAGCACTCAAAGGGACCAGTGTTCACAGGGAGCAGTACTCAACAGGAACAGTGCTCGAATTAAACATCACTCAAAACAGCAATAACGTGGACCAGTACACAGTTGAACAGCACTCAGCAGGGACAGCACTCGAAGAAAACAGCACTCATAGAGATCAGCAATAATTGGGAACAGTACTCAAAGAGAATAGCATTCAAATAAACAACGCAGCGATCAAAGGCAACAGAAACTCAACAGGGCAGCACTCAAAATCAACAAAACTAAAAGGGGACATCACTCATAGTTCAATATGATCAGAGTTAACCTAAGCTTGGGACCCCCCCCCCCCCCCCCCCCTCCCCCACCCCCCATGTACTATTCACGTGTGGGATGCAATGCATTTTACAAAATGGGTAAGGAATAGTATCTATCGTCCATATATATCAGCCTGACAGAATGTACAGTCAAGGCGAGAGACGGACAATGTTGGAGATCCATTGCAGCCAACCTTCATTGCAGAGACGGCACCTGATTGATTGATTGATTGAGTATCTATTATCAATCAATCAATCAATCATGTGCCATGCCGGAAAGAGTGGGCGGTCATGACTCGCCATTTCACTCGATCACCAGTGTCGTAGATCAGCTCATTGTTCCTGTCTCGTCCATGCCATGTGGCCAAGCCATCCAGGTATTTTCCTCTCGGTCTTCCTCTTGGTCTGTTCCCCTCGATCTTGCCAGTTGTCACTGAGTTCTCCAATCCATTTCTTCTCATAACATGTCCAAAAAATTTTGACTGTCTACGTCTAATTTCTCTAATCAGTTTACGATGTTCATTTGTCTCCTGTAGTACTTGGTCATTGGTTTTTCTGTCTGTCCATGGTATTCTTTGCATTTTCCTCAGAAACCACATTTCTGCAGTCATCAGATGCTTTTCAGCTTGACTGCTCATTGTCCAAGTTTCACATCCATACAAAAGAACAGGCTCTATGTATCCCCTCAACACTCTTTTTCTCGTTTCAATTGACATCTTCTTATTGGTCAGAATGTTTTTCATCTTGCTAAAGGCTACTTTCGCCATGGCGATTCTTGTTCTAATCTCTTCAAGGCATCTCCCATCAGATGTTATAACTGTTCCAAGATAATTGTACCGATTCACTTGTTGAAGAATATTTCCATTTACTTGTATATTACATTGTGGCACTTCTTCCTTCCTACTGACGACCATAACCTGAGTCTTTTTACAATTTAATTCTAACCCCAGTTGCTCACTGTGTACAACAACCGCATCTACTAATTGTTGCAGGTTCTGCTCATTGTCTGCAATTAATACTGTATCATCTGCATATCTAATGTTATTGATGTTTCGTCCTCCAATGCTGATTCCATTTATATCCTCTACATTTCTGAAAATATTTTCACTGTACAGGGAAAAAAGATCTGGAGACATCAAACATCCCTGCCTAACACCTCTCTTAATTGGCTGATACTGTCCCACTTCATTATCAATCCTTATTGCAGCTTGTTGTTTCCAATATCTATTATAATGGACTAGATATCTTTCTTCCTCTTGAAATGGAGACAAACCAGAAGCACCGGTAAACATGTTGCTTCCTCTTCTTTTGCCCTGTTTCTCCAATTGGAGCATACATAGCCCTCTACCAATTCCCGCCAAACTGTCTTATCGTTTCTATCACCTGCAGCTTCCCGTTGTCCCATATTATGTATCTCTACCTTTAATTCTCTTCCCATGTGTTTTTAGGTCTCCCACTATTTCGTTAGCCGTGTGGGTTCCAGGCTTGTGAGTGCCCAGTTATATTGTCCTCACGTGTTCTCAGTGTGTGTGCTATCCAGCGCCTGCTTCTTTTCCTCATCTCTTGGTTCACTTGAATTCGTTTAGTTCTCTCCGTGAGCTATACACTAGTGATTCTGTCATACTATTTGAGCCCCATTATTCTGCACAGGCACCAGTTAATGAATGTTTGTAGTGTTAATAATTATGCTAGTCTTTCTCCACTGGTCCATATAGTATTAGTAGAGATCTATCACTGGAGTTAAATAGTCTACTTTTGTGTAAAGTTCAATTTCTTTTGACTTCCATGAATGTCCTAGTGTTATAAAAGCTCCTTATCACGAGCCAATTGTTAGCTCTGATCACATTGAAGCGTGTACCCGGCCTTACGACGAGAAGCACGATTTGATGATGGCCAGGAGAGACAGTCACTCAGTGGATGACCGTGGTTGACGTTAGTCTGGGTCTCCAGGTCGACTCAGCAAAAACCGGCACAATAAAATATCATGGGGAGTAAAGGCGGCTGGTATGATATTGATCATATCACCTGTCGAGTGCCGAAGATTCTATAAAATATGAGGCTAGAACAATATACTTATCCACTCTCTAGGCGTGTAACAGAGTCCTCTTAACTGGGGCACAGAGAGGAGTCAGTGATGAGCTACCAATGTTGTATAAACGTTCTTCGTTTTATTCTTCAGCTCTGAGGCTCCTAGTGGAGTACAGACCCACAACCACACAAGCCAACCCTTTTATAGGCCAGTTCATTGTTTTGGATGTCGGCTGACATTTTGAACCAACCCGTTTTAGTCGCCTTTTCGACATACTCATGAGGTCAAGGTTGTGAAGACGCTTGACTCTCCTTTTTGAGGCCCCAATAACATACAGGTGGTTTATAAATATACTTACTTCTAATGCCAGCTCAAAAATAATCTTGATCGATCTTGCCACCTCACTTTTTACGAAACTGACAGCACCACCAGGAATCAGCATACTGCCATAGTAGAAAAGAATGTGGAATTGCATTATGACAATTGTACTCCAATGGTGTTGGTTGTGCTGATTGCAGACGAAAACATATTTATGCTGTGAATGTCGTGTGTAGTGCTTTGATATCTGTCCGCGGTTGTTTGTAGCGTGACTGTAGGCTCAGAAAAATGGCGGCCGGTCGGTCACTGAACTAACTGTGTTACCTTGCAGTAAGCTCGGTGGTAGTGGAAACAGAGGTCGATGGGGTGAAACAATGCAGTGTGTATAAGTTTAAATATAAACTTCATTTGCGCAAGGTACCATTCCACGCGTGTTCCATCGCCTTCTAATGACTGGTTTTCAATTGATTGCCGCTTCCATAGGCGATGAACTGTATTTTTAGTGGAGGACTTTTGTGCTGGCACTCTGGCAGCGGCATTATGCATAGTATAATTGTGCGGGTTGTTAGTTCTGTTCCACTTTTCACATGGAGCAGTGAGGAGCATTTTGTGTGATATTCCTTTTCACAGGAACGGAGCATAATTGGGTGACCCTATGCTGTGAAGTTGAAACCGCGACTAACTAACTAAGTAACTAACTAACTAACATATTTATGACAACCCTAATCCTAAATTCTATCGTCATGTGGTAAGTCCTTCGCAGAACGTGGCCCTCATGACAGCGCGCCCAGAAGTCTCTCAATCTCTGGTCATTTCCCCCGCCTCATGTCCCCTCATGCCTAAGGTTTCTGCATGTCCCTTGCCCATCTTCATGCTGGTCGACCCTTGACTTTTCTGGAAACCTTGCCTTCCATTTCTGTTCTTTCCACGTTACGGTGATGATCAACATGGCCAGAGTTTTTTCATTTTCGAGAATGTATTAGTGTCTGTGACCAATTTTCTTCGATGCACAGGTCTTGTAGAATTTCAGAATCTTTTCTTCTTCTTGGTTCACGAAATTCTAAGAATTTCTTTTGTAACATTTGAGATTAAAAGTCCCAATTTCCATATTTTGTTATTGCGCAATGACCCATTACTCACATCCTTAACCTTGTAGTAAGCATATATTACACTTATCATCCATTACGGACAGCGTGGGTTTATACCCATAGGTGAGACTGACGATGATAGCATTGGCAGTAAGAGCTGTGAATATAGTGGAAATAATTATCATCACTATCAACATAATCATGTTTCATGTCGAGCTGCATTCCTCCACAAACATTTTATTTTTAGGTAAGTGCAGTCACTAACCGTCTTCCGTACCACTATAGCAATCCATCAAGAAAGTTCCACGTAGTGACGTGTATAGCTCCACAAAACGAAAATCAAGAGCATTTAGTGGAGTTTCTGTCTAGGACATACGGGTATGCGAGGAAATGAACAGGCTGGTAAACTGACTTAGCCTGCTCCTGCCGGAACAGAGCTACTTTATGACCAGGCTGATTTGGTGAAGGCTTTCTGAAACCGGGGGGAACGTGCAGCAGAGATTCTGGACGACACTCAACTGTTAGGGGGGAAATGTAAGCGGTGGTTTAATTAGACTATTTTTGTTCTATCAGTATGGATACTCTTGTTTAGCCACTGAAGGGGACGACAGAACACGCGTGGGAATGTACCGTGCGCAATGAAGTTTATTTTTAAACACATTGCATTTTTCACCCTATTTACACGTTTCCAATATCGTCATGCTTACAAATGAACGAACAAACTTTATTTTCAAAGGGTTAAGAATTGGGCTCGCACGCCCATCTAAAATCCTGCCCTTCTATCATTCTCTCTCATACATTATTTCATCCCCACATCATTCGAGGTTAACTGAGAATAGCAACAATATAAAAGATATGCATTATAAAAGCATGGGGAAAATGTAAAAATTAAGACTTTATGACTTACTAACATGTAATTTGCATGTAGTATTATTTAGTAGATGGGATTGTTGCACGCAGTGAACAAATTGGGTTAGAATTGAATTGTAAGAAGACACAGATTACGGTCGCCACCAAGAAGAAGGAAATACCACACTGTAATATACAAGTAAATGGGAATATTCTTCAACAAGTGAATCGTACAATTATCTCGAAACAGTCATAACATCTGACAGGAGATGCCCTGAAGAGGTTAGAACAAGAATCGCCATGACGAAAGCAGCCTTTTGCAAGATGAAAAACATACTGACCAATAAAAAGATGTCATTTGCAATGAGAAAAAGAGTGTTGAGGTGCTACATAGAACCTGTGCTTTTGTATGGATGTGAGACTGGACAATGAGCAGACAAACTGAAAAACATCGATGGTTGGTGGAAATGTGGTTTCTGAGGAAAATGCAAAGAATACCATGAGACAGACAAAAACCATGACATAGTCCTCAAGAAACAAATAAAAACCGTAAAGCTGATTAGAGAAATTAACGTAGACAGTCACAAATTTTTTTGGTCACGTTATGAGAAGAAAATAAATAGGAGAACTTGGTGACAACTGGCAAGATCGAGGGGAAGAGAACAGGGGAGGGCAGAGAAAGTAAATACCTGGATGGCTTGGCCACATTGTATGGTCGAGACAAGAACACGGAGCTAATCCACGACTCTGGGCAAAACATGACCGCCCACGCTTATCGGCATGGCACATGATGATGGTGAATATTAATGAATGACGTGGCAATTGTTATTAGCTGTGGGGAATATACCGGTCTACTCTGTTATTAAGTTGAGTCAAGAACTGACATCTCAGCGTATGTGACATTGCCATACATGTTTCGACATAATTTTCAACAATCAGCGAAACTAATGTCATCAGTTGAAGTCTGATTACATGTCCGTCTGACAACTCATCGGAGCCCTGAGTGTCTGCCAGATACTCTGGTTACTCCCTGACTCATCATTATCTCCAAACGTTGATGATTTATTTGTTATTCTACACTATACATATGTTTCCAAAGGACCCTAACCACATTCTCCTTATCGTGCACCAATACCCAAACAAAGGTGAAAATCCAGCCAATCTGTCTGCCTGCTCGATTCCCACCACATCGGCAGTCCTAAACATAAGATCCAACATACCCCCCCCCCCCTCCCCCCAACCCTTCCCTATCTGTGATTTTCGAATTGAAGCATGCCTTTCTGCACGAAGTTCTCCTTCTTTGTGTAATGTCCCTTTTGCATACTTGGATATAAGTCTTCTTATCAGTGGAACTTTTAACGTGCTCGGTTTACACATAGGACCTTCTGTTTTTCGCGCTTATCTGAGATGGCTAGTATTCGTTCACACTACCCGAGAGACGTGATAACATTACATACCAAGTGTTACCAATACAGTTAATATAATGCCTTCTGTATAGTCTAAGGATCATACCATTATAGTTAATATAATGTCTTCTGTATGTCTAATCATGATAACAATATAGTTAATATAGTGCCTTCTATATGGTGTAATGACGATACCAATATAGTGAATATAATGCCTTCTGTATGGTCTAATGATCATACCAATATAGTCAATAAAATGCGTTCTATATGGTCTAATGATGACACCAGTGTAGTTATTATATTACCCCTCCCCCACCCCCCAACAGATGAGTACTTACAATTAATAGGAAAGAAATGAAAAGTGGAACAGAAGGAGTCTTGACAAACCAACAGCCCGCACGGGTATACTATGCATAAGGCCACTGCCAGAATGGCAACACAAAAGTCGCCACGAAAACTATAGTTCATCGTCGATGGAAGCGGCAGTCATTAGAAAACCAACAGCCACACATTACTGCATAAGACAAACCCAGTTAGTTCAGCAACTGCCGGCCGCCATTTTTCTAAACATGTAGTTCACGACACAAACAACCGCGGACAGATGTAAAAGCACTACACATGAAATCCGCATCTCACAGTGTCGCTCCACGCACTTAATTAAGTAGCTGAGTGACAGAACCATAGGGATTCAAGATATGTTGGTAACTAATACATGAGAGAAACAGATGCAGGGCATTTGGCTTATGATAGTGAGACATTATGAAAGACTGTCAGGCGGGCGAGGTTCTGTCAAAGAAAAGACAATATATGATGAATAGTGTCATTAATATTCATACTTCAGTTAACTACGAGGGTAAGTTAATAAGTAAGTCACAAATGGCTATAGAAAATAACTAAATATGATAACAACTTGAAACCAGTTTATTTGTATCCATACATTGTCCCTTAATTTCTCAACATAATTTCCACCAACATTGATGCACTTATCCTATAGTTTTATCAGTTGTCCCAAACCGGGTGCATAGAACTGCGTGCGCTGTTTTCTAAACCACGTTTTCACTTCGCATTCAAGTTCGGCGTCCTTCGCGAAATGTCTCCCCCCAAGGTGGGTTTTCAGTGGACTTAGCCCCTTGCGATTTCCAGTAAAGCGGTGCATAGTTGGGTAGAGAAAAGTTACGGAGGGACGAGTCATGTAGTCACACAGTTCTGTGGGATGGCAGGTAAATGAAAACAAGGCACGCAGATTTATGCAGTCGGTTTGAGAGAACTGATAAAACTATGGGATAAGGTCATCAATATTGGTGGAAATTATGTTGAGAAATAAAGGGACAATGTATTACATACAAATAAACAGGTTTCAATTTGTTATCATAGTTAGTTATTTTTCTACAACCATTTGTGATTTACTTATTAACTTACCCTCGAAATTTTAGTAAATAATTTCAATAATATTCCCGTAAGGATTCTTCATTACAGAACTGTTGGCCGCAAAATTACCTAGAAAATCACAGTTAATACAATCCTGGGGTTGTTTGCGACTTCCTGTAAAGGACAAGCAACTAACTGATCATTACATTTATTTTATTTTATTTTTATCATTACAGTGACATTTGATGTTATGTAATATTGATAATAATGATAACAAT
The DNA here is from genome assembly GCA_014155875.1 of Cepaea nemoralis. Lineage (NCBI taxonomy): Eukaryota > Metazoa > Mollusca > Gastropoda > Stylommatophora > Helicidae > Cepaea > Cepaea nemoralis. The sequence continues at coordinate 77,080 of JACEFZ010028044.1, forward strand.
GAATATGTAAAACTGTTTATTTAAAGCACAATATACTTACCCATTAGTACAGTTGACCATGGTCTGGTAATACTCCATTGACTGATTGCCTCTGTGGGTAAAAGCAAAAGTTGCAATAACTATCAGGATACTGGCGATGGCGTGCTGCAGTCGTCACACTAGAAATTATTCATAATCGTAATTCTTTGTCATTGTATATGTTGTTTTTCTCGATAGAAAATTATAGTCCAGTATTATGATTTTATTTTTTGTGATATGCTCATTCCTTTAATTGTGTTGGATTTATGTTGTCGTGGTATGAATTCCTTTTATTCTATTAGCTATACTGGTGCCATCATTTGGACAACTAGGAGAAAATCATTGGTTTCATAGTTAGGAAATTCATAAGGAAACAATTAACTTTATTAGTGGCATCATTCGGTCATCTGACTGACTGGCGCCTTGCCGTCTTGACAGACGATGGTTCGTAAATGGAGTTATACACCTACATAGCACAAAGCCTGGGCTGAAGTTAGATTCCATGTGTTGCCCATATAGTATGATCCCTATCTCGGCCTGCCTAGTTTACTCCCGGGGAAATGTAACGCCAATACGTCCGGAACAAGACAAGCTGCAGAAGCTGCCGGATCAGCAAAGCTGTTTGCCATTCGGAGTTTCGATCCTAGACCTATTGCTGACCAAGGCTTAGGACCTGGTCTGCCCTGCCATGACATTTATTCTTTAGGTTGCACGTCCTAGGACCTAGCACTAGAGTAAGGCTTGCGCGAACCTCCTCCCCCTCCCCCCACCCACCCAATTGCACTCCTCCACCTGAAGCTGTTAGTACAATGTGGGTTTAATGGTCGCCGCACAATATTCGGCGCTAACATAAATCTGGTAGTACGGTAGCTCATCATATGTGACTCCAAAAAATTTGACTAAAATAATAGGTGGCAGTTAACAATGGAAGCACTGTGTGCGCTATATAGCTTCCCCGAAGTGTAAGTGTAAGATAATATTATACATCAATCAACTCACTAGACGTTCATTGTTTACTGCAAATACGCATTTTTTCCAAGACCGTGTCCTAGACAGTGATTTATTTTAACTATAGAAATGTGAGTCAGAGTTAGTTTCGAAAAATAGCTGTCTGGATTATAAGGAATTGAATTAATCGTTACGATCCAATGTTAAAATAACAAGTATTTGTGGCGGAAATAGTTAAAGAAAATCGTCTCATCCAAGGAACTTGATGACACCTTTGTTCTAGCAATAAACATTATATGACATTGTGTTGAATGGTACCATGGCAGCTGGCTCGCTTGACATCTGCCTCGATGGTCATGTGATCGAATCCTCATCGAGGCAGATTTCTTTTTTTAAACTGACCTTGGATCCCATGTCGACCCAGGTTGAAAATGATACCAAGAAATGTCCAGAGAAGTAAAGAAGTTAAGACGACCGGCGTGATAATTATTATTATTATTATATTATTATTATTATTATTATTATTATATTATTATTATTATTATTATTATTATTTGCGCTCGCTCGCTTTGAACTCAAGAGTAGTCCATATACACTACTTCTAGTAGTGTTCAACTGAATTTTGCGTGTGGTTAGCTTTCCCTATTAACAGTGTCCCTCATCATCAGGCGAACCCATTCCGACTTCAGAGATACTTGTAATTTACGTCCCCAAGTCAAGGACGATAGGTCAACATTTTTGTCCAAGTATGCAGTGTATGCGTGTGAAGTGGTCACTTGCCTTTATTTTATTGCCTTAAATGACGATCAGTACAAATTATACGAGGGTAAGTAATTAAGTAACAGGAATTATACAATTAACTTTTCGGACAATTCCGCGAACTAGATAGTGTGTGTGTGTTTAATTACTCAATGTAGTCGCATTGCCTGGCAACAGATTTGGTCCACCTGTCCACTAGCTTATTGATACCTTTCAGGAAAACGATTTTTAGGGTGTGAACTTAAACCAGTCTGGCACCGATTTCACCACCTCGTGGTAGTCTACAAACCACAGACCCCGCAAATATTCTTTCAATGGTCCAAGCAAGTGAAAGTCCGATGGCAACAAGTCTGGGCTGAATGCTGAGTGTTTTAGGACCTAATATTTCAGAACACGTTGTGTAGCCACTGTATATTCAGCTGTTTGAGGGCTGACGTTGTCGTGCAGCAACGATAATCCTTTTAAGAAAAGTCCCCGGCGTTTCGATCATATCGCGGCCTTCAGTTTGTTCATAATCATGTCACTATATCTAATACTAGTCACAATTTAACCCCTTTCCTGGAAATACACCAAAATAGGGCCCTTGATATCCGAAAAGATGGTTATCGTGACTTTCCCAGCGGGTTCCTGCGTTTTGAATTTTTTCTTAACCGGAGACATACCTTTTACTCCCTAGGTCGTAATGGTGCGCCAAGGACTCATATGTCACAGTTTGATGAAGAAAAGCATCTCTTTCTCCAGCATGCCGGTCCAAATGCTGCTGACAAATCGTCTGCCGTGTACGTTTGTGATCACCAGAAAGCTATCTTGGGACCTATCTGCTACACACTTTCCTATAACCGAGGACATCATGTACGAGCACCGAGTCTCATGTTGAAATCCACGACTTTTTCATCACTTTTGAGTCGCCTGTTGTCGTGGACTAGCTGGTCCATATGCCGTTTTATTGTGTCATTTGCCACATTTGCAGGTCTGCCACTACGCTGTTCATCAATGACGTGTTGTCTTCCACTTTTAAATCTTTCTACCCATTCATAAATACCTGTCTCCAGACTGACCCATTATTCGTCTATATATTTCACAAAGTTTCACACCCTCTGACACAACGCCTCGTTCTTTCAGGTGCAAGTCGATAGTGGTGCGGCCATTTGTATCATCGCTATTGCGCATGCGATCCTTACGACCCCTGCATGAGGTATTGCTTAAGAGCCAGTTTCTGTTTCTGAAATGATACTTTCCATTGTCCATACTCTTCCATATATTGTGTAATAAAATGCCTGCTACTTGATTACTTTCTCTCGTATGTATGGGCATGTGATTATATGTTGAAGATCTTCGAGTATGTTAAAAGTAACACATTCTAGAGTAGACGTGGCTGAGGGTTAATGATGTCTACCTCAGGCTACTAACTTACCGGGTTCAATTCCTAGCTCAGGACTGGGCATTTATACAAGAATCTTTTTTTTTTTTTTTAGCATATCCTTTACAGGACATCGCTGTCAACACCAGCATCTTTCAGCTGTATGTCGATTTCTTGGCAAGATTAGGCTCAGTAGTTTGCCATTGCTTTCTGAGCGGCCGGCTCACATACCCCGTAAGTTACCGATGCGATTCGAACCACTGCTGATTCTTACCGTCATCACGTTAACCGACGAGAGTATACGAGATTACGGAGAAATGTCATAACCTCTAAGCCACGAAGCCGGCATACAAGAATCATCCGTTTATAATTTTTTTGGGTGCTCGCTCGCGTTTTGAACTCAAGTGTAGTCCATAAACACTCCCTTTTAGTACTTTCTAGACTGAATTTTGAGTGCGGATTAGCATTCCCTAATAGCAGTGTCCTTCGCAGTCAGGAAAACCCACTCCGACTTCAGAGGTACTTGTAATTTACGTCCCCAAGTCAAGGACGAGAGGTCAACATTTTAGTCCAACTGTCCGGTGTAGGGGTTGAACCCCTTACCTCGGCATCATCACACCGGATGTTTAAGAACATGCATTCTTATCCATTCGCACATGTTCCATGATCTCTTGGGTCGTGTGGTCGGATATCTGGCTTTCTCGGATAAAGACGAAAACATGAGCTACCGTGTGAAAGTTGTGCTCTTTAAAAATCCCATTTGAAATTGCAAAGGGTGGGCATCAAGGTCAAGACAGCTATAATGGCAAAATTGTTCGGAGCTAAAATCTAACCATGGGTAGATGGAACTGATTACCTTAAATTCTATATGTCTAGAAGAGGCGAGCCTTACACAAATGCATGCTGAAGTCAGATGCATTGACCTCTGACGTGCATAATTAGGTGTGAGACACTGTCCTCACAAGAGGGACAAGGAAGAAGAGGTAACAAAGTGTGACTTGGGACATGACCTCGTATACCTCACCTTATATGGGCTATGAAGAAACAGTATGTGCATAGTGTACAATTCATTATCATCACGTTCCATGCCGATAAGGCGGTCATGGTTCGTCATCTGTCATGATCGCCAGTCTGATATCAGGTCTGTGCTATTGCCTTCGTGGATTTATCACTTCGTCTTTATCTTCCTCTTTTCTAATCAGTCGTGCCAGTTGTCACTAAGTTGTAAAGTTTTGTTTTCTTCTTCTCATAACTTGTTCAAGCCATCTTGACTGTTTACGTCTACATTCTCTAAACAATTTACAGTTTTCATATGCTCCTTGAAGAACTATCTCATTCGTTTGTTTGTCCGTCCATATTATTTGCGGTTTCCTCAGGCACCACATTTCTACTGCCATTTGAAGTTTCTCGGCTTCTTTGCTTATTGTCGACATTTCACGTGCATATAACAGCATAGCTATGTAGCATTTCAACACACTTTTTCTCACCACATTTGACAGCTTTTCACAGGTGAGTATGTTTTCCGTCTTTGTAAAGGACTACCTATGCCATGGCGGTTCTGGTTCTAATCTCGATAACAATTACATTACCTAATTGGTACCACACGGGCTCCCGCCTGCTCCAGAAACTTGACATAGGTGGCAGAAATATACGTCTTGCCATATTGGGACGCGGTATCTTCTGCCAGAACCCCTGTCAGTGATAACAAAAAGGCGCTTATAATAATGTATTATTTATCAAACACAACGAATAATTGTACAATGTTATATAAATATTATTGACACTTTGTCGTCTGGACAACCGATTGTTTGTTACAGCTCTACGAATAGTTGAATGTAGTCCATGTACACAGCTAGAAACTAATCTATATTATCTTTATTTATTTAAGGGAAGCAACAGAGTTGTGGTTCCTGAGACGAATGTTGCGAATTCCTTGGACTGCCAGAGTAACTAACAACGACTGTCTGAAACAGGCTAATGAAACTAGACATTATATACAACAATAAGAAAGAGACAAACATCTTTCATCGGTCATGTGATGAGAAGAGAGGCATTAGAGAACATCATGACAACTGGAAAGATCGAGGGGAAGAGGGGCAGAGGCAGACCAAGAGAGATGATGCTGGATGGATTGAGACGGTAGCATGAAGGAATATCAACAGCAGAGTTGATCCAGAAAACCAAAGACCGAGATCTGTGGAGAGCCATGAACGCCTACGCCAGCTGGCAGGGCACTTGATGATGATTATTTAAGTTGTGGGAGACAGAGTATGAAACACTTATTCTGCATTATAGTTTTATACACTTATACACGTTTTATACACTTATTTATAGGATAGAACTGATAATGATGTGTCAGTATAATTAATACATAAACAGCTTTTATTATTTATTCAAGATCGATTTAATAACACTATATCTACATAACTAATATATGTTAAGGTAAACCGGACAATTGTTACAAATAAAGAGTACAAGCTCTTTTACTATTTCTGTCCCTGGCAGTTGTAACTGGGTTCTTAAAAAAATAAATCCCAAGCAGTTGTTGCTTTAAAATCGTAAGTGTTTTTGTCTCAGAGAAGCGGTATAGAGCAGAAGGAGTGCGATTGAGTATTTGAATTGGGTGATTTAATGCAGCAACTGAATTGTTTTTAAAGTATATCATGTAAGAAGAAACCAGTAAATCTATAAGTAGTTTATTTGTATTTTTTGTCTACTGTCCTTTATCCCCTATTGTGCCTTTGACTTTAAATCAACTTCGCCTAGTCGTCGTCCTATCTTTTGCTGCCTCCTGTAGCTTTCTCTATGTTCTCCTTATATTATTCCTCTGTGACTCTAATTCTCTTTTCAGTGTCTTTTAGATCCTCTCTGTTAAGTTTGTTTGAGTTCCAGTAAAACAACGTACTAGTTATACTATTCTCACACACCCCCCTCCACCTCTCATTCCCCCTTCCAAATGTGTCCTATCCAGTCACCTCTTGATTCGCTGGAATCAGTCAGTTTGAAGATTGAGTACAACCCACTATTGGCAACTCTGACCGTATTCCGGCACGAACCTTGAGCCTTATCCGCGTTAGACTAGAAGCACTCACCCGCCACTCATGCCAGTGATATGGAGTTCGATCCCGGGTCCAGTCAAGGATATGCACTACTGACAAGCTTAAACGAGATCGATACTCGAGTCTAATGCTTCCAGTCTGACGTGGACAAGGCCGAAGGTTCGTTCCGGAATACGATCAGCGTTGCCAATAGTGGGTTGTGCTCATTCTTCAAACCTCAAATCCCGAAACAACAATATAAATCAATAAGTCTGTTTCAATCCATGAGCTTCACGTTAGTGATGTTGTCATACTATTTTAGTCATGTTTTGACAAACGTTTGTAGTTTATTTAAAACTGTTCTAGCTGTCCTCGGTATTTCTGATATCTACAGACGTATCCTTTTACCGTCTCAGTTAAATATTCTAATTTTGATAACAGATTTAGTTTCCTTTGACTTCCACAAATTTTCTAGTGTGATTAAAGCTCCCTTTGTCTTTTGTATTCTTTTTTTCCCCCATATGTATTACAGTCCGAAATAACATGTGCACTTGATAACAGTGAAAAACGGGTGAATTAATGACTAGGTATGGTTGATTAGTTGGTTAGATGGTTGAATGGTTGGTTGGTTGTAAATCCATTCAAAGACTGTATGTTAACTCTTAAACCCAATATATTAGCGTTCCAGTAGTTTGGGCCCTGAAAGGGGCGTGCATCCATCGAACTGAGGCTAGTATATAGACTTTTCTTCCGACCCGCTACCAGAGTACTGTCTCCTGGGGCACTGATGTTAAGGAACAATTCACAGTGATGATTGCCACCGTATACACCACAGGTTCCCGAGGCTCGTGGGTCGCATGCTGCTCTACGAATAGTTGAATGTAGTCCATGTACACAGCTAGAAACTAATCTATATTATCCTCATTTATTTAAGGGAAGCAACAGAGATGTGGTTCCTGAGACGACTATTGCGAATTCTTTGGACTGCCAGAGTAACTAACAACGATTGTCTAAAACAGGCTAATGAAACTATAACATTATATACAACAATAAGAAAGAGACAAACATCTTTCTTCGGTCATGTGATGAGAAGAGGGGCACTGGAAAACATCATGACAACTGGAAAGATCGAGGGAAAGAGGGGCAGAGGCAGACCAAGAGAGATGATGCTGGATGGATTGAGACGGTGGCATGAAGAAATATCAGCAGCAGAGTTAATCCAGAAAACCAAAGACCGAGATCTGTGGAGAGCCATGAACGCCTACGCCAGCTGGCAGGGCACTTGATGATGATTATTTAAGTTGTGGGAGACAGAGTATGAAACACTTATTCTGCAGGAATCCTGTATTCGGCGTTTGTTGGTCTTTAGCTGTAGTATAGTACGAGGGAAGACAACACAGACAGCCGAGAAGAACGAGCTTACCTATTATCGGACGGTTGTTGATCACAGCAGCACTGAGGTACGTCAAGCTAGCTAGACATCCTGCAGCAAGCAACACCAGCTTCGCGCCTGTCGTCTCCATGTTGTCAATATATTAACTCTGTACACCACAACAACAAGCAGGAAACTAAATCAGAATCAAAAACTGAAACGGGATCTTGATTTCTGCAAGAGTTAGTTATCAGGCAAGGTAACTGACTTCGTGAAACAACGAAACGTAACTCGCTTTATGATAAGGTAACAACTTAAAAATAGAATAGACAGATTTGTCGTTAATCTTTTTTGTTTTTTTGTGATTGTGATATTAACCATAACATCTGTATATTTCCACTGGAAACCTGCATTTTTCAGCAAGATATTTGGGAGACTGCTGATTAAGACCGAAATTTACGACGTACATTATTTCGCAAGGGTGTAGTCACCTGTTAAGCAAACAGGAGTGCAAGATTTGTGAAAAAAGGGTTGGATAAAAAAAAAAAAAACCACTGTGGGAGATCCTCCTTCTGGAACGTCAAGCATTCTTTGCCCATATTATCAAAGAACATTTCGAGCCAAAAAATGCCTTACCAGCCATCTAAGAACTCGCGGCTCCAACTTTCAACCCCCCTGGATGGAATGAAAGGGCATCATCATTCTTGATGGACAAACACCAATATCATTAAATACGAATACTTATTGGACAAATTCCGAGACCTATGCAGGGCACGAACTCGGGACCTTCTGAGTCTGTGACTCATCCACCGTAACCTAGCTGTCAGGGGTCTTCCATGGAAATGAATGACACAGATAGCATAATAATTGGAGCATTTAACTGCCCATCAGAAAGATGGGGATACCTAGGCACCGATAAGACAGAAGATGATGTTGAATATTAGGAAATAGATTGTAATCTCCATCTAATCAAGCCATCGAATGACACACCAAACTTCTACTCTAAAAGATGGTTTACCACTTCCACTCCAGGCTGAGCCTTCTGTATGGAATGTGCTGAAACTATTATCAAGCAGCTTGATATGGGCATATCCTATGACAAGGCCAAGAGATTAATAAGAAGCATCTATAGGATCCAGTAGGAATCAGAGACCATCAGAAAAAATTGTGCATATTACCAACACAAGGGAAGTGAACAAGCAATAATCCTCACTCTGCCCACAGGACTTAAATGACCAAGGTATCATTGCTCAATTAGCTAAATGTAAGAGATAGTGATAAATAGAGCTATGGAATTTGTAAAATGACAGTTAAACATATGCTGCAAATGTGCCCACCATTTGCAGAACAGACACAATTGTGTTTGCTTACACTCGCCCCATTTGAAAACACACTTTATAGGATGCAACCACCTCAAGATGACTTCGCTTTCTTTAAATGTATTCAGGCTGACGATTGGAGGTCGAGGAGGAGGAAGAAGAAGAAGAAGAAGAAGAAGAAGAAGAAGAAGAAGAAGAAGAAGAAGAAGAAGAAGAAGAAGAAGAAGAAGAAGAAGAAGAAGGAGGAGGAGGAGGAGGAGGAGGAGGAGGAGGAGGAGGAAAGAAGGATAAGGAGAAGAAAGCCTGACGGTAGCAAACATACCTACTATCGCAGAAGTCTGAGGTTTGTTCCCACTTGGAAATAATTACGTAAATCAATTAAAATAAATGTGTTTACTAGTTTGCGCGTGGAAGACTAAGGGAAACAATCACACTGTCTTTTAAATAAAAGTTTATGGGTTAGTCGTAATTCTCGAATGCAGGATAGCTCAAACACTGCATACCATTATTCGGACTGAAGCCTAGCCACATACGCATACACTTAAACTTAGATGCTATAGTTTTTATGTTAAAAATGGAATACAAAGAAGAAAAAAAGAATGGTGTATCTTTTTTTTCCGCATATCCTTTTACAGGACATGGCAGTCAACACAGGCATTTTTCAGCTGCTGTTGATGTCTTGGCAAGTTTTACGTTCAGTAGTTTGCCATTGCCGGCTTCGTGGCTTAGAGGTTATGACTTTTCTCCGTAATCTCGTATACTCTCGTGGGTAACGTGATGACGGTGAGAATCAGCAGTGGTTCGAATCGCATCGGTAACTTACGAGGTATGTAAGCCGGCCGCTCAGAAAGCAATGGCAAACTACTGAGCGTAATCTTGCCAAGAAATCAACATACAGCTGAAAGATGCTAGTATTGACAGCAATGTCCTGTAAAGGATATGCACAAAAAAAAAAAAAAGTTTGCATTGCTTTCTGAACGACCAGCTCACATACCTCCGTAAGTAACCTACACGACGCGATCCGCTGCCGAATCTCACGCAGCTGTGTTTCGTACGAGAGTATACGGGATTACGGACAACATCCTTACACCTACGCCAGGGAGCCGGCATGGTATATCTAGTATATAGTTAATGGCCAAGATCGGCAAACTCTACACAATAACAGGGGACGTAATCTATTATAGAACGGTCGCTTTGTATAAGTAAGCCCAAGCGAAATTGAGTGGTTGCTTCTATTTATAAGCGTGTAGTTCTATAGCCTGTTTTTATAGGTATCTACTTTTCACCACACGTGGTATAGAAGTGCAGCAAAATGTATATACAATTTGTTCTAGGTGAATTTAATATATATAATCAACACAGGGGTTTGTAAAATATACTTGTATACAAATCAATATAACCATGCGGGACGTTTCTATTAATATGTAATTATGTAATATATAACCTTAGGATACAAAATGTTAAATTACTACTTACACACATAAGCCAAATTCGCGTGCAATGTTTGCATACGGAAACACATTGCCAGTTTAGCTACAAGATTTTAAGGTTTTAAGAACTGCGGAAGTACATTATCGTTTGGGAATACCAGTATTGAGAGATACACGCGAGCAATATCACATTTTGTCAACACAAGTGGAATGCCCGCAGTACTGGCAAATACTTGGTTTTGACTAAAAGATATTTAGGTCACCGCTACACGAACCAGGACATAACTAGCTTTTACTATTACTTCCTTGTCTGCCGTTTAGGAAAGCCAAGAGGAAAAACTGACTACACTGCGAGCACTACTTGTCTGCCGTTAGGTTAGCTAAGAGGAATAACTGAATACATTGCGAGGACCGCTTGTCTGCCAGCACGGAGGTCGTGCGTTCAAATCCCCATCAGCGCGGGAATTGTTTCACTGAACCGGGCTCCCAGATCGACAAAGCATTAGACTGATACCAGGAACCTTCCTGGTAGTAAAGGCAGGTGATGTGATATTGAACTTATCACTTATCGAGCGGCCGAATGGTCTAAAAATATAAGGCTAGTGCCACATTCCCAAAACCCTCATTGCGTGGTCCTTTTCTTTACTTACACAGTTCACAACTTGAAGTTAACACACACAAAACAAAACAAAAAATCACCCGAATCTGACAAATTCCACATAAGTAAAACAACGAAATGGAACTGGTTAGTTCTTCAAGAACAAAATCACAAGTGGCAGAATACTGTGCGGCTAGATACTCTTCTAGAGCACACATACAGACAACAGACACTGATTCCGTTGGATAAACAATGTTTTCACACTTACTCAGCTAATGTTCTTCAGTCGCCTGACGAGACACAGTCGTCCATCCCATATGGCTCGGTCTCTTTCAGCAGGATGGCATGCCGAAAGCGTCGCACAAAGCACGAACTCCGTAGCTCCGGCGACGACCCCCAGGAGTCTCCGAGAAATATTCACTCGTGAACCGAAAGTTGTAGCCCCGAATCGAACCCACAACCTTTGGCACGCGAGGCAGACGGCTTGACCACTTCGCCAGGGAGACTCCCTTGACGAGACACAGTATATCAGCTAAGTAAATATATTTTCTATAAGGGTCGTTCATTTGAAACCCGTTCTAATGGCTTTATTACAAAAGCATGAAAGAAACATTAACAGGTGTGGTAGAATTAAACAAAGCATTCATTTTGAATGAATTATGCACAATGGGTTGGTCAAAAGAAGTCGCCGTAGAGATTCAGGCAAGCATCCCATTGCTTAGGTAGTCGGCGAATGCTGTCCGCAAAAAAGAATTGTGGTAGCTCACTGAACCAAGTGTTTACCGCGTTCATAACGTCGGCATCTGTGTGAAATCGTTTCCCCTTGAGAGCTTGTTTTATAGGTCCGAACAAATGAAAATCACATGGTGACAAATCAGGACTATAGGCTGGATGTTACAGAATTTCCCACTTCTTCCTTGCTAATGCTTCCTGCACAATCTTTGCAACTTGCGGACGCGCATTATCGGCCAACAAAATCACATCGCGAGAAAGCATGCCGGGTCGTATATTCTTGATGGCTTTTTGCAGCTTGTCTAGTGTTTCCAAGTAGTGGGTAGAGTTGATGTTAACACCAGGTTCTTTAAAGTCGGCCAACAATAGCCTTTCATGGTCAAAGAAATGCGCTAAGCATAACCTTACCAGCGGAAACCTGTAACTTTAATTGTTTTGGCCTTTGGTGATCCAGCATGCTTCCATTGCATGCTCTCTCTTTTACTGCTCGGCTCAAAGTGGTGACACCATGATTCATCGCCTGCCACTATGCGGAAGAGAAATGCACCACCCTCCACTCTGTAACGCAGCAAGAGGTTCAAACACCATCCCATGCGTTCCTCTTTTTGGTGGTCGGTCAACATCCGTGGTTCCCACTGTGAACACACCTTCCGATATTGCAGTTTACGAACGACCTTTTGAATTGTCCCAATTGACACATCAAATTCTTTCCCTAGCGAACGTATGGTTCGACAACGATTCATCTGTACTGCTGCATCAATTCTGGCGATGGTTTTTTTTTTCTGTTGCAACAATATGCGCTTGACCCGGCCGCCGAAGATCTGTCGTGAACTGACGTCTTTCTGAAACATTCGTGCCCAGTCTGTCACTGTTGTTTTCGATACACATTTGTTACTGTACGCTGCCTGAATTCTTCGCTGAACATCCACTGGTTGACATCCTTCAAATGAAAGAAACTGAATCACCGCTCTCTGAGCTTCTTTGGGCGGATTTTATATCAACCCGGCCATGTTCTCAACGGTCAGAAACAGAACCTATGCATCATGGGACGATAAGCACGTGCTCTTTTATTCATTGGTCAGTACTTATCACATGACTATGACATGATCATGTTCAACGTACGCAATTACGCCTGGTGCGGTACGAACGGATTTCAAAGGAACTCTCCTAATATATACTTGTATCAGTATCTGTGTGTTGTTTGTGTGCTGACGAAGTCTGTCTAGCTGCAACGTCCGTTCTGTCACTTTTGGTTGAGTTATTGTAAAATTAATGTTCGGGCTGTTGGCTTTTCGAGACTCCTGTATATCCCACTTTTGTGCTCTTTTATTCATTGGTCAGTACTTATCACATGACTATGGCATGATCATGTTCAACGTACGCAATTACGCCTGGTGCGGTACGAACGGATTTTAAAGGAACTCGCCTAATATATACTTGTATCAGTATCTGTGTGTTGTTTGTGTGCTGACGAAGTCTGTCTAGCTGCAACGTCCGTTCTGTCACTTTTGGTTGAGTTATTGTAAAATTAATGTTCGGGCTGTTGGCTTTTCGAGACTCCTGTATATCCCACTTTTCACAAAGCGAAGTGAGGAGCATTTCGTGTGATATATACTGGCACAGGAACGGAACATAATGGGGACGACCTGTTGCCGTGAAGTTGGTACCTCGACTAACTAATTAACTATGTATGTAATTCAATTTCTCGTTCCTATTGTAATGTTACATTCTTGCTGAGTTCCACCAGTTTCCACTTCGAGCGGCTCCATGTCCACGCTAGGTAGAATATATGGGCCACACTCCACCCCAACATATCTACAAGTTACTTCTGTTGATTGCTGTGTTGATATGTGATGGAATTGTCAGTTATAAGTTGATAGGAAAATTTAAACTTTAAACGACTATTACCAGTAATGGCCCGAGATTTATTTTCAAAAGAGCGCTTGGACAATTCGGCTTTTGGGAGCGTGCACTCAAGAGTCAAATTGAGCTATCCATAGGAATGTCGATTTGTGAAACTGTTTTACAATAAAGCTTCTATATTAATAACGAGGAGACGGGATGGTATAGTTATCTGTACACTTGCTTATCGCTATAATGACCTTGCGTTCGATTCCCAGCGGTGGTTGGAGTCGACTGATAACCATTTTAAAAACAAGGGGCGGGGAGTGCATTTTGGAGAACAGGCTACAAAAGATGCACTAAAACATTTACAGAATAGGACACAACAGGCTTTATAGTCACATGTGCACAAAGCCACAGGCAGGTTCTACGACAATTTCAAGAAGCGGACAAATACCTCAAACTGCAGAGCACATAGTACAGCAATGTACCAACTACAGCTGAAAAAAGTTTATTCTATGGCCGGATGAAACAGCCCTAGGTGCCAAAGAGTATTTCATAAAAATAACAGTGTCTAAGCCAAGCACAATTAAGATCATCTACATACCATTAACGCATATTAAACTGTTAAATAGTGGTTAAAAGCAAGATGATCGTCTTCACTGCACCGGGTTTTATCCCTGCCAGAATTCCAACAGGAAAGTGCTGCCATAATTATGATGCTGAAATTGAGGCAATCAAGATAGCCACAGAGAAATTACAAAATACCAGCCATGGTACACAACCTGTGGTGATATTGACAGATGCAAAATCCATAATAGAGGCGCTCCTGTCTGGGAAATTGCCAGTTCTGAGGACACTACTTTCTGAACTTAGCAGTCATCGTAAGATCACCATACAGTGGATACCATCCCACTGTGGAATCCCCGGAAACGACAGAGCTGATCGATTGGCTAAGGAAGGAGCACAAGAAGAACAACCAGATGTGCCTATTACATACCACCAAAAGAAAAGAATGATCAAATCAGTCAGAAGGCCACCAAACCTTACTCAAGACGACTACCACGTTATGGACAGACCAGAACAGGTCATTCTTCTGCGCCTCAGAACAGGACACAATAGATTACGCAACCACATGTATACAAAATTCAAGATTGGTGACTCAGCCATGTGCACATGTGGTTTGGCGTCGCAGACAGCAGAGCACATACTCCAGGATTGCCCAAACTACAACATATCCAGGCGAACCTTCTGGCCTAGAGAGACAACAGTGGAAGATAAACTCTATGGACTGCTGAATGAACTAAAAAAGACTGTTAGATTCATCCAAGAGACAACATTGCAGTTATAAACATATTTCAGGCGAACGAAAGAAGAAGAAGAATCCCTGTCTTTCTCTACAGTGCGGTGTACCGCCTGCCGAAAGCGTCATACAGAGCACGAACTCTGTAGACCCGGCGACAACCTCCAGAGAACCGAAGGGTGGAGTCCAAACGCGAATCCACGACCTTGTGGGCACGAGGCGAGTGGTGTTTACCAGGGGGCTTCGATTGAAAACCTTAAATGTGTATGTATTGTTTCTTTTCTTTTTAAATAAAATATATTCTGAAAAAGTAAAAAGAAACAAATGTATCATTTATCGATATAGTCACCATTCCGTTCAATGCAAGTCATTCAGTCCGGATAAAGTGCTTGGATTACTGTACAAAAATCGACTCTGGGGGTCACTACTCGGCGTGCCTGACCCGGTCGTGAACAGTCTGTTACAGAAGTCACGCCGTTTTGAAACTTCCTACTTCACTCATACACTTGCTGGACTAACAGACATGCAACGCCATACTGGACCTTCATTCGCCGATGAATTTCTGTAGGTTTCACCCCTTCACTGATCAAAAAAGGATAATAGAAAACTGCTCCTCTTTGGTACATGTCAAAATTGGCGCGGTCATCTTTAAACTATCCTTATGATGTCACTGTGTGAATCTGCACCGTGATGTTACGTGCTTAACCCTTCTGACAACCTTAACAACAATATTGACAGGTTACAAGACAATGTCAGGTTTTCATGAGAAGCCCTCTCGTATTAAGCTGTTAACTGCAATAAGAAAAGGATTCAAAACAATGCATTCCCTTAGTGAATTTAAACACAGAAGCCATAAACAATATAGTATGCGATTTATTGCCTGGTATATTTGGCTGCATCTCGTCAGATGCATACTGCATAATTGTATATCATATGAACTCGGTTCATTCGAGCAATCGTTTATTGTTCTTGGAACTCAGTAAACGAAACGCCTGCTCTGTGTTAACTCTATGTACGCAAGGGAAATAGATAATTAAAGTGCTATACTATTGTGTAACGTCAAAGTCAAATACATTAAGATAATCTTAGAAACATGTGATTACAGCATAAATACGGTTTAAGAAAATAATACAAGGAATTGCAAGAACATAAAAACAAATAAGACGTTGTGGTATTCTGTTGTGATAATTTGGTGTGTCCAGTGTGTGCCGCGTGGTTACACACCCGCTTCACACGCGTGATCCGGGACTGTTAGTGCTTCCATATTGACGTGGATAGGCCTTAGGTTCATACCGGAATGCGATCGGCGTTGCCAGTAGTGGGTTGTGCTCAATATTTAAATTTCAAATCCCGAAACAACCACATAATCAATTTGATTGTTGCTCACTGGATTTTAGGAGGCCTGGTGTTCCTTGCCAGTGAGAAGTCCTGATCGTTCGGGTCCCATCGATTGACGGACGTCGGTCGCGGCGATTGGGCAATCTTGAGCATAGCCTACGATGGGTAGCGTTGTGGTATTCTGTTGTGATAATTTGGTGTGTCCAGTGTGTGCCGCGTGGTTACACACCCGCTTCACACGCGTGATCCGGGACTGTTAGTGCTTCCATATTGACGTGGATAGGCCTTAGGTTCATACCGGAATGCGATCGGCGTTGCCAGTAGTGGGTTGTGCTCAATATTTAAATTTCAAATCCCGAAACAACCACATAATCTAAATAAGACAATCCTTCAAGAAACTGATCGAAAAAAAATTTATGAAAGTTGTGTCATATTTTAGATTAATGTCACCCTAGCTTTGGCTGATCGTTTCGTGGAAGTGTGACAGTTTTATCCGTCTCGTTGAGGGTATTACTATCGCCTCTGACGCCATGCGTACGTAGCTGGGAGATGCTGCGTTTTCCCACCCCGTTCTCCGGCACGGTGGTTATTTTATTGGCAGGGCCTTGTTTGTCCAACGCTGGTTTGTTACAACTGTAGTTTTGCATTCCTGGTCTTCGTTGAGTGTTATTCTTGCGTAGTCTTTGAGATGATGTTTAAATATTTATGTTTGCTGTCTCTTTGACTGGCTTCTTCGGTTACTTCATCATTCTTGCTGACTTTCGCTGTCCTAGTCTCAGGTGTAGGTTTGTTGCTGTCGGAGTCTGCCTCGGCCGAAGTAGATCGGGTGTTTCTGCTGTGTGTCGCCACATGATCAGCGGTTCCAGTTATTTGCTTCTTCTCCGTTTTCTTCTTCCCGCTTCGTAGGAATTCTTAGTGCAAGCATCCTCTCCACTTCCACCTTGCGATATTTGTTATCTATAGTGTCGAGTGGATGCCTAGGTACATTTTCTAGTCAGCATTAGAAAAGCAGACAGACAGACGGACAAACGGGTGGACAGACAGACAGACAGACAGACAGACAGACAGAACGAAAGAAAGAAAGAAAGAAAGAAAGAAAGAAAGAAAGAAAGAAAGAAAGAAAGAAAGAAAGAAAGAAAGAAAGAAAGAAAGAAAGATTTACAATATAATTGAGTGAATATTTGAAAAAAGAATTCATTTCAAACATGCGACTACTCTGTTAAATGCTTCTTTTGCTTGTTAGGACTTATTGAAACTCTGAAAGCTTAATTATTTTCTGATGTTCCTAGTTTTCATTAGTAAAGACTACCAATGCCTTGTAAAGATAACACAGAGATAACTTACAAGAACAAGAAGAACACATGAACTTACGAAGCAAGCTGGCCAGTCAACCCAAAGAAGTAATTAAGTGTTGACCTGTTCTTCTGTTACATGTCCTGATTGCGTAAGACAATTAACTATACGAATGCCACATGTCCCACTAAAGAAATTGCTGACACAGTCTGCGCGAACTCGAGCGGCCTTTATTGTCAAGGCAGTGGTGCCCAGTGATTATTCACATAGCAGCTTCGCCTCTGGTCTAGATTTCACAATCCTACTTTCAGGGGAATTACTAGGTTAACGGAGTTTGTTTATCTATAGCTTAGTGTGCCAACAATCCTTCAAACTAATGTCGAACTGAGAATTGGTGACATCACATGTTTATTTTATGTCAGTGTTTCGATGTCCCAGTTTATTTGCTAATGTATTTAATTGATCAATTACTGTGACAGACAGCTGTCTGTCTGTCTGTCTGTCTGTCTCTCGCGCTCCTCTCTTTCTATCTGTCTCTTTTTCTCTCCCTCTTCTCCTCTTTGTCTGTTTGAGTGCCTCTATATCTTTCTCTCTCCCTCTCTGTCTGTATGCCAGTCTCTCTCTCTCTCTCTCTCTCTCTCTCTCTCTCTCTCTCTCTCTCTCTCTCTCTCTCTCTCTCTCTCTTTAGGTCTGTCAGTCTCCTTTTTATTTCTGTATGTCTCTCTCCCTCCCTCTCTATTCGTCTTTCTGTCTTCTCTCCCTGTCTTTGTCTATCTCTCTTTGACTCTCTTTGCCTGCCTGTCTGTCTGTCTGTCTGTGCGTCTCTCTCTCTCTCTCTCTCTCTCTCTCTCTCTCTCTCTCTCTCTCTCTCTCTCTCTCTCTATCTCTCTCTCTCATCAGAGTTTTGCAATCTTTACGGTTGCATTTACTTTGGATAATTAGTATCTTTAAAAGCCTCATTTCTCCTTATTTATCTCCCACTTCCATCTCTGTCACACATTCATCTTCATGTCCTAAGTTTAGTGTCATTCATTTAAGGACATTTTTATAAAGTGCAACAATGCAACAATAACAAAAATAATGACCACAGATGAAATATGTCAGCAGATAAATGGATCAATGGAGATAAATTACAGAAAGTCAGCAGTTTTGAATATCTAAATTTAAGGCTGGCGGCTTTGGTGGTGTGATCAAAGAAATAACAGAATAGTACAGAATCCTATGCTAGTAAATACATTTGGACATTTAACAAATCATCTGAATAGCGCACATACATCTTTGAAAATCATTAACATCATCATCATCATCATCATCATCATCATCATCATCATTGTGGCGTGGGCGATCATGCTTCTCCACAAATTACAATCTCACACGGCGTGAATCAATTCGTGTCTTGCCTTCCTTCCACGCCATGACACAAGACTCTCAAGAATTTTCTCTGGCTGCCCTCCTCTTTTGCCTGAAAAAAAGGCTAATGAAAATAGAACATTATATATAACAATATGAAAGAGACAGTTTTATTTGGTCATGTGAGTAGAAGAGAGGCATCGGAGAACATCGTGACAAAAGGAAAGGTCGAGGGGAAGAGAGGCAGAGGCAGGCCAAGAGAAATTATGCTGGATGGATTGAGACGGTGGCATGGAGGAATATCATCAGCAGAGTTGATCCAGAAAACCAAAGACCGAGATCTGTGGAGAGTCAATAACGCCTGCGCCAGTCAGCATGGCACTTCATGATGATTATTTCTTCCGCTGTCTCTCTTTCCACAAATCTTTCATTTTGTCACATGTTCCAGTGTACGTCTTCTTATAATGTGACCAAAAACTGATGACTGCCTCTTTCTGTTTGTGATAAGTTGCCATTGCGACTTAACTTCCCTCACTCACAATATCCAGATTGCTCATTTTAGTTGTCCAGTAAATGTTCAACATTCTTGTATGACACCACACATCCAAGACTTCTATGGATAATTTAGCCTATTTACTAATTGTCCAGGATTCGCAACCGTATGGTAAAACAGATTCTATGTAACATGCAATATGATAATTCTTTTTCCTACTTTCTATGACAAGGACTTATTCATAAAATGTTCTTCATTTGGTATAATGCAGTTTTTGGTTCTCCTATTCTGTTCCTTATCTCTGTGATGCATCTTCCATCTGATGTTCATGTGCGTAGATATCTGAATTTCTGCACCCCCCCCCCTTCCCCCACAAGTTATAACTTTGAATTGATTGATTGACTGATTGATTTAGGAACCGACATCACAGCATTCGGGGCATTCCCATAAACGTTCCGTCCCCATCCTCAGCAGCCAGCGAAGAGTTCCAACACCAATAGTACCAGCGTTCTAGTATAATAACTTCGAATATAAGAGTTACAGAAGAATACTTACTGAATGGAACAAGAGAGCATACACATATAGGAAGGGCGTTCAGTAAGTAATGCACCACATCATTTTTCTCGGATAATAATGAAGATATAAGCATGACATTTTGCGCTTTTCAAATATGGCATGTGCCGATTGTGTGCACCAAAGTGCAACTAACCGGTTAAATAATATAGGAAATCAATTGGGGAACCCTGTGAGGCCAGTAAGACAGTTCATAAATAAATACACAAAGTATTGTTTGGAGCCCATAGAAAGAGATGAAGGAATTAGAGATTAGAGGACTCACTAGACAACATAAAATTTGAAAGTTATAGTTACCGACCCTGATTCGAACCTGTCAATATAATCTTCTACTTCTTCTTCAGCGTTCCGAGCCATTGAGGTTCTTTGCTGCAGATACAATCCGTCTCCATTCGTCTCTCTGGTTGACCTTCTCTTGTCAGTCGTTGATTCCAAGTGCTTGTAGGTCTGTATATATATATTATCTCTCCACCGTCTTCTTGGTCTACCTCGGGGTCTACGGTCATTTATTTCCTGAGTGTAAGAGAGTTTTGTTTCCCTATTGTCTTCAATTCTTTCTATATGCCCCAGCCATTGTAGTCTATTAGCCTTCATGATACCAGTGATTAGCGGGGACTTAAACAGATCATAAATGTCTTTGTTACTTCTTCTTTTCCACTCTCCACTTTGTGTATCCCTAATGGGTCCAAAGATGCGTCTTAAAACTTTGTTCTCAATGGTTTGTAGCAAGGCTTCGTCTCCTTTCGTTGTACTCCAGGTTTCAGAGCCATACAGCACAACTGGTCTGATCAGTGTTTTGTATAATGTGATTTTGGTGTTACGAGATAGCGCATTTGATTTTAGTAGATGTTGTAGTGCATAGTATATCTTATTTCCAGAATTGATTCTAGTTTTTATTTCTTCCCTTATGATGTTGGAGCAGTTGAAGATTGTACCCAGGTATTTGTATGTTTCCGTTCTTTTAATGGTCATATTATCTATTTGTATTTGGCCAGAGTTTTCAGCCATTCCTTCTTTTGAAATTACCATATATTCTGTCTTATCTTGGTTGATAACAAGCCCCATCTGTTGGGCTTTTTCCTTTAAGTGAGTCAATATTTCCAATGTCTTTTGTTCATTTTCCCCTATAATATCTATATCATCTGCATAACCAAGCAGCTTGGATGTTCCTCCAATATCACATTCCTCCTTTACCTTCCTTACAACTTTCTCTAGAGGCAGATTGAAGAGTAGCGGCGATAGTGCATCACCTTGTTTCAAGCCAGATGTTATTTGGAAAGGGTTTGATTTCCTGCCTTTATATGTTACTATATAAGTATCTTCCATGCATAGTCTGGTCATGTTGATTAACTTCGTTGGTATTCCAAATTCCTGCATAGCATTCCATAGACTATTCCTATGGACACTATCATAAGCCTTTTTAAAATCCACAAAAATGTTATGGCGATCTCTTTTATATTCCCTAAACCATTTCCCTATATATAGTTTCCCTAAACCATTGAAATGTAGCGTGTTAGCAACGTACGTTATAAGCAGCGAACTGTGACGTAATTTCTCGTTGCAGAGAAGGAAACTGTTGTGAGCATTCACAAGCGACTATGTGGTGTGTATTGTGTATTGAAGTTATGCAGTTGACAGGAGTACAGTCAGTTGCTGGGTTCAGAAAATCAAAGAATCGGGAAGTGGAGCTACGGAGCTGCTTGATCGGCCGCGCTGTGGACGTCCTGCCACAGCCACCAACGCAGTTGAGTAATGTTAAAATGCGCTGAGGGCATTACTCTTACTGATAGGCGAATCACTACTCAACAACTGGCCTTACAGCTGTCTGACAGCAATGGTAGTGCAAAGCCAATTATAAAAACTCTCGGATTTTCTAAAGTTTGCGCGAGATGGATTCCCCGAAGTCTCCACAAATGACCACCGATTGCAAAGGAAAGCAATTTCTTCTGAATTGCTGGAGGGTTTCAATGCTGATGGAGATATCTTTTTGGCTAAGATCGTTACAGGTGACGAAACCTGGGCACATCATTTTGCATCATACTGAGAAAATCTACCGCACGGTACTGCATCACCCACAATCACCACAAAGAAAGAAATTCAAGCCAACTCCTTCAGCTGGAAAGGTCATGATCATGTCTTTAGGGATATTAAAGATGTGATTCTTGTAGATGCTATTCCAAAAGGAGAGACAATTAATTCGCAAGCATACATTAAGACATTGGATAAACTCAGTCCATGTTTGCGCGGTGTTCGGCCGCATAAGAATCAAGCAGACATGCTCTCCTTAACGACAATGCGCGCCCTCACAATCGCCAAATTGGGTTGGACTGTACTACCCCATCCACCTTATAGTACCGATTAGGCACCCTCTCATTTTCATCTATTAGGTCCACTTAAGGATGCACTCTACATGGCAAGGTTTGAAGTTGTTGGGGTGATTCAATGAGCGAAGAAGTGGCTACATGATCAAGACAAAACCTGGTACGGGCAAAGGTATACGTGTACTTGTTTCACGCTGGCATACAACCGGACAAGTTGATGGGGGTTATGTTGAATAAACAGATGTTTACATGCACTATCCATGTATAGTGTGCATACATTTCATACTTTTTTTGAATAAACAGATCCTGAAAAAAAAGGATGTGGTGCATTATTTTATGTATATCCAACAAGAACTCACTACTGAACAAGATTAGTTATTAAGACAAATATAGAGGTTAATATGATTGGATTAGATAAGAGCGCTCGTTCTTAAAATTCCGGTGTGCTGGTGTCGAGGTAGCGGGTTCAACCCCTACAACGGTCCGCTGGACTAAAATGTTGACTTCTCGTCCTTGACTTAGGGACGTAAATTAAAAGTATCTCGGAAGTCAGAATTGGTTCGTCTGTTGGCGAATGTCACTGATAATAGGGAAAGCTATTTCATTCCCGCCGGTCTCCCTGGTTTAGAGGTTAGCAGCTTTCTCCGTAACCCCGAATACTCTCGTGGTTGACGTGAGCGCATCGAGAATTGGAAGCGGTTCGAGTCGCGCCAGTGACTTATGAGAGTATGGAGCCGGTCGCTCAGAAGGCAATGACAAACTACTGAGCATAATCTTGCCAAGAAATCAACAATCAGCTGAAAGATGCTGATGTTGACAGTGATGTCCTGTAAAGGATATGCACACAAAAAACAAAAAACAATTCATTCCCAAACATCAGTCCTGTACACTAGAAGTAGTAGCACGTGTATGGACTACGTTTGAGTTCATACGACCGAACGAAAAAAAAAGACAAATCTAATTTTGTTTTGCATATCCTATTTACAGGACATCGCTGTCAATACCAGCACTGCTGTTGTTGATGTCTTGGCAAGTTTACGTTCAGTAGTTTACCATTGTTTTCTGAATGACCGGCTCCCAACCACCAATGACTCACACGTTAAAACCCAGCGCAACTGTGTTTCTAACGCGGGTAAGCGAGCTTACGAATCGCGTCCTTAAGGCCTTAGCCACGGAGATCGGCAAATCTGATGTAGGAAACTTAAATACTTTGGGGATGTACAAAGATAATGATGGTCTGAAAAAGATCATTCGGGAAGGAAATGTACCGGGGAAGCGAAAAAGAGGAAGACCACGAAGTAGATGGAGTGAAGAAGTGATAGCGGCATTATGCACAGTGTACTTGTGCGGGCTGTTGGTTTGTCGAGACTCCTGTCTGTTTCACTTTTCACACGGAGCAGTGAGGAGCATTTTGTGTGATATTCACTGGTACAGGAACGGAGCATAATGGAGACGATCCGTTGCCGTGAAATTGGAACCACGACTAATGACTAACGACTAAGAAGTGATAGATTCTTTACACATGACAGCTAAAAACACAGGACGTCTGGCTTATGATGTAGAGAAAGATTCCGAAAGACCCTGCGGTGGTAAATCGCTGCACAGGTTATGCCATTGAATAATGATGATGATGATTGTAACAATAACTGTCAAAATGTCACACTTATATTGTCCTGAATCACAGTGTTAAGCTTTAATTATATTAATTAGTCCGTCTCTTCCCCCCCCCCCTCCCCCTTTTCCCTCAACCCCTCCCTTGCTCCATTTCATCATATGAAGGAAAAAACGTTAGATTCAGATGAAAAGAGCAGATCAATTTCACTGCAAAGTTTTTGCATACCAATGAAGGTTGATGTCATAGCGTGTTCAACAATGTTTACGAAGTAAATATTTACTCTAGGGTTTTCATTATAGCTGTCACACAGACGCTGATAATAAACAATTTATTACGTCAGCTTTGTTATAATTTTGTGTGGAGTTCGTCAACACCACCGACATCATTGCCTTCATCATCGTATCGTCGCCGTCCCACCACCATCATCATCATCATCACCATTTTCATCCTCATCATGACTATTACCACTTTGGCTCCGCCAAATTTATATTTCTAGTACTGTAGCTGATTTTTTTTTTCCCGCGTTTCCATCCTGTTTCAGGATATTGCGGTCAACACCAGCATCTTTCAGCTGTATGTTGATTCCTAGGCTAGATTACGCTCATCAGCACGCCACGTCTTTCTGAGCGACCGGCTCCATACTCTCATAAGTCACTGGCGCGACTTGAACCACTTCTAATTATCGTGCACTCACGTCAACCACGATGTGGCCATTTTCATCTCAGTGATGTAAGTAAAGTAATTGATTCACGAAAATACGATAGACGTAATATATCCATGATTAATATTATATTCTTCAACGGATACTCACGCAAACCTCAGGTTCTGTATGACATCACACTGATGTTGGACAACAGGATGTATCCATCCGACATACAGGACTTCACGCTGGAGTTCACAGCCAGCGAACACAAGCAAGCAAGCAAGCATTAATTTCTTCTCTTCTTTGACGACCATGGATCAATGACTCTGCTTTTATTTATATTTTTAACAGCGCAGAGTACAGGAGTTTTAGTCTGTAGTCTCAGATTTGGTCAGTAATATATTTTTTTAAATGTTGCATATCCCTTACAGGACGTTGCAGTCAACACCATCATTTTTCAGCTGCTGTTGATGTGCTAGGTAAGATAACGCTAAGTAGTTTGCCACTGATTTCTTAGCGACCGGCTCGTATACCCCGTAGGTTACCGACGCGGCGAGAACCGCTACCAATTCTCACGCATATCACGTCACTCATGAGAGTATACGGGATTACGGAGAAAGACGCTAATACCTAGGCCAGGGAGACGGGCCTAGTAATATAGCAACCCTGTTACGCTCCTTGAGGCGTTCTATACATATGGTATTAGCTCCATATATGCATAGGACTATCGAAATTGGATGGGTCCATTTGAGGCTGGGTCGATCTGGGAACCCAGTACATGCTGTTATTTATTTATTTATTATTTTGCGCTCGCTTGCTTTGAACTCAAGTGTAGTCCATACACACTGCTTCGAGTAGTGCTGAGCTGAATTTTGCGTGTGGATTAGCTTTTACCTATTAATAGTATCACTGGCCATCAGGCGAACCCACACCGACTTCAAAGATAGTCTGTTTTTAATCCATGGGGATTCGAGTACATGATCACTGGGCCGGCAGACTAGCTGCTGCGCTACCGCGGCTCATGGTTTGGTGAACCCGAAGGTATGTACAACTTCGTAGTTCTTGGCTGAGTTGAGTTGAGTTGAATCATTGGCACCTTGCCGTCTTGACAGACGATAGTTTGTGCTTCAAAAAGACATAATAACTTGTACCCATGGCGGTAGCGAATGTAACTGATAAGGCCAATTCGCGATGTAAATATTCGTTCACAGTGGGTGCATGTGAACACGTGGTCATTTCCACCATCATGCACCATCTTACATCTCACACGCTCGGTGTGTGACTTATCTGCAATAATTTTCTCCTTTGTCTTTATTCCATTTCTGATCTTTGCCCTCCATGCAACACGTTCAGGGCCGACTTGCTCCCAATGTGCATTATCAATGCCTGTATCAATCATGTCCCGTTTACACACATCTTTGTATCGTAGTAGAGGCCGACCCTGAGATCTCTTACCCATCTGCAATTCACCAAAACAGATGTCCTTTGGTATTCTACCATCATCCATCCTCCTAAGATGTCCAATCCATCTAAGTCTACGAAGACTGAGCATGGAATAAACCGTCACACAACCTGATCTTTCCAATACTTCAGTATTTGTTATTTTGTCTTGCCACTTAATACCAAGAATTCTTCGCAGACACCGCATATGAAAGCTGTTTAAACGTTTCTCTTGGTGTGAGTAAGTTGTCCAGGTTTCACTGCCATAAAGAAGAGTACTAAGGACATAAGCTTGACAGACAAGGACTTTTGTTTTGGCAGTAAGCTTCCTGTTCTCCAGACTCTTTTTCTTAACCTGTTCATTGTTGTTGCTGCCTTACCAATCCGGATGTTGATTTCCTGATCTAGGGATAATTTGCTATTTACCACTGATCCAGGGATGGAGTTATTGCCTCTCCATAGCACAATGCCTGGGCTAAAATATAGAGATTATGTGTTGCCCATGCACCATGATTGAGTTGAATCAAGAACCGATATAACAGTACTCGGGGCACACCCATACGTGCTCCGTCCTCACCTGCAACAGCCAGGGATGAGTACCAATACTAATGGCACCTATAGCAGTCTGTTTATGTGTCTGTCTGGCCTTTCAGTTAGGTTTTGAGAGTCGCCCAGATTTTCTAGTCACTACTTGCAGCGCCATTCTCACCAAGCCGTGGTGATCCAAATGTTCTTCTGAACTATACACACGATTTCAAAGGGCTTCGGCCATACCTGCCTTACTTATCATGCACTAATTCCCTGCCAAAAGGTTCTGACCCAGTCAATATGTCCGCCTGCTAGCTTACCACTACACCAGCATTTCCAGGGGGGGGGGGGGGGGGAATCCAACAGATGCTCTCTATATTTTATTGTTGAATCGCTATACAGATAAATAGGCTATACACAGCTCGGAATTCTGAGGTAAGTAGGAACATTTGTTTTCCCCCAATTTTCATTTTCTCTTCATTGCTTTCATTTCTTTCATCTTTTATTCTTCTCGTCCTGTAGTCACGTCTTAATGTAATTACAGGAGATCGTCTCAGTGACTATATGTTGTGTTTTGTGTATGTGTTTGTTTGCTGATGAAGGCTAATCGCCGCAACATCCTGTATGTGTCGTAATTCTGTTACTGTAAAGCTGCACTACTTTGTGTCATTTTATATTGCTTACATTTTCACAGAAACAAGAACAATCATGTAAAGAGGTTCTACAAAATCTGGGAATGAAAAGAGAGATGAATGAAAGAAATAAAAAAGAGGCAAGTGAAATATTTCGGCCTTTTACAAAATAATACCCAGCATTCAATGGACAGGTAAAATATTCAATCTGAATGGTTTGATGCAGGCTAGGACACAAACATCAAGAATGTGCCGGTCGTCATTTGTTGGCCACATTCGTCATGCGTTGGCCGCATTATAAGAAGAGCAAAACTGGAACACGTGACAACTGGCGAGATTTGCAGAAAGAGAGATGAGGACCGCCAGAGACGATTCTTGACAGCCATGTGTCAGGGCATGGAATGGTGTCAGCGCGCGAATGAAACATACTGTAGAACAGTGGTTCTCAACCTTTTTTGGCCCATGCACCTCTTCACTATATGTTCAGAATGTCACCCCCCCCCCCTTTTTTCTTATTTCCTCCCTATAAATTCTCCCGCCCCTACACAGTATATGGAAAAATGGAAGCTAAATTTAACAACACATACTCGAACAAGTCTGTTGTTTGTCCATCAAGAATGATGATGACCATTCATTTCTTCCAGTGGGGTTGAAAGTTTGGAGCCGTGAGTTCTAAGATGGCTGATAAGTCCTATTTTGGCTCGAAATGTCCAGAACAAGTCTAGACGTCTACATAAAGCGTGATTTGCGGGTCTACTTACTTATAAAACGAATTTCAGAAGGGCGAGAAGTAGCCTACAGAACCGTAAAGTATAGAGGAAAGAAAACAATATCAAGTAATCGGTTCTCGGTACATGTTTTGACGCGATCTTGAAATAATCTGAATTAACCCAACCCCCCCCCCCCCCCCATGGAAATCCTAAAATCCCCCCCCCCCCCCCGGGGGAATTCCCCACCGGTTGAGAACCACTGATGTAGAAGATCGCAAGATGCGGAGAGGCATGATCGCCTACGCCAATCGACAAGGCACTTCATGATGATGATGATGATGCCATTGTAAAATAATATTGTAATCCCGTAAACTATTTTGCAATAAAGCACGTCTTCGCCCGTTGAAAATCTTCCATAAAACAAAGGCAAACATATGTACCCGTACTTACATAAATCTAGCAGAATCTGCGTTCCTGCACGAGGCCACGTGTATGATGATTACACAACACCTTTGATGACACAATACAGGACCAGGCAGGCAACCCCTACTTGGTGATAGATGATAGTCTGCTGGTGCTCAGCTGCTGCATTGATTCCATCATTTGTTTAGTAACATGGCGTACATTTGTGATACGCCGCTGTGGGTATGTCACATGCGGTCTACCGTGTCGTCCCTGTGTGTTTGTAATTGGTTATAACGCGTTACGGGGTGACTTCTGAGGTTTCGTTTTAGTTTAATTTATTAGTCTGCGAAATAGCGCACGCTTGTCAAATTTAAATTTGGTGATTTACAATGACCGACGCGGGAAAGTAACAATTAAAATGAAGAAATTAATGCCATATTTACAAAAAATACTAAGTCAGACAATCACTAGACTATACAAAAGAGTATATATAATTATGTGCGCCTTAGTGGTTAATGATTAGTGCTCTTACCTACTAAAACAGGTCTATAGAGGAAGGATTATTTGTTCCGGACCAGTACGGCTCTCTAGTCTAAGGTCATCCCCAGCTTCATAAAAATATGTATCAAATAATTAATAATTTTCTAAGAATTGCCTGTGAAGGAAAGAAGAAAAGTCCACAAGGAAGGGAACTGGCCAGCCCACCTCTTATGTCTAGAATGTGTGAAGGCCAAACACTTCACACCCCAACAACAGTATCTTATCTGCAATGGGACTACCCTGCCCTTTCTTCCTATAACAGTAGAGCTTGTCCACCTCACATTGCATTGCCTATGGTTGCAGAAATGATTAAACTACTAATTACTATCACTAGTATACTAGTTTAGTTTAGTCATTGCATGCACGTGCAATGTTAAAATGGATGATGGTAAAGGTGATAACAAGGGTGGTAGTTTTAAATTAAGTGATGATAACATTAACTGATTCAGTGCCAAACAAAATGTATGTTTTGGACCAAACAAACATGAATGATGGGAAGTGGAGGTGTGTCACAGTTATGACTTAAAATTTGGCAATATGGCAGCAGACATGTATTAAATATCACATTAAAGGGGGTTCTTTAGGGAAAACATTGTATTGATATTTTAATTGAGACACCATTTCGCAATGACAACATTTTGGCGTTATATAACCCTATGGCAGATATAGGAAGTCACTTAAGACGATTAATCATCCCATGTCACTTGATCAGATAACATGATGATGATATTGGTTGTTATGAATGACATGTTGGTAAACATGATGATGAAAAGATAACTAACTATGATGACTAGGAATATGATGATAAAGTTAATGATGGCAAACAATTTTAACATGATGCAACTAGACTGATGATGATGATAAATAAGATGATGAGCACAAACATGATAATGACAATACATATTATATTATAATATAGAAAAGATATTATTGGTTTAAAAGATGATCTTAAAGAAAATAATGACAACAGTAGTTTTGGATTATAGAACAGAAACAATGGGAAACTTAAGGTTATAAAAGATTATGCTGATTAAAATTATGATTAAGGCAATGATGATATTGGTAATGATGACAGTGCCAAAGGAAATGATGAATAACTTGATGATGGTTAGAAAGATGACTATGGCAGCTAGGCTGATGATGATAATGGCAAGAAAAAGATGATAATGATGATGATTAAAAAGAAAATTCATATGACAACTCGACTGATGATAATGATGAACAAGATGAAATGGTAAACAATTTTGATGGTAAAAAAAGATTATAATGTGGTGAAGATGATAATCATGAAAACGATGATCTGAAAGAAAATAGTGACAACAGTAGTGTTGGATTATTGTTAAAAAATGAGGGGACACTTAAGGTTTAAAAAGATGTAAATGTTGATATTGGCTGTTATAAGTGATGTGGTGATAAACATGACATCGATGATTAACAAGGATAACTGATGACAAGGTCAGAGACAATGATAATGAAAAACATGACGGTAGCAGAAAAGATGGTAGTGGTAACAATTATGGTAATTAAC
The DNA here is from genome assembly GCA_014155875.1 of Cepaea nemoralis. NCBI lineage: Eukaryota > Metazoa > Mollusca > Gastropoda > Stylommatophora > Helicidae > Cepaea > Cepaea nemoralis. The sequence goes on from JACEFZ010028044.1 coordinate 107,208, forward strand.
AATGATTATAACAAGTAAGATAAATACGTCAAATAGTCTGATAATGATTAACAAGTTGATGATGAATAATAAGACCTGTAGAGAATTTACTTCTGTATTGGATTTTTTGGTGATGTATTTTCCAGTCAGTGGTAAAACCTCTGCCGCGGAGCAAGCCTGACAGGGGGATTCTGATCATCATCAGAAGTCCCCCCTCGCTGAATGTTTCAACCTATTTACCTTCCTGACACTCAGTGGTGGGGTCTTTACCCTTGGCTGTTTTCTCCTGTCGTGCTTAGATGGCTTCGAGACATTTGTGACCATACATTTCCCTTATCGACATCGCTAAGTGTGTCTGCCTAGAAGTCAATTCACCCTCTGAAGGCAAACAGTGGGCTGGTTCATCTACTAGCATTGGCAACTGACTGCAGGAAAGCCAGCTTCTTCCCCATGGCAGTTGGTCTCAGTCTCCACCTCTATCTTGGTGGCTGGCTATGACCCAGTCAGTACGCGCTGTTGCTGCCATGATGCAACTAATAGTTAATGTAAAATAAATAATGTTGCTACTTATCAAGATCCAAATAGATAAAACATTGTAATGTCAAGTTCGAGTTAAAAATCTACCCAAAGTATTTTCAGGATCCTCGCCAGTGCTACAGAGTTCATGCACTGAGCTGAGATTCTCTGGACTCAGGCTTGAGTAAGGAGTAGAATGGGACACTTATGGGTTACACCCGTGTGCCGTGATGTTGATCCGTCGACTAAACTAAACTAAACTAATGTCAATGGTAATTTTGATGACACTAACAGAACATAGTTTTTTTTCTTTCTTTTCAGGACACCAATTTAACATGGGAAACCACAGATCCAGATTTCACACTATGTTTCCAAAGGGGAATATTAGCATTGCTCCCATGCTTCTTTCTGTGGTTGGCTATGCCCATCAGACTTATCCAGTTGTGGCATGCTCGTTCGGCAGGTCATCAGATGGAGCTCTTTATGTGCTCTGAAGCTGGTATGAGTTTGTTGATTTTGTATATTTCCACCCGCTTAAGTAATTTTCCTCTTGGATGTTCTCATTTATTCTTCTGCCTCCATATTTTCATAATTATCTGTAATTCTTGTGCAACCATCTCCTTCTTCCTTTGCTGTTCACTCATTTTATTATAATGTTGTCTTGCTGTTGTTAATTTAATATTTATTTGCATTTATTTTCCAATATTTTTCCTTACAACATTAGTTATTTTTGTCTGATGTGCTGTGATACCTTCAGTAGGGATGTACAGTTATAGGACTTCAGATTTATTAGGTCATGACATTAGAAAGCCTGTAACCTGATACATTATGCCCTACCATTTCTGAGAGAAATCTCTGATTAAAGTTGGGTTGATTTCAGAGCTGCTGCATGCAGTTGAGAAATGCTTGAACTGGGACTGTTATTCTGCTTTACAGTTTAGTTTAATCAAGAGCCGACATCACAGTACCCTGTAACATTCCCACATGCTCTCTGCCCTCATCTTCAACAACCAAAGTAGATTTCCAATACCAGTTGCAATCTGATTGTGTGTCCGTGTGGCCTTTACTTAGAGTACTGAGCATTGGCAGATCCTCTGGTCACTCCCTGCCACACTATTATCTCCAGGCAGTGATGGTGTATCTTGTTCTTCCATACCATACACATGATCCCAAAGGCCCTAACCACATCTGCCTTATCATGCATCAATACTCTACCCCATCCAGTGATGCAGACCCAGCATCATTGTGTATCCATTAGCAGACAAGTGTAAACATTATGTTTCTTCATAATATGAAGGAATAACTTCTCCATAATACATGATGGGCTGAAGGAGGCAACTAAAAAGGATTGGTGTGGGACCAGCTACCATATCCCATAGAACACTTAAATCAAATCAACCATGAACAAGTCTAAAGATAAGGAAAGAAGAATCACTCAACCAACCAAGATGAAAGGAGATTTTCTAGAAGTATAATGCATTGTAGAGAAAGCACAATGAGTCTGTATTGCCCACTTACATCCTTTTGCCTGGGAAAATCTCCAGAATTGGCACCTGGAATGTTAGAATATGTTTGAATTGGGAAATACAGCATAGGTAGTAGGAGAAATGGAAGATTATAAGATTAGCATTTTGCGATTTTTTGAAACAGAATGGAATGAAGCAGGCAAAAAGTTTCAAAATACAGGTGAAACAATGCTGTTTACAGGCTATATAGAGGAAAATACCCCTTCAGTGGACAGGCCCTTATTTTATCTAAAGAGGTAGAGAAAGTATTGAATTATTAGGAAGCAGTGAGTTCTAAAACAATAACAAGACCACAAAAGGGATTGTAAAAATGAATGTGATCCAGTGTTACACATCAATAAATGATAAGAATGGATCAGTTAAGGAGGGATTTTATTTGAAACTTCAAAGTACTATAACTAATCAAAGAAATGACAACTTTTGAGGGTCTTCTCCATAGGTCAGTCTGAAAAGACCATCCAGATATTCAGTCTGCAGAAGTAGAGCTGGATATCCACTGTGAGAAACAAAGAAGAAATTAGAAAAGCTATCAAACTTCTCAAGGATGAGAAAGCTGTTGATTTAGATGGTATCCCAACGTAGCCATTAAAGTCTATATAAACACGTCAACTGAATTACTACTCAAATTATATAACAGAGTCTGAGACTGAAGGAATACCATCTGACTGGAAAGAAGGACATGTAATGATGTTGTCAAAGAAAGGTGATCTGCAGGAGTGTGAAAATTATGATTCTGCCAAGATATATAGAAGTAGACATTTTTTTGTCTGCCTCAAACAGTTTTGTGTATGTTCTAGTTTTACCTTGTTGTCCTTTAGATTTTGCACAATATTGCCATTGACATTTTTAACTCTAGAGGTTTGTTTCTATGACCTTTGTCTTTCCGTAATCATCTTCTTTTTATTTTATTTTGCTAACATGATTAAGCCACTCATCCCAACAAGATCTAAACATCAAAGAAAGCTGGCTCATATGGACAGTATTGTGTCTCAGAAACTATATTAAACATCACAGTGGCTTAGGAAACAAAACAGTAGTGGAAGATATGACTCTTGGAAGAAGAGGCTGGGTTCTATCAATGCTAAGGTGGACACAAGACTTTAACGACACCCTGGGTGGAAGATATGACTCTTGGAAGAAGAGGCTGGGTTCTATCAATGCTAAGGTGGACACAAGACTTTAACGACACCCTGGGTGGAAGACTGACTCTTGAAGAAGAGGATGGGTTCTACCAACGCTAAGGTGGACACAAGACTTTAACGACACCCTGGGTGGAAGACTGACTCTTGGAAGAAGAGGCTGGGTTCTACCAACACTAAGGTGGACACAAGACTTTAACGACACCCTGGGTGGAAGACTGACTCTTGGAAGAAGAGGCTGGGTTCTACCAACACTAAGGTGGACACAAGACTTTAACGACACCCTGGGTGGAAGACTGACTCTTGGAAGAAGAGGCTGGGTTCTACCAACACTAAGGTGGACACAAGACTTTAACGACACCCTGGGTGGAAGACTGACTCTTGGAAGAAGAGGCTGGGTTCTACCAACACTAAGGTGGACACAAGACTTTAACGACACCCTGGGTGGAAGACTGACTCTTGGAAGAAGAGGCTGGGTTCTACCAACACTAAGGTGGACACAAGACTTTAACGACACCCTGGGTGGAAGACTGACTCTTGGAAGAAGAGGCTGGGTTCTACCAACGCTAAGATGGACACAGGACTTTAACAACACCCTGGGTGGAAGACTGACTCTTGGAAAAAGAGGCTGGGGTCTACCAACACTAAGGTGGAAACAGGACTTTAACGACACCCTAGGTCTGAGAATGCATAAGGCAGGGGAACTGTTGAAAGATGAATTCTTTCCGGTGGTTCATGAGGAGAGCTAAGCTCTGCAAAGAACCTGCTACATGATGATGATAATGATACAATCACTCATCTAAAATTATTTCATCAAGTCTATAGGGACCGCATATAGAGGTTTGGCAATTACCTGATTACTGACCTTTCTTATTACTGTCTGCCTATTTTGTTTTTCTTCTATCTGTTATTTCCTGCAAATGAATGCTACATCAGTTAAAATGTCAGGTAGATTCTGTTGGTGTTGGAGTGATATATGGGGGTTGAATTTGTGATGTAGTTAATGTTGATGACTGGACAAATAATTATTTACCATACATACATATTATGTTTGCACAGTGTACCTGTGCGGGCTGTTGGCTTGCTGAGACTCCTGTCTTTTCCACTTTTTACATTGGGCAGTGAGGAGCATTTTGTATGATATTCACTGGCACAGGAATGGAGCATAATTGGGACGACCCGTTGCCGTGAAGTTGGAACCATGACTAATTAACTAACATATTATGTTTGATTTTGTATTACATTTTAGTGTCATTAGCAGCATAAACGTGAATCAGTAGGTGGAGAAAAGATGCCAGTGGTGAATAGGGCACACACTGAAAAAACCTAACAATAGTTTTAAATATTGAGCACAACCTACTACTGGCAACACTGATCGTATTCTGGTATGAACCTTAGGCCCATCCACGTCAATGTGTAAGCACTAGACTCGAGTTTCGCTCTTGTTTGAGCTCATCAGTAGTGCATATCCTTGACCTGACCCAGAAACAAACCCCGGATCACCGGCGTGTGAAGCGGGTGTGTAACCACTAGACCATGCGGCACAAGCTGGACGCGACCAAATTATCACACAGAATATTATAGCGTCATCCATCGTCCATCGTAGGCTATAGCTCCAGATTTGCCCGATCGCCGTGACTGACATCGGCCTGGTGTGCCTTGCCAGTGAGAAGACCTGATCATTCGGGGCCACATCGATTGACAGATGTCAGTCGCGCGATCGGGAAAAATCTTAAGCTATAGCCTACGATGGGTGACGTAATATTCTGTGTGGTAATTTGGTCGCGTCTAGCGTGTGCCGCGTGGTCTAGTGGTTACACACCCGCTTCACACGCCGGTGATCCGGGGTTTGTTTCCGGGTCCAGTCAAGGATATGCACTACTGATGAGCTCAAACGAGAGCGAAACTCGAGTCTAGTGCTTCCACATTGACGTGGATGGGCCTTAGGTTCATACCAGAATACGATCAGCGTTGCCAGAGTAGGTTGTGCTCAATATTTAAATCTCAAATCCCAAAACAAACAAATAACAATGGTTTAACTAGAAAGTCCTTTCTCTGGAACCTGCAGAGCAAACAGTGTAGAGGTAGACATAAAACACACAGAGAAGATAATTAGAATAATAGTAGGAGTACATGGAGGGAGCTGCATATGGTTTGCTGTTGAGTTGTTGAGGACCTATACCCCAGTGGGGGAATAAAGGGCAGAAGCAAGAGGAGCGGCTTGCAGAGGTGTTAGCATGTCGGATTCTCCTTCTGAACTCCTTCGGTTCAAACCTTTGTAAGGTGTTGCCTATTTTTCTGTCGGCATAAAGAAATCCGTAACCTGCACAGTTAGTGGCGACTGCACTAGCCAGGCAGCCTTAATTCTTCAGGCGGAAGATGTTTTGGCATTCTGGAGACACCATTATGTACAGTAAAGTGTGTTTTTACATCTGTCCGAGGTGTTGTGGCGTGATCTGCATGCTCGAAAATGGCGTAGCTTGCTAGATAACATCTAGAAACGGAACGACAACATCTAGAAATATCTGCATGTGTGGCGGCTGGTTTGTTGCAGAAGCAACCAGTTTGTCTTGCCTTATGCAGAAATGTGTGGCTGCTGGTTTTCTAGTGACTGCCGCTTCCATTGATGATGAACTGTGTTTTCGAGGAGGACTTTTGTGTTGGCATTCTGGCAACTGCATTATGTACATTTCTTTACATCTCTTCAAGGTTGTTTTGCTGCATGAATTCGGAGAGAAAATGGCATGGCTGGCTAGAAAACATCTAGAAATGGAACAACATCTATAAATTTTGAGACTTTGTAGGCAAACATCTGGTTGGGAAAGTGACTGTCAACTCCATCAAGGATGAACTGTATGTTTCGGAGACGACTTTTGTGGTGACATTTTGTGGTGTTGGCAGCATTATTCACAGTGTGCCTGAGCAGGTCGTTGTTTGTCGAGACCCCTGTCTTTTCCACTTTTCACATGGGGCAGTGGGGAACATTTTATGTGATATTCACTGGCATGGGAACTGAGCATAATGGGGACGACCCTTTGCTGTGATGTTGGAACGGCGACTAACTAACTAACAATAGATGAATGTCAGTGATATGAGCAGGGAAATGTTAACCAAGTGGCTATAAATTCATGGTCTTCTTTGCCCGTATTTGCCAAACAAATATGTTGGTTCCTGAGAAACAGGCTAGCTCCTGAATTACTTTTCAGTTTTGTTTACCTCTGTCCATGAGGATAAACTGCTCATATTTAAAGCTGATATGAAGTAAAAAAATCAGTCTTGCACAGGATTCTCAACCAACCAACTGTAAGGGAGATTTTAAGAAATATATGCTTTGCTTTTTTTTTTTCAGGTTGTGGTTGGTGTCCTGTTTTCATTTGCAGTGTATGAATTAATTGTCATCATTTCATTAACGGCTGTTGGAATAAGCCAGCCACCCATACAATATATGTCTCAAGTAGCTGTTGCTTTAACAATGGTAAGTTTGTTAAATATGTAAGTTTGTTGGTGTAATCATTTTAGCTGAAGCAGATGTTAATTTTGTGTAAGAACATTCAACTGAGATCTAGAAATGTGATCATACAGAATAGATTAGGTTACATGGAAACAATAGGCCTCGTGACATGAAATGGGTCCTTTAGATTACATTACATTACTTTCTGCTTTACTACACTATATTTCACTTCACTTTATTTTCTAATTTACTGTTACTTTACATTGCTTTACATGGAAAGAAGCAAACAAATATATAAGTCCTAGAGTAGGTGGAAAGGTAAAGAGAGCTTATGTCATCATCATCAAGTGCCCTGCCAGCTGGCATTGGCATTCATAGCTCTCCACAGATCTCGGTCTTTGGTTTTCTGGATCAACTCGGCTGATGATATTCCTCCATGCCACTGTCACAATAAATCCAGCATCATTTCTCTTGGTCGGCCTCTGCGTCTCTTTCCCTCGATCTTTCCAGTTGTCAGATGTTCTCCAATGCCTCTCTACTCATCACATGATCAAAGAAAGCTGTTTGTCTCTTATTGTTGTATATAATGTTCTACTGCAGAGTGTAGAACAGAATGTATAGGCATTTCATTGCAGTGAATCTTCATTATGGGATGACACTTGATTGATTTGATTGAGATATAATCTATTGGACTACTTGGGTTGATGCTGTATTGTTACGAGAACTATTGGACTATTAGTGTTGATGCTGTATTGCTAGGAGAACTATTGGACTATTAGGGTTGATCTTAACAAGTTAGGAGAACTATTGGACTGTTAGGGTTGACGGTGTATTGAGAAGAGAACTATTGGACTATTAGGGTTGATGCTGTATTCAGAAGAGAACTATTGGACTATTAGGGTTGATGCTGTATTAAGAAGAGAACTATCAGGCTATTAGTGGGGAGCCATGTCAGAGGTCACTAGCACATGAGATACAGGGCTACACAGTTTTTTCAAGTATCATGTGACTACAATAATATTCCACATCTCCCTGATCCCTAGATTAGTGAGACCAGACACTTAGCTATCGCATATAAGGGCGAACAACAGGAGGCAACATGTGCACATTAAAAATGCCATGGCAGAAAAAGCCAAGAGCAGGCCTTCAGGCTGCTGCCCTGTCAACATTTTTAGGAAAGAAAACCTACCCCGGAGTAGATAAAGCCCATTACCTTGTGTGGAATCTGTCTAGAGGAAGCAAACCTTTCACAAATGCATGCCAAAGCCAGAGCACACACTGACTGTTGAGGTGCATAACTAGGTGTGCTGCACAGTCCCTTGAAAGATGGCGAAGAAGTTATCTAGCAGTTGACCTGGCCAAGAGATAAGGGCTCTCTAGCTCTTATACGACCAGTGCATTGATGGCAGGGTAAAGGGTTGATTTGCTGCACCGGTCAGTTGGACTTAAATGTTGTCTTCTCATTCAGAAAGCAATGGCAAACTACTGAACTTAAGATTGCCTAGAAGATCAACATGGGGTTGGTTGCAACATCCTGCAAAAGACAAGCATTTAAAAAATTTTTATCTAGCATTTTATTATTATGTATTTAACACATGACACATCTTTGTCTGAAAAACCAGACATGACATTCGGTTATTGTTTGTATTTTTGATGTTGATGTTAATAATAAATCCCATGTGATTTTTGTGGTTCATAAATACACTGCTATGATACATTTTATGATTTTGTTTTATATGTTTGATACTTTGATTAGCCTAAAGTAATTTTTTGTAAGTACTTGAAGCTTGTGAATAAAATGCCACCATAGTTTGCTTGTTCACATTGATCAGCTATTTCTTTAGGTGAAATAATACGTACTGTCCAACACACACACATACTTACAGGTTCTTGTTGCACTCCTGATCCACCTGGAGCGCAAGCGAGGCGTGAGATCATCTGGCGTCCTTGCAGTATTCTGGATCTTATATTTGTTATGTGGAATTATCCTGCTACGCTCAGAAATTAAGAAAGCTCTGAATACGGTAAGCAACTCATAGCATGAACTAAATAAAATAATTGTTGCTAGAATGCAGGCATTCAGATTGAAGAGCAATGTGGTTAGGAAGGAGCAATGGATGAATCACCGAAAAACGAGAAGTAGATTGTGAGCTTTACTAGAGCACGACTACAAGAAACAAAATGGACGTTGTGGCCAAAGTCTTCGTCAGCAACAGAACAAACAAATAAAAATAGACAAACAAATACACGAAAGACGCTACATGAAAGTATTAAGGTTACTCATCTGTATCCTTGCTTGAGTGGCTATTCGTGGATGGAATAAAACGGATGTAGTGGTTAAAGGGTCAACTGACTAAAGGTCACTAAAGCAAGAAGCTCTGGGATTGGCTAAAGCGACCGGTGAGGGAACCACTGCTGGGGGGGGAATGGGGGTGTGCCCATGAGAGCGAAAAGGAAAAATATGGATAGTAGAGCACCATAGCAGATTCTGTGGCACTCCAAGCTCGAAACACTGCTACGGGCGATAGGATGTAGATCACCCGGCCCTTGCCATCATAAAATAGCACAAGTGCCGGTTGTTCAGAAAGCAATGAGAAGTGACTGAACGCAAACTAAACGGGAAATCACAGATGGCAAAGATAATGCTGGCGTTGACTATGCCGTCCTGTGAAGGACATGCAACTGGCTTATTAGTGGACTATACGACTACGGGGATGGGAGGGAGCAGGGGGCGTACGGGACTTAAATAAAACTGTGTTGGACATTGAGGCCGTTAGGGAAGAGTGAACCCAACTGGAAGATGAGGTGGTTTTCCAATGTCTTATGATCGCTTTCGTGAGATGTGAACGATTTGATCGCCGTGACCTGTATGTCGGCAACACCACAGTGGTTGGAACGGCTGAAGTGTAGGGGTACCGGCTTCTGGGCACCACTGTTGATATCAGAGTGGTGTTGCCTAAATCTGTCCGCCAGACGAAGACCTGTCTCTCCAACATATCTCATGTCACAATGTGTGCAGATGATCGCATAGATAACGTTGCAACTCGTGCATGAGAATCTCTCCCGGATGTGGAAAGTAGTCTTATGGAAAGCCAGACTCTGGGTTTGAAGGACATATGGACAGGTCTTACAACGAGATCGAAGACATAGGCGCTGTGCCAGGAAGAGACTTGTAGGGTTGGGGTAGAGTGCTATGGACCAGCACATCCCTCAAGTTAAGATCCCGCCTATATGCCACCAGTGGGACCTCAGAAAAGACATCGCGAGTGACCAGGTCTGCCTGGAGAATGGATAGATGTCTCATTAGAATGTTCTTGGCAGCAATATTATGAGGATGGTAGGAAGTAGCAGCACACGAAGTGGGCAGGAGGCTCGCCAATCAACACTGGATGGGCACAGTCGCTGTACACTGATGGATTTACTGTGGGGGATATTGGAACAACTGTGAATGTTTCCAGAGTGTAATGGTGATAATCGGAACTGAAAAAATAAGTCTTGAAGCAGGAGCCTGCCATGGATCTGATGTACTGGGACCATCACACTTTGCAAGCCTGAATGCACGATGGAAAGGGGGGGAAGTATTTCCTTAAATTTAGTGGACAACGAACGCAGACGTTGAAGGGTTATCACACTGCGCTTAGTCCATTATCAGTGTAGGCCCCTCGCGACTACACTAATGGGCTCGCTGTCTGATCTGAACATGAAGTAAATAAAGCACTGATAATTCTGTTAAGAAAGTGTATCTCGCTGAAGTGGTGGAGGGAAAGTGCAAGAGAAGGGCAGTGTTGCATGTGTGTAGACTAGAAGAAGAGATGGACTAGAAGAAATTTGTCTGAGAGCACCATGCTTATGCAAGGCAGGAAGTGTTGGAGTCTCATTGCAGCCAATCTTCTCTGTGGAATTGGCACTCACTGGTGATATATTTGTCTCAATGTGCCTGTCCACTAAACGCAACTGGAGCAAACACAAAAAGCATCATCGAAAAATCGGAACTTGGTAACAGAACTCAGAACAGCATACTCAAGTGAAGCGAACGATTTTCCAGACGTTTATTTCCGCCACTGGTACAAGGATTAAACTCTGGCAGAAAAGCAGGCTGATCCCTAACCACAGGATCGGCACCTACTCAAATACATCCACCCCTGAGCTCCCAAACCAGCTCGTCGCCCTTGAAGCCTTCCTATCCATTCTTCAGCTCAATTTCTTAGATACTAAGATTTAGTCTAGGTGGATTTTCCATTCCCGGTCCTTTTCACTGTTGTGTCGTCCTCAATAAACTCCTTACCAGACTCCCTGCTGTCTCATCCCGAAATCACGGCATCCAGGTGTCACCTTCACCTCGAGCCTTCAGAAACACATCTTGTTCGTATCACAAAGTCACAGCGTCTCCCCGTTGCTGTCCAATTACGTTCTCCACATTTTCCTTGGATTTTCACTATATGATATTCCACCGCCCATTCCGATGACGTCATTCTGTCTAAACGCCATGTGGCAGTATTCTTCCTTTTGGATTTAAGAACAAGAACTGTCCATTAATGTATAAGATGCAGGTCAGCATGGCTGAATGGGTAAGAACGTGTGTTATTAAACATCCAGTGTGCTGATGCCGAGGTTAGCGGTTCAACCCCTACACTGGACAGTTGGAATAAAATGTTGACTTCTCGTCCTTGGCTTGGGGACGTAAATTATAAGTACCTCTGAAGTAAGAGTGGGTTTGCCTGATGGTGAGAGACACTGGTAATGGAGAAAGCTAATCCACATGCAAAATTAAGTCCAGTGCTACTAGAGGTAGTGTATGGACTATGCTTGAATTCAAAAGCAAGAGAGCGCAAAAAAATATTAATAATTAATAATGGAATATTATATTGGCAGTTAAGTAATTATATTAACATTATTAAGTGTTTTAAATTGTTGACGATGATAAATGTGCATACTTTTTTTATTTAAATTTTTTGCCATTAAACAAATTATTTTGAATTGTTTATCCCTAACATTATGTCACTATCTTTACTGAGAAGTCCAAGGAATTTTTAAAAAAATTGGAAAATTAAATATGTGCATTAGCTATATTCAGAAATGGACCACACACAAAAACCTGACATAAACTGAAATACAGGTGAGGAACAGACAGATGTGGAAACAAGCTATATAGGGTGTAGCAGGTGTTCTCTGGGGGGAAACTAGGTTATGCGAGAACAAGGCAAGCAGTTTTTTTTTTTTACAAAATGTTAGATGATCAGTTTGATATTTGGGTGAAATTTCAGTTGTTCTTTGTGTTGCAGGGCAAGGTTACGCCATCATTATTTATTGTTTATCCGTGTCTGGTGTTCTCAACCGTCCTGTCTGTACTGGTTGATGACAAGCCAGAATATCAGTATCAGCTTGGAGGAGAGGTAATTACTGATGCTTTAAACTTGATTAGCAATATCATCATCATCATATTCATCATCCTCATGTGCCATGCCAATAAGCATGGGCTGTCATGTTTCACTGTCTCATACAATCACCATGATCAAATTAGTCGGTTATAAAACTAGTATTGAAGTCATCTGATTATGTCACTCCACTGTCTCCTATTCTCAGCAGTTCCCTTGATCTCTCCATAAGTCTTAACCTTGCATGCCTCTTCCTGGACAAACCTGTGCTGGCTATGCGACAACTGAAATGACCAGTTGAATTAATGAACACAGCAATAAGGTTTCTGACTCTGCCTTCAGAGCGCAGTCTTGTAAGGCTATCACAACCCAACGAATAACGAAAACAAACCTTTACTGTCATGTTTCGGCCCAATTAGCCATCTGTCGTGTAGGAACATTGCACCTTTGATGTGAGCCCACAATGATTTGGACACCAAGGTAGAGAAATATCCCAAGTTCCACCATAACAGCCAAGATACAACAGCAGTTGCTGATGGTAGAGCATGATGTGATGTCAGGGGAGGAAGGACATAGCCCACAAACATAACAATGGCACTAACTGAGAGGAAGAGTTGACTTCTCTTGAGTAGATATGCAGCTCCTATAGCTATGGATGGGGTGCGGAGACGGCAACATGACAGCAAGGGCAATCACTGTTGTATAGTGAATTGTGGGTGCGGCAGCACTGATAGAGACTGGTGAAGAGAAGCTGACTATCTCCTGGCCAAGTCTGAAGGTGCCTTGAAAACAAACTGGATCATGATGCACTGGGATCGTGTCATTCACCTTCATGAGGGCAGGGTGGCTGTCATGTGACAGTGGTGAATTTGTGGGACAGTTGTGGTGAACATTTTGAAGCTGGTATAAAGGATATGATCAGAAAGCTCTTGCTGTTTTGGCTCCACGGTGGAGTTTATCTACCAAACAATGTCAGTCACCCTGAAGTGGCTAATTTAGGTTCCAACTGTTGTTGTAGTTCGGTACTTCTTCCGGTGGCTTATGTGGAGCAGACATTGGTGATATTATTATCCAATCTCGTCTGTCGTGTGGTATTTTGATGAAGCCGATACTGCATATATAATTATTTCTTGCCCAGTTTAAGCTTTTCTCACATCTCTCTGTGTCATCATTTACAATCAGGTATATATTTCATAACTGTATAATAGAGCAGCTCTGCATTTTGTTATATACAATTACCTTTTGACTGATACAGCGGCTGATGACAGTGGGGAAAAATAAGACATATGAAAAGTTAATATAAAAGAAATGGATTATGCCTAAAAGTGCAATTAATGTCAGTGCTATTAGTTAGGACAAAGTTCAGAAATGCAAGTATTTAAACAGTATGAATAACAGAAATAAAGAACGGAAAAAGACAACCAAAAGCTGTTTTGTAAAACCAACATCTGATGCAATAAATCCCTGTCATTAGTAAGTAAAGAACACTTTTACAAACCTTAATGACATATTGAGTGTATGGCACTGGACACATATTTTCACAGACCAGTCGGCACTCATTAGGTGATGTGATCTGTACCACACCGGCCACCTTTACTTCCCAAGGCATTTCCTGGTACCCATTTTAGGCCTGGGAGCTCAGGTCAGTTAATAAACATCTGCCTGGTTGGGGATTTGAACAAATGACCATCGAGCTGGGAGACAAGCATGCTAGCCACTGCAACTACATCTCCCAAAATAAATGTGCAAGGCAGTCATTTAACAACGGTTTCCATTTCTTTTACTATTTTAATCTTTTCAAAAGCTTATTAATTCATTGGTTGGGTCGACCTGTGAACCCAGGTCAATTATACAAATGTGTTCCAAAACAGATTCAAACCCACGACCACTAAACCGGCAGGCAAGCATCTTGCCACCATGCTACTATGGCTCTCAATCCCTGTTATTGGAGGTTACAAAAGGAATTCTTGCATGTTTGCATAGAACCAATTTTAAAGTGTAGCTATCAGTCTTGGACAATTGGTAAACAAAATCCCTTGCGACCAGATATGTGGTTTTACAGAAGAATGCTGAAAATACCTTGGATAGTGAAAAATCTTACCCTGGTGCGAGGAAATGCAACCTAAAGACAAAGTGTCATGGCAGGGCGGACCAGGCCCTAAGCCTTGGTTGGCGGCTGGTCTAGGATCGAAGCTCCGACAGGCGGACAGTTAGAGCATTGCTTTGCTGATCCGGCAGCTTCTGCAGCTTGTCTTGTTCCAGATGTAGAGGTGTTACCTTTCCTCTGGAGTGAACTAGGCAGGCTGAGAGAGGGATCATGCTGCATGGGCAACACATGATCTCTATATTTTAGCCCAGGCTTTGTGCTATGGAGAGGCAATAACTCCATCCCTTACAAACTATCGTCTGTCAAGACAGCAAGGTGCCAATGAATGAGTGAAAAATAAGGCTAAGACACAGAGACAAATTTTTAGAAACATTAAAAGAGATAGGTATAATGTATAATGTTTTTAGCACATCATGAGAGATAAAAATGGGAGTATATTGTAACAACGGGGAATATTTATAGAAAGAAATGGAGGAAGAAAGCAAAAGAAAATTCTGTTTAACCCTTCAGCATGACATGAAAAAAACTTCAGCACATATATTGACACTTTCTGTTAGAGATAGTGACATTTAGAGAAACATAATCATCCATGCCAGCCTGCAAGGCACCTGATGATGATATTATGTGTTAAAAACAAAGGGGGAGGGATATTTAAATTGATAACTTAAGGCCAAAGGAAACAAAGTGTTCAGTAATTATATCAGTCCCAAATACTGGCCTTAAAGAGCTAATGTTGGGACTAGTTGGGCAATCACTTATGTGTACACAGTGGTATTTATTACTTTATCTTTTAATGTTAAGCTACACATGTTTACTGCAGTTAATTTGTAGTACTGGCTTATTTTCAGAATGCATGCCCAGAAAAAGAATCTTCTTTCTTGTCTCGGATCACATTCTGGTGGTTTACTGGGTAAGATTTGTTTCCACATTTACATTTGGTCTCTTGAGGAAAGCTACTTTTGGTCTAATGAGCAAAGCTACATTTGACATGGAAATTTACATTTGATGTTGTGAACAAATCTATTTTTGACCTCATGAAAATGTACACTTGGTATCATGAACAACAGTGTTTGAAATAAAGACAGAAAAGGTATTGATGGAAGAAGATTAATAAACGAAGGAATATTTTTTGGGGGCGCTTGCTCACTTTGAACTCAAGCGTAGTCCATAACACTACTTCTAGTAGCAATGGGCTGAATTTTACATATGGATTACCAGTGTCCCTCGCCATTAGGTAAACCCACAGAGGTAGGTTTAGACTTCAGAGGTAAGAAATTGAATGAATACATAATAAAGTTATATAATGGAGAAAGAACAGAATTAACAGAACAAAGTAACCTGGAAGGTCCACCTATACTAAATTAAGAAGTCACTTATGCTATCAAGCATTTGAAGAAAGGAAAAAAAACAGCTGGGTCATTGAAATTTTAAAAGAAGAGGGAATTCAGAATAGCAATATTAACTAAACAGTTAAATGATATTTGCAGTTGTGGATACATACTTAGTGATAAAATGAATTCTGTGTTTACAGTTAAACAGTATAAGGGTCACAGTTAAAAACAATTGATGTTAAAGTTAAACAATATAAGCGTCTCAGTTAAAAACAATTCATGTTAAAGTTAAATAATATACAGGTCACACAGTTAAAAACAATTGATGTTAAAGTTAAACATATGTGTCACAGTTAAAAATAATTCATGTTTAAGTTAAACAGTATAAGTGTCAGTTAAAAACAATTGATGCTAAAGTTAAACATACATGTTACACAAACAATAGGTTGCACGATTTATTGCCTGGCATATTTCGCTGCATCTCGTCAGGTACATACTGCAGAACTCACACAACTTACGTGAAATTAACTAGATAAATCCTTCAAGTTGAAATATACACAATTTCGCACAGTAATGTCGATTGTCTACCACGGTAATTTTAAGCTGACTAACATGTCTTTCTGTTTACACAATTCTGGCTTGCGTTGATAGATCATAATTGCTTCTGCAAATTTTAACAAGCGAGTATTCTGTGTTCTAAACAACACGCGAAATGCAGTCTCTCTGGACACAACATGGCGACTGGCAACAATGTGCTTGCCGATTGAAGACGCGTGTTGTTTAGAACACAGAATACTCGCTTGTTAAAATTTGCAGAAGCAATTATGATCTATCAACGCAAGCCAGAATTGTGTAAACAGAAAGACATGTTAGTCAGCTTAAAATTACCGTGGTAGACAATCGACATTACTGTGCGAAATTGTGTATATTTCAACTTGAAGGATTTATCTAGTTAATTTCACGTAAGTTGTGTGAGTTCTGCAGTATGTACCTGACGAGATGCAGCGAAATATGCCAGGCAATAAATCGTGCAACCTATTGTTTGTGTCTTCGTTATTCAAATACATGTTACAGTTAAAAACAATTGATGTTAAAGTTAAACTGTATAAGTGTCTCAGTTAAAAACAATTCATGTTAAAGTTAAACAGTATACATGTATAGTTAAAAACAATTCATGTTAATGTTAAACAAAAATGTCACAGTTAAAAACAATTCATGTTACAGTTAAACAGTATAAATGTCTCTTAAAAACAATTGATGCTAAAGCAAAACAGTATAAGTTTCACAGTTAAAAACAATTGATGCCAAAGTTAAACATACATGTCACAGTTAAAAACAGTTGATGCTAAATTTAAACAGTATAAGTGTCTCAGTTAAAAACGATTGATGCTAAAGGTAAACAGTATAAGTGTCTCAGTTAAAAACAGTTGATGCTAAAGTTAAACATTATACATGTCACAGTTAAAAACAGTTGATGCTAAAGTTAAACATTATACATGTCACAGGTTAAAAAATAATTCATGTTAAAGTTCAACATGACACATGTCACTCTGTTAAAAACAATTGATGCTAAAGTTAAACATTATATATGTCACAGTTAAAAACAATTAATGTTAAAGTTCAACATGACACATGTCACAATTACACATAACCTGCATGTTTTCTGAATTAACAAACACATGGTATGTGTACCCATGATTATCTGGTGTTACCGTGATATCTCCATGAACATTGCTTATAACTTTATTTTCTAGGATGGTGGTCCAAGGCTACAAGAGAGCCCTCACTCAGGCTGACCTGTGGTCTCTGAATAAGGAGGACACTGCTGAATATGTTGCTCAGAAGTTTTACAAACATTGGAATTTAAGGAAGCAAGTGTAAGTGAAAAAAAAAAAGTAAAGGATCCATTTCCATGCCTTGAGATGTATGGGACCTTTCGTAAAATAAGAGTAAGCATTCCGTTTTAAAGGATCCATTTCCTTGCCCTGAGATATATGGGACCTATGGTAAAATAAAAGTAAGCATTCCCTTTTAAAGGAACCATTTCCTTGCCTTTATATATATGGGACCTATGGTAAAATAAAAGTAAGCATTCCTTTTTAAAGGATCCATTTCCTTGCCTTTATATGTATGGGATCTATGGTAAAATAAAAGTAAGCATTCCGTTTTAAAGGATCCATTTCCTTGCCCTGAGATGTATGGGACCTATGGTAAAATAAAAGTAAGCATTCCTTTTTAAAGGATCCATTTCCTTGCCTTTATATATATGGGACCTATGGTAAAATAAAAGTAAGCATTCCTTTTTAAAGGATCCATTTCCTTGCCTTTATATGTATGGGATCTATGGTAAAATAAAAGTAAGCATTCCTTTTTAAAGGATCCATTTCCTTGCCTTGAGATGTATGGGACCTATGGTAAAATAAAAGTAAGCATTCCTTTTTAAAGGATCCATTTCCTTGCCTTTATATATATGGGACCTATGGTAAAATAAAAGTAAGCATTCCTTTTTAAAGGATCCATTTCCTTGCCTTTATATGTATGGGATCTATGGTAAAATAAAAGTAAGCATTCCTTTTTAAAGGATCCATTTCCTTGCCTTGAGATGTATGGGACCTATGGTAAAATAAAAGTAAGCATTCCTTTTTAAAGGATCCATTTCCTTGCCTTGAGATTTATGGGACCTATGGTAAAATTAAAGTAAGCATTCTTTTTGTAAAGGATCCATTTTGTTGCCTTGAGATGTATGGGATCTATGGTAAAATAAAATTAAGCATTCCTTTTAAAGGAACCATTTCCTTGCCTTGAGATGTATGGGACCTATGGTAAAATGAAAGTAGACATCGCTTTTAAGGCTTTAAGAAGTATTGGGTATATGGTGCTAGCCCCATATTTTATAGACCAATCAACCCTGGATGGGTGATGTGGTCAGTATCACGCTGGCTGCCTTCACTTCCCATGACATTTCCCTGGGGTGCCCAGGTAAAAACAAAACTCTTGATGGATATTTAATCATGTGACCAGCATTAAAGCATGCTTACTGTGCAATCACAACTCCCGAGGAAAGTGTGTGAGGCAATAAGTTAACAGTATCTTAATTCCATCAGCTTGCTCTGTGGTGAAGGTGTTACAGATGCAATTTGCAATGCCCACATACCGCTTTCGAGACAGCTGTGGACGATTTGGCAGTGGACAGCCTTGCGTTGGTTTTAATACAATATTATGAGTGCAGGTCGTTCAGAAAGCAATGGCAAACTACTGAACGTAAACTTGCCAAGAAATCACAAACAGCCAAACAATTCTAGGGTTGACTGCTAGATCCTGTAAAGCTAATTAACATTCCATTTATCATTTTATGTTTTTCAAAAGCATCCAATAAATTCATTGACTTTTCTGCTTTATTCCCCTCTGTACCATCTGTCTAGAGAAATTAGATGTTGCCAATCAAGATTTTTTGGGTACAATATAAGGAGAAATAAACATGAAAATTTAGTAACATCTGACAATATTGATGGGAAGAGAGCCAAGTAAAGGCAAAGCGATAAATACCTGGGTGGCTTGGCCGCATGGTACAGTCGGGACATGAAAATAGACCTGATCCAAGACTTTGTGTTCATATGAGATGGCGAACCTTGACTGCCCATGCTTATCGGCAAGGCACTTCATGTTTTGAAACCTTCTGTTTATTTCCGTTAATGTTTTTGTTCCTTTATCTTCCTTTGCTTTCAATGCTTCTATTGTCCGATTCTTATAGGTGTACAGATTTGCTCAGCATACTACAAAAAATATCTTGTTGACTCCTGTACACTTCTCCTCATTAGAATGTAATCTTTATGAAAAAGAAAAATTCAATTGCTGCCGTTAGAAAGATTAAAAATATCAACTGCACAAAAGGGCAAGAAGTAATCTTCATACTTCACATAGGGCATGGCAGATATTGATACATTCTGTTCATTTAAACCAAGGACATTTGCCTCAGAAGAATGTAACCATGGAACTGACCAATTGCCTTAGTAGTGTCCACACATAAACAGATGGGTTGACTGATGTATTGATTGGAGTCAGAGACTCATCTGGATAGGTGACTGATGAATTGATTGGAGTCAGAGACTATCTTGATGTGTTGACTGATGTATTGAGTGGAGTCAGAGACTATCTTGATAGGTTGACCGATGTATTGATTGGAGTCAGAGGCTATATAAATGGGCTGACTGATGTATTGATTGGGGTCAGAGATCATCTGGATAGTTGACTGATGTATTGATTGGAGTCTGAGACTATCTTGATGGGTTGACTGATGTATTGATTGGAGTAAGAGACTATCTAGAAGGGTTGACTGATGTATTGAGTGGAGTCAGAAACTATCTTGATGGGTTGACTGATATATTGATTGGAGTCAGAGACTATCTTGATGGATTGACTGATGTATTGATTGGAGTCAGAGGCATATAGATGGGCTGACTGATGTATTGATTGGAGTCAGAGACTATCTTGATGGGTTGACTGATGTATTAATTGGAGTCAGAGACTATCTCCAATTCACTTGTAATTATCCAAGTTTCTCTTTTTGTAGGTCATATTTGCAGAATCCCAGCTCACATGAAACCCTAAGCATTGGCCAGGCTTTTCAGTGTGTTTACATCCAAATTGCATGTGCTGTAAATATTTTGCTGTGGGTATAAAGTAAGTAAAGGTCCCTTTTACAAGCCTAAGGCACAAGGGAATATACCCACATGTTTATAGACCAAACGGCACTAAGAGTCTGATGTGGTCAGTATCATGTTGATCGTCTTTACTTCCCAAGGCATTTCCTGGTTCCCATTTTAAGCTGGGTTGACCTGAGTGCCCATGTCAGTAAAAATAACATTCAGAAACCACGCTGGAACCCAAGACTACTGGTATGGCAAGTGAGAGTTTAGCCCCTACAACACCACGGCTCCTGCTATGGGTAGGGTATTGCTTATTTTGAAATATAGCCAAGGTAGCTAGTCTATTCAATCTTGACTTTATTATGATCTTCAACTGTCAAGGGATTTCTAACACTTGAATCGTGCACCTAGGAGGTCCAGTTTTTCTCTCTCGTAATTTGAAGTGGTTTGGTATTTGATATACTACCCAGATCAGCAGATAGCTTTTTGGCTATATTGGTTAAGTTCCAGAACAAATTATGGGTGTATCAACAACCACATTCTATTACTTTCATTAGTATATATTCAGGCTGATGTTTGAGGGTGTACAAAGAAAAGGAAAATTGTAATTGCCTTTGTTGTGAAGAATAACTAAATTGTAATTGTCTTTGTTGTGAACTTCCTGTTTCAGACCTGTAAGTGCTGTAGCCAACGGAGATGTCCATGAGACAAGTTTCATATTTCGGGAAGGCAGCGCCATCCTGACAACATATGCTGTTGGCATGGAGGATGGGAAAACACCCAAACGTAAACTATTGTCGGCGCTAGTGCGCACTTACATTTGGTTCTTCCTGCAGGCAGCAGTGTTTAAATTCGCGCAAGATATTCTGTCGTTTGTCAGTCCTCAGTTGCTCAGGTGAGGGTTTTATCATTGGTTTATATATTAGTTTTCGGTCTTCGTATAATAAAGGCCACTGACCTATGTAGACCCAATTTAGAAGTACATATGTCTACTGTGGTAGACAATTCAAATGACTGTGTATGTGTGTTGTATATTTCAGCTTGAAGGATTTAACTTAGTGAGTAGGTAGAACACCGGGCTTCCATTTGGGAGACCTGGGTTTGAATCCTCTGTAAAGGTGATGGATTTTCTTCTATCGGGGACAAAAAGAAAACCCTAACCTGCACATTTCATGACGACTGCACTGGCCGTAATTCCTTGGATCAAGATTCCTGTCCTACACTGCAAGGTATTAAAGACAGTAATGACAGACAGTGCTGCATTAATAAAGTACTGATCCTAGACCAGTTGGTTGGATTTCCTCACTCATCACGGTACAGCTTGTACCCTCCCAATTGTCTACCTCCACCCAAAGCCGTTGGCATAGTGTGGGGGTGGAGTGGCTGAATAATCTTGTGATTTACATCCACTTTCTATCCTAGAGTACTTTTTAAATAATATTTTAACCAATCTGGTATTCTATGTTTTTATTTTCCACTGGCACAAAATGCATGAGATAAGTACCTGCAGCCAAAGTTTTCATTGGGCACTGAAGATGTGTACATCTTGCACATAAATAGTTACACCTCATGGATATTTTGTGCATTCATGATTGAAGATTGGTGATTATTTCATTCATATATTTTTGAGTTTTGATGTTACATTGTACATAAATGATTGTCTTGATGGCATCTTGTATTTTAGTGATTTAGTCTTGGTGATATGCAGGGAGAGGGGGCAGACTGAAAACCCATATGTGAAAAGAATGATATGACAGAGGATTGGCAGGGGTTCTGGAAGAATCTCAAAATTGAGTAGTATGACTCTTTGCTAGCTGTTGAACGAGGGGGTGGAGTGCATATGAGAATGTCCTGAATACAGTGATGTCGGTTCTTAGCTCAACTCAAGTAGTATCTTGTACATATTATACATACGTGACTCAGTCTTGTGTGCACAAATGATTAAGTTTTGACATTATTTTGTACATAACTGATTATGTGTTGAATATCTTGTGTAAATTGTGCATAAATAATTGTGTATAGACACAAATTGCTACAAAGAGATTGAATCATGATCTCTGAAACTTTATTTCCTATGCATAGATATTTAATACAGTTTGCAAGCTCAGACGAGCATGCCTGGCGTGGATACTTTTATACATCCCTACTGCTGATTGTTGCAGTACTTCAGTCCATATTGCTGCATCAGTACTTCCATTGCACCTTTCTGTTAGGCATGAGGCTGAGGTCCACAATTATAGCAGTGGTTTACAGAAAAGTAAGTGTTGAGTTTGTATGGATATTTTGAAAACTAAGCAGCAACATGTAAATGATCATTATCATTATGTTACACCTGAGAGGTGCAGGCACTTTGTTCCCCACAAACACATTTGCAGTTTTCATCAGTTCACTTGTCTCCTGTGCCAACCTGTAAACATGTTAATATGTCACTAAAATTTAAATATGGGGTGGACACTTTAGCGAAGTTGATAGGGAACTGTGCTGATGTCATCAGTATGGCCGGATGTGAGTTCGACACCTGGGATTGTTGCCCTGTTAAGTAGGGGCGAGATTAGCCAGTCTATTCCTCCATGCATTCAGGTCTACAACATATGATGGCCCTATCAAATCACAGGCTCAAAGCCAGAAACTGCTTCAGAACAAATAAAAAACAATTGAAATATCAATTTTGTCTAAAAAGTTATCTGAATAGTTTAGTTTAGTCGACAGATCAACAATCAGGGCACACAGGTGTAACCCATAAGTGCTCCGTTCTACTCTTAACTCAAGCCTGATCCGGAGAATCTCAGCTCAGTGCACGAACTCCGTAACACCGGCGAGGATCCTGAAATACTTTGGGTAGATATTTAACTCGCAATTTTTTGCCCGGGCAACGCCGTTAGGCTACTCTTTTTCGATTTCCAACTGCCAAGGGATTTTTTTACATGCGCAACAATACACACGGGCGTCCAATCTCACTACCCAGAGAGGAGGGGAAATTTTGTTACTAGAAGTCCACGTGAAAAAATTCTGGCCCTCACCGGGGCTTGAACCTGGACCTCCAGCACTCGAGGCGGACACCATACCTTGAGACCACTCAGCCCCCCCCCCCCCCCCCCCCCCCCCAATGTCTTTATTTTTACCCCCCTTTATCTGAATAAATGCATGTTAACTTGTTTGAAAATTGGCAACACTGTATCCATGTCTCTGACACAAAGAGACATACATTAGCCCTGATGTTCGGTTCAAGTTTTAACTTGATTGTCTGAAGATTTTGAATGGCAAAGTCACAAACAATAGATTGCACGATTTATTGCCTGGCATATTTCACTGCATCTCATCAGGTACATACTACAGAAATCACACAACATAGAGTAAAGTAACTAGATAATCCTTCAAGCTGAAATATACACAAGTTTGCACAGTAATTTCATTTGTCTACCACAGTAATTTTAAACAGCCTGTCATGTCTTTCTGTTTGTACAAAAATGGTCTGTTTAGATTAATCTTGATGGCTTCTGCGAACTTTAACAATTGACTATTTTGTGTGTTAAACAGCACAAAAAACGCATTGTCTCTATCAACCACGTGACTGGTTTCCAACCATGTGACCTGTAGTCTGAAGACTATCCTTAATACAATGTGTCACTACTGCACACACTGTGTGCAGTAGTGACGTATTACAGAAGTACAATTTCTGAATTTGTTTTACAAAATGGGATATTCTAATGATGCTGCAGCTTCCTTTCACATCTGATCTGAGCCCATAAGACTTCTTCCTTTTCTCTAAGCCTCTTCCTTTTCTCTAAGCTCAAATTCTGCATAAAAAGTCATCATTTTGAAACTGGGCAACATTCTGTGGTCATGGCAGACCATCTGAAGGTACATTGCATACTGTATATTTAGATTTAGACAATAACTCAGCCTACACAGACACTAACGATTATGTGATACATTAGCCAGATTATTCATTTTGGCAGCTGAGGCAGCCTTTATTTGTCCAGTGAGGAAGCCCTATCATTGAAACCCTGCAAATTTCTATTTCTGAAAGCTGTGATTCATTCTAGAAAGTTCTGCAAAGGTCAGCAGCAATGGGTCTTCAGAATTCTCGTCCTTATAATGTTGCAGCAAAACACATAATTTCTAATCCGTCTTTTGATGTTTCTTGTCTCATTTCAGCCATTATCTTCCTCCTGCCTTACATCTTTTCCTCTAAAATGGTTTTTGTCATAGTTTTATGTGCCCACAATATTTTATTAGTTGAATTTTTTTGGGTCTGTAAAATTGTCTTTCTATGAAAATACCCATACACAAAACCACTCGCAATGATAGCAGTTAGACAGCAGTTATTTCCAGCATTTTTTGGCTGTTTGTGATCTCTTGGCAAGTTTACTTTCAGTAGTTTGCCATTGCTTTCTGAACAACCATCACTCATACCATTTTCATAAAAAATCAACGCAAGGTGGTCTGCTGCCAAATCGCTGGCAGCTGTGTTTCGAGCGCTCTATGCGGGATTGCGAACTGCGTTCGTAACCTCTTTGCCGTGGAGCTGGCGGAGCCACGGGGATAGTTTATACATGTAGAAAGAAGTTTTGTATTATAGTAGACATGTGTGTAAATAGGGCTTGGTTGCACAAAGGGATCTACAGTAATGACAGAGCTGATGTTGTGTCTATTTTAAGAATTTTAGCATTTAGTATCAGCAGCTGTATCACAAGCACGGACATTTGTAAACATATTCTCACACATGCACACACACAAATGTCCTCTATGCTGCGTCCTTACCTCCCAGCAGCTTCCCAGGGAGCTCTTTCGGGTGTTTCCTGGCCTTTATAGTTAATCAAATTAACAAAAGCATGCATGACAGTATGTTTATCAATCAAGTATGTTTATCAATCAATCTGGTGCTTTCTCCACTATGAAGGTTGGCTGCAATGGATCTTCAACACTGTCTGTCTCTTGCCTTGATTATACATTCTGTCAGACTGCTGTTCGTTCATCTCTTGATGTTATCTTCACACTCTTATCATTGTCTACCTCTTGCTTGTTTGCCTTCAACCTTATTCTCCATTTGCTTTTTATAAGAGTGTTCTGTCTTTTAACATAGCCAGAATATTTCATTTGCCTCTTTTTTATTTCTTTCATCAACTCTTTTATTTTTTCATTCCCAGTGTTTCTAGAACCTTTGTACTTGATTGTTTTTGTTTCCATGAAATACAACATACTCTTTCATATATCCACATCTCCAGGACCCCTATTAGACTTTCTAATTGTTTATATAAACAGTATGTTTATATTAACAGATCATCAGCATCCAGGCTATTACCTAATATATACAGAAACAAAATGGACGCACATTGTCAAAACTAATGGTTTTTCTTCTACCACAGACCCTACGGTTGTCAAGCTCAGCCAAGAAGACATCCACAGTTGGAGAGATAGTTAACCTCATGTCAGTCGATGCCCAGAGGTTCATGGATCTAACCACATACATGCACATGATCTGGTCAGGCCCTCTCCAAATCAGCCTGTCCCTGTACTTTTTGTGGCAGACTTTGGGGCCATCAGCTCTGGCTGGCATCGCCGTCATGGTGTTGCTTATCCCTATTAATGCTGTCATAGCTCACAAGATTAAAGAATATCAGGTAACCAGGAAAGACAATGACTGCAGCAGTATATGGCAATGTAAAATATAGCAAATAGGATAGACTGAGAACCTCCAGTGAATAGTGTGTGGAGATTTTTCGTTATTTTTTTAAATTTTGGCAGGATCTTATCCTATCCTATTTTTAATATTTTATAACAGGTTGTTGCTTAGGGTCTAATATTTTAATAAAGCTATGCTTCCTGTATGAAGCCGGCTCTGTGGCGAAGAGGTTACGGATGCAGTTTGTAATCCCGCACATCGGGTTTGAAACACAGCTGCGGGCGATTTGGCAGCAGACCGCCTTCCATTTTTTTTGTTTAATAAAAATGGTATAAGTGCCAGTTGTTCAAAAAGCAATGGCAAACTACTTAACATGAAGTCATGAAGTCACAAACAGCCAAAAATTCTGGGGTTGACTGTGACATCCCGTGAAGGATATGCAAGTAACTTGTTTTTTTTTTCTATATGAACATACTTTAGCTTCATCAAAGGCTGGAGGATTGGCTTCAATAAACCAGGTTTGATCTCATCTGGTTAGGTTCTGTCTGTCAGGCTGCTGGTCACCTGCTGAAAGTGTTGTAGAGAGCATGAATTCTGTAGTTCTAGCAACGACCACCAGGGGTCTCCACACAAAATATTTATCCTCATGAACGGAATGATGAAGTCCAAAAATGAATCCACAGCTTTCAAAATGTGAGGCAGACAGCTTGGCCACTTTGTCATACAGACCCCAGGGTTGATTAAACTGAAATTTCAAGCATTACTAAAGTGAAATTTCAAGCGTTATTAAAGTGAAATTTCAAGCTTTATTAAACTGAAATTTCTAGCTTTATTAAACTGAAAATTCAAGCTTTATTAAACTGAAATTTCAAGCTTGATTAAACTGAAATACAACTTTATATTGTTTCTACAGGACACAAATAGAGAAGTAGAAATATTTTGTATGACTAAAATGGTAGGGAAGAATCACCAAAAAGAAGTTCATGGAGAGCTAGGAAAATTTCAGTCAGGAGCTGATGAAAAAAATTGTTCCTATGCTGGACCCATTGAAGTAGTTAAAATAGAAACCAGTTAATAGCATAACTAGAAAGTTGTTCTTCTGGAATCCATAAAGTAAAAGAAACACAATAAGACTGAACTCCACTGAGAGGAGAAAATGAGGCATCATCAGCATGATGTGCCCTGCATAGTGGCATAGGTGTCCATGTGTCTCCACAGATCTCAGTCCTTCTTCTGAATTAATTCTAATATGTGTCTTTGTGTCAAAGTGGTCAAGGCACCTGCATCATGCTGCGAAGATTGTGGGTTTGTTTTTGACTCCATTCAATTCACAAGTGCAATTTTGATTTGTTATTTTGGGAGACCTCATTGCTGGAGCTGCGGAGTTCATGCTGTGTGCAACACTTTTGACATGCCATAAAGTGTTAGGCCATCATGTATTCTAGCTATGATATATTGAGGTTGAGGTTTGAATTGTTAGGTGTTCACATTTTCTGTGCCATGACATGATGAGATCCAGATATGAAGTGTTAGGCCTTCACATATTCTAGGCCATGACATGATGAGATCCAGGTGTGAAGTGTTAGGCCTTCACATATTCTAGGCCATGACATGATGAGATCCAGGTGTGAAGTGTTAGGCCTTCACATATTCTAGGCCATGACATGATGAGATCCAGGTGTGAAGTGTTAGGCCATCACATACTCTAGGCCATGACATGATGAGATCCAGATATGAAGTGTTAGGCCTTCACATATTCTAGGCCATGACATGATGAGATCCAGATATGAAGTGTTAGGCCTTCACATATTCTAGGCCATGACATGATGAGATCCAGGTGTGAAGTGTTAGGCCTTCACATATTCTAGGCCATGACATGATGAGATCCAGGTGTGAAGTGTTAGGCCTTCACATATTCTAGGCCATGACATGATGATATCCAGGTGTGAAGTGTTAGGCCATCACATACTCTAGGCCATGACATGATGAGATCCAGGTGTGAAGTGTTAGGTCATCACATATTCTAGGCCATGACATGATGAGATCCAGATATGAAGTGTTAGGCCATCACATACTCTAGGCCATGGCATGATGAGATCCAGGTGTGAAGTGTTAGGCCTTCACATATTCTAGGCCATGACATGATGAGATCCAGGTGTGAAGTGTTAGGCCATCACATATTCTAGGCCATGACATGATGAGATCCAGGTGTGAAGTGTTAGGCCATCACATATTCTAGGCCATGACATGATGAGATCCAGGTGTGAAGTGTTAGGCCATCACATATTGTAGGCCATGACATGATGAGATCCAGGTGTGAAGTATTAGGCCATCACATATTCTATGTCATGACATGATGAGATCCAGGTGTGAAGTGTTAGGCCATCACATATTCTAGGCCATGACATGATAAGATCCACATGTGAAGTGTTAGGCCATCACATATTCTAGGCCATGACATGATGAGATCCAGGTGTGAAGTGTTAGGCCTTCACATATTCTAGGCCATGACATGATGAGATCCAGGTGTGAAGTGTTAGGCCTTCACATATTCTAGGCCATGACATGATGAGATCCAGGTGTGAAGTGTTAGGCCTTCACATATTCTAGGCCATGACATGATGAGATCCACATGTGAAGTGTTAGGCCATCACATATTCTAGGCCATGACATGATGAGATCCAGGTGTGAAGTGTTAGGCCTTCACATATTCTAGGCCATGATATGATGAGATCCAGGTGTGAAGTGTTAGGCCTTAACATATTCTAGGCCATGACATGATGAAATCCAGGTGTGAAGTGTTAGGCCTTCACATATTCTAGGCCATGACATGATGAAATCCAGGTGTGAAGTGTTAGGCCTTCACATATTCTAGGCCATGACATGATGAGATCCAGGTGTGAAGTGTTAGGCCTTCACATATTCTAGGCCATGACATGATGAGATCCAGGTGTGAAGTGTTAGGCCTTCACATATTCTAGGCCATGACATGATGAGATCCACATGTGAAGTGTTAGGCCTTCACATATTCTAGGCCATGATATGATGAGATCCAGGTGTGAAGTGTTAGGCCTTAACATATTCTAGGCCATGACATGATGAAATCCAGGTGTGAAGTGTTAGGCCTTCACATATTCTAGGCCATGACATGATGAGATCCAGGTGTGAAGTGTTAGGCCATCACATATTCTAGGTGATGACATGTTGAAATCCAGGTGTGAAGTGTTAGGCCTTCACATATTCTAGGCCATGATATGATGAGATCCAGGTGTGAAGTGTTAGGCCTTAACATATTCTAGGCCATGACATGATGAAATCCAGGTGTGAAGTGTTAGGCCTTCACATATTCTAGGCCATGACATGATGAGATCCAGGTGTGAAGTGTTAGGCCATCACATATTCTAGGCCATGACATGATGAGATTCAGGTGTGAAGTGTTAGGCCATCACATATTCTAGGCCATGACATGATGAGATCCAGGTGTGAAGTGTTAGGCCATCACATATTCTAGGCCATGACATGATGAGATCCACATGTGAAGTGTTAGGCCTTAACATATTCTAGGCCATGACATGATGAAATCCAGGTGTGAAGTGACAGGCCTTCACATATTCTAGGCCATGGCATGATGAGACGCAGCAGCAAAGTGTTAGGCCTTCACATATTCTAGGCCTTCACATATTCTAGGCCTTCACGTATTCTAGGCCTTCACGTATTCTAGGCCTTCACATATTCTAGGTCTTCACATATTCTAGGCCTTCACAGATTCTAGGCCTTCACATATTCTAGGCCTTCACATATTCTAGAACTTCACATATTCTAGGCCTTCACATATTCTAGGCCATGACATGATGAGATCCAGGTGTGAAGTGTTAGGCCATCACATATTCTAGGCCATGACATGATGAGATCCAGGTGTGAAGTGTTAGGCCTTCACATATTCTAGGC
Source organism: Cepaea nemoralis (assembly GCA_014155875.1). NCBI lineage: Eukaryota > Metazoa > Mollusca > Gastropoda > Stylommatophora > Helicidae > Cepaea > Cepaea nemoralis. The sequence goes on from JACEFZ010028044.1 coordinate 136,852, forward strand.
CATGACATGATGAGATCCAGGTGTGAAGTGTTAGGCCTTCACATATTCTAGGCCATGACATGATGAGATCCAGGTGTGAAGTGTTAGGCCTTCACATATTCTAGGCCATGACATGATGAAATCCAGGTGTGAAGTGACAGGCCTTCACATATTCTAGGCCATGGCATGATGAGACGCAGCAGCAAAGTGTTAGGCCTTCACATATTCTAGGCCTTCACATATTCTAAGCCTTCACATATTCTAGGCCTTCACATATTCTAGGCCTTCACATATTCTAGGACTTCACGTATTCTAGGCCTTCACGTATTCTAGGCCTTCACATATTCTAGGCTTTCACATATTCTAGGACTTCACATATTCTAGGACTTCACATATTCTAGGCTTTCACATATTCTAGAACTTCACATATTCTAGGACTTCACATATTCTAGGCCTTCACATATTCTAGGACTTCACATATTCTAGGACTTCACATATTCTAGGACTTCACATATTCTAGGACTTCACATATTCTAGGCCTTCACATATTCTAGGACTTCACATATTCTAGGCCTTCACGTATTTAGGCCTTCACATATTCTGGCCTTCAATATTCTAGGCCTTCACATATTCTAGGACTTCACATATTCTGGACTTAATACTCTAGGCCTTCACATACTCTAGGCCTTCATATTCTAGGACTTCACATATTCTAGGCCATGCAGATTCCAGTTGTGAAGTGTTAGGCCATCACTATTCTAGGCCATCGATGAGATCCAGGTGTGAAGTGTTAGGCCATCACATATTCTAGGCCATGACATGATGAGATCCAGGTGTGAAGTGTTAGGCCGTCACATATTCTAGACTATGGCATGATGAGATCCAGGTGTGAAGTGTTAGGTCGTCACATATTCTAGACCATGACATGATGAGACCCACAGCGAAGTGTTAGGCCTTCACATGCTCTAGGCCATGACATGATGAGATCCAGGTGTGAAGTGTTAGGTCGTCACATATTCTAGACTATGGCATGATGAGATCCAGGTGTGAAGTGTTAGGTCGTCACGTATTCTAGACCATGACATGATGAGATCCAGGTGTGAAGTGTTAGGTCGTCACATATTCTAGACTATGGCATGATGAGATCCAGGTGTGAAGTGTTAGGTCGTCACATATTCTAGACCATGACATGATGAGATCCAGGTGTGAAGTGTTAGGTCGTCACATATTCTAGACTATGGCATGATGAGATCCAGGTGTGAAGTGTTAGGTCGTCACATATTCTAGACCATGACATGATGAGATCCACAGCGAAGTGTTAGGCCTTCACATGCTCTAGGCCATGATATGAAGTGGGATGAGGAAGTTACCTGATTTGTGCTGCAAAAAAGACTAGAAGGTACATGTGTGTGGTGTCTATGCAGAATGTTGAGATGGCTAAGAAGACTGACATCTAAGCTTTGCAAGAGGCCAGTTCAGAAAGACCTTTGATTACCCTCACTGCAACATGAGGGTCATGATTATTGTGTCATGTTATGAAATGAGAGAGCCTAGGGGTGATAGCTGGGAAGATCAAGAGTTTAGAGATAGAGGGAGAAAATGCTGGATGGTTTGATGGAATAGCATAGAAGATGATTAGCAGTTGAATTTATCAAAAACAAAGAGGGCTGATGTTTGTGGAGAAACATAATTACATAGGTTGCTTGTCATGGCACATGTTGATAATAAGCTGCAAAATGTTATAAATACAGTATTTGTGTGACATGGTTATTTTCTGACAACAGACTGAACAAATGATCCTGAAAGATTGCAGAATCAAACTGATGAATGAGATTCTCAATGGCATCAAAGTAAGTACAAGAAGTTGTAAGGGCAAGTTACAGTTTTGAATTGTGTTTGGTGAAACCAGCTATCAGATAGACAGACAGACAGACAGATCCATCCATCCATCCATCCATCCATCCATCCATCCATACATACATACATACATACATACATACATACATACATACATACATACATCCATCCATCCATCCATCCATCCATCGGTAGTTAGATAGACAGACAGACTATATTCTTATCTGTCAGTTACAATGTAATTGAAGCCACTGTTTTATGTGTAGTATGTCATTGTTTATCCATGTCTAAATGATTACCTTTTTTAAAATATAATTAAATGCATTATCACCACATATGCCAGGTCAATAGATCCATTTCTAGCAGTTGTACAAGTAAACATGAAAGTCAAGAGTAGACCTGCTAACAGCATCTGCAACAACCTTCACTTCATCATTGATTTTCTTAGCTTACCTCTAAGGTAACATAGCTGTAGGCGATCTGGCAGCAGACTGTCCTGTGTTTGTTTTATAAAATGGTATGAGTGCCGGTCGTTCAAAAATCAATGGCAAACTACTGAACGTAAACTTGCCAAGAAATCACAAACAGCTAAAAAATGCTAGGGTTGACTTCTATGTCCTGTAAAGGATATGCAACAACTCCTAACATAAGAAGGAGTGTAGTTTATTAAAGATCCTTATTTTCCATAAACCACCGTGATCTATACACATGTTTCTCAAGTTAGGAGTGAATGGTTAGTTTAGTTGGTGGATCAACAGCACAGCGCACAGGGTGTAACCCATATGTGCTACGTTCTACTCCTAACTCAAGCTTGAGTCCGGAGAATCTCAGCTCAGTGCACGAACTCCATAGCACCGGCAAGGATTTAGGCGTGAATGTTAGACTTCTAAACCACTTTCCCCGCCAATATCCCATAAATGTGCAGCAACAGTCCTTAATTACAACTTTGCAACTGACCCCAAAAGACAAGCATGAGTCCCTGCATAAAGCAGATTTGTATGTCTTCAGGTTCTGAAGCTCTATGCATGGGAAGGATCTTTCCAGAACCAGGTGCTGGAGATCAGAAACAAAGAGCTGAAGGTGTTGAAAAAGGCAGCATATTTGAATGCACTGACAGCATTTTTCTGGAGTTGTGCACCAGTTTTGGTAAGCAGCTTAAATTTCTGTTCTCTTGCTGTTTTTGGTGTGGATGTTTATTTTAAATATATTTTGTGTCAAATTTCACATAAATTATGCTGGCTGTATAAACAAATATATTCAGTACTACAAATTACTTGCATAAAAGTGTAATGAGGTAAGTATGTTTAGTTCTTCAGAATAATTCCCTTTATTGATATCTAGCTTTCTGAGTTTTGTTTGTTTCTTCAGAATAATTCCCTTTAATGATATCTAGTTTTTTGAGTTTTGTTTGTTTTTCTTCAGAATAATTCTGTTTATTGATATCTAACTTTCTTCTGAGTTTTGTTGATTTTCTTCAGATTGCTTGATATTTGTGAGAATGTGCGTGTTTCTGAGAAATATGTTGTGAATCTTGGACTGCCAAAGTAACTAACAACAAGTGCCTGGAAAATTCTGGTGAAAGTAGGACATAATGTACAAATATAAGGAAGAGACAAACAATGACCCTTGGTCATGCAATGAAAAGAGAGGCATTGAAAAACATTGTGACAACTCCAAAGATAAGCAGTAGAAGAGGCAGGGACAGACTGAGAGAAATTATGCCTGGATGGATTAGGGATGTGACAGAAATATCGTCAATAGAATTGATTCAGAACACTAGTAGACCAAAGTCTATAGAGATGATTGAACGCCCATGCCACACATGATGATGATGATGCTTGAGTGCATGCAAGTATGTATGAGTGGAAATTGGGCAATGAGTATGCGTGTACAAGAATATATATCTACATCTGAAACACCATGCATGTGTAAATTTGCATAAAAATATGTATAGATGTTCCAGAGTGTGTGTGCATGTGCATACAGGAGTCTGTGTGAAATACTGTATGTATATGTGAATATGCTTTCAAGTGTATGCCTATTGAGTGTCATTCTATGAATGTGTGTGAAACAGTATATGGTTATACAAGCAGATACAGTTAGTTAAATGTCCTTTACAGGATATGGCAATCAACCCCAGCATTTATTTGCTGTTTGTTACCATGCAGTTTTACATTCAGTAGTGGCATTCAGCAGTGGCATTCACTGTGGCATTAATTTGTTAAAACTATTAAGTTGCCTTTTGTGTTGTAACATTTCAGGTATCTCTGACCACCTTTGGAGTATTTGTACTTTCGTCTCCTGACAATGTGCTGGATGCAGAGAAGGCGTTTGTGTCACTTGCCTTGTTCAACATACTGCGTTTCCCATTGTCCATGGTTCCCAATGTCATTACAACCATAGTGCAGGTAACTGTGACTCTGTGGCTGTTGCATTTGTTCTTGATGATTTCTTACCCACCACTACCTCTAATGATTATATCAAACTTTTTTTTTTGTCTTGTTGAATACTATCTGTGTGTTTTCAAAGTCTGGATTGCATGAACAGCTGCACAAGAGGCAAAGATCTGTGTGACTTCTGTCTTCAAATTCTTTAGATCAATTTTGGTTTTGGGCATTCTTGTTTTTCTGGTACTCATTTTATGCTGGATCTGTCAATCTGGGAGCCCAGGTCAATTTTAAAAATTGACCCAGATGCGGGTTGAACACATGACCACCTCGCTGGCGGGCAAGTGATCAACTCAGGTGGATAAGAATCATACAATGGGAGCAGTGAAAACAGTAGAATCTAGTCATTAATAAAGCAATAAAAACTTTAATAGTTAATGAATTTATATGATGCTTTTGAAAAACAAAACATAAAATGTAAACGGAATGGAGGTATTGTTATTTCCTCATATGCTTGCTTTGGGAGCTGTGATAACTCAGTGGTTTCCACGACTCCCTGCCGGCCCAATACTCATGTATTTGATCTCTCAGTGCTGAAGGATAATATATCATCAAATGTGACCTCCCATTTTGACAGAAGGACGATATATCACCATACTATGGCCATCGTGTTATTTGTTTTGTAGTATCTCCTGCAAATTCAATGATCAATGAACGTAAAATTTACGGTACTTCATTTTTAATTCACCACAAACAAACGGTGTAGTTATTTTTAGCACTCACCTAGAACTGGTGAGATTGTCAATTTTCAGAATAGGGATATTGGGATTCACTTCATGGTCGGTCGACAAGTGTGTTTGCAGCAAAATGTACCCAAAACCGCATGTCATGGTCTTCGCAAGCTGACCTCCAAATACATCAAAGATGAGCGCAAACAGATTGGACATACACAAGATAAGACGAGTAGCACAAGATATGGGCCCTCCGGGCCCAGAAACATTTATTGCATCCATCGATACAAATAGATAATATGACCATTAAAAGAACGGAAACATACAAATACCTGGGTACAATCTTCAACTGCTCCAACATCATAAGGGAAGAAATACAAACTAGAATCAACTCTGGAAATAAGATATACTATGCACTACAACATCTACTAAAATCAAAGGCGCTATCTCGTAACACCAAAATCACAATATACAAAACACTGATCAGACCAGTTGTGCTGTATGGCTCTGAAACCTGGAGTACAACGAAAGGAGACGAAGCCTTGTTACAAACCTTTGAGAACAAAATTTTAAGACGCATCTTTGGACCCATTAGGGATACACAAAGTGGAGAGTGGAAAAGAAGAAGTAACAAAGACATTTATGATTTGTTTAAGTCCCCGCTAATCACTGGTATCATGAAGGCTAATAGACTACAATGGCTGGGGCATATAGAAAGAATGGAAGATAATAGGGAAACAAAACTCGCTTACACTCAGGAAATAAATGACCGTAGACCCCGAGGTAGACCAAGAAGGCGGTGGAGAGATAATATACATACAGACCTACAAGCACTTGGAATCAACGACTGGCAAGAGAAGGTCCACCAGAGAGACGAATGGAGACAGATTGTATTTGCAGCAAAGAACCTCAATGGCTCGGAATGCTGAAGAAGAAGAAGAAGAAGAGAAGAAGATCGATCAGTCTAGCAGTCCATCACGCACTCAGCTGGAAGTGATCAACAACACATTCATTTTATATGATTCTTTATTTCAATAAAAACATTAGACAATAACACTTGCTTGTTTTCTATTTGTGAAAACAATTATATATCTGTATCTGTAATTAATATCAACACACCCCTACGCCCACTATGGAATCACCCTGATGTCACATGATTTCCCAGGATTCCTTTGTTTGCTGTGAATTAGAAATGAAGTACCAAATTTACATTATAATATTTGTTCATTTGATCGTACACCATGTTTAGTCCAAACCTATTTCTTGTTTGGCACTGAATCAATTAAGAACATCCTGGAAAGTCAAGCCAATCGGCATGATACTGACTACATCACTGACCCAGTGCCGAATGATCTATCAAATATGGGTTTAGTCCATATACTCATGTACCTTAAGACGTGTAAAAGGGTCCTTCTACTTTTAATCTCGTTTTAGTGTGCAACCATTCCATCAAAACATATTTTGATATATGGTGACATTGGAATGGAGTAAACTATGTTGTTCATATACAAATTTAATACAGTGGTCACATGACTTTTGTAATTGACTTCCATTAGGCGTTTTTTGTGCAATATGAATATTCTAGCCATGTTTTTGTGAAATGAACACTAGTTATATTTTATGACTTTTGCTTTCAGACTAATGTATCACTGCAGAGGATTCAGAGATTCTTAGATAACCCAGAACTTGATCCAACCTGTGTGGACAAGCAGGACTCTGCAAGTAAGCTTCTTTCAAGAGATTTGTATTAACCTATTTTATATTAGGAATATCGGAAACGAGATGGAGAGGAGCAGGGATAAGGACAGGAGAGGATTGTAAGATTATTTACTCGGGGGGAGAAGAACAGCAAAGAGGTGTAGCCATTATATTAGATAAGCAAACATCAAATTCTGTCAAAGGATATTGGGCTGTGTCAGACAGAGTTCTATTAGTAAAATTAAACGGAAGACCTTTTAAAATAAATGTAATTCAAGTATATGCCCCAACAAGTGAAAGCAGTGAAGAAAGTATAGAGGAATTTTATAATGACATGGAGTCTGCTTTGAAGAACTGTAAAAAATCAGAAATAAATATCATAATGGGTGATTTCAACGCAAAAATAGGAAAGCAAAGCGATGGATGCAGTGTAGGCAACCATGGTTTGGGAGAGAGAAATGAAAGAGGTTACAGACTTGTAGAATGGGCAAAAGAACAAGAAATGGTTGTAGGAAACACCTGGTTTAAACAACATCCTAGAAGATTATGGACATGGAGGAGTCCAGACAGCAGGATTAAAAACCAGATAGATTACATCCTGATAAGCAAAAGGTTTAGAAATGCATTAACAGTTGTAAAAACAGTTCCAAATGCAGACTGTTACAGTGATCACAGATTAATTACTGGCACATTGAGGGTAAAGTTAAAGAAAGTCAAGTATACAGCAGGAAACCCTAAATATGACTTGTGCAAATTGAAAACTGACAAAGAAATACAAGATAATTTTAACATAGAAGTAAAGAACAAATTTGATTTATTGTCTGATCTAGAGATCCTATTTCAAGATGTAGATGATCAATGGGAAATGCTGAAGAATTCAATCAGTTGTGCAGCAGAAAAAACTATTCCAAAAGTAAAGAAAGTGGGCCGTAAGACATGGATGACTGAAGAAATTTTACAACTAATGGAAACAAGAAGACAGAACAAAAATAATCCTGCCAAATATGAAGAAATTCACAGAAAAGTCAGAACCTTATGTAAGGAGGCTAAAGAAACATGGCTTGAGAAAAATTGCAGAGAAATTGAAAAACAACACAACAGTAAAAATGCGAAACTAATGCACAAAAGAATTCAGGAGATTACTAATCAAAGAACACGTACATCAGCAGGCTGCCTAAAGACAAAAGATGGAAGAGTCATAATAGAAAAAGATCAGATTTTACATGTATGGTCAGATTACGTGAAAAACCTTTATGACGATAACAGAGACGAACAATATATTGTTCAAAATAACAATGAAGGGCCAGCAATTTTGAAGATGGAGGTTCAGAATGCTCTTAATCATATGAAATCTGGCAAGACCCCTGGTCCAGACAGCGTCACAACAGAAATGATTAATGCTTTAGAAGAATATGGAATAGATAAAGTTACCAGTCTGCTTAATACAATATATGATACTGGAAATATACCTCATGAGTTATGTAATTCTGTATTTATTGCAATCCCAAAGAAATCAGGAGCCTTGGAATGTGATCAACATCGAACAATTAGTATAATGAGTCACATCACGAAGATTTTGCTAAGAATTATCATGCAAAGAGTTAGGAGGAAAATACAACCTGAAATAGGAGAAGAACAATGTGGGTTTGTAGTAGACAAGGGTACAGTAAATGCTGTGTATATACTGAGAACCGTAATCGAACGTTCTATAGAAGTAAACAAAGATCTACACCTTTGCTTTATTGACTACACAAAGGCTTTTGATAAAGTGAGACATGTCAACATGATAAGGATGCTTGAAGATCTACAAATTGATGGGAAAGACCTTAGACTTGTAAAAAACATATATTGGAAACAACAAGCTGCCATAAGAGTTGATAATGAAGTAAGCCAATATCAGCCTATTAAGAGAGGTGTGAGACAGGGATGTGTAATGTCTCCAGATCTGTTTTCCCTGTACAGTGAAAATATTTTCAGAAATATTGAAAATATGGAAGGAATCAACATTGGGGGACGATGCATCAATAACATTAGATATGCAGATGATACAGTCTTGATTGCAGACAATGAACAGGACCTGCAAAATTTAGTAGATGCGGTTGTTACACACAGTGAACAACAAGGGTTAGAATTAAATTGTAAAAAGACACAGATTATGGTCGTCACTAGGAAGAACGAAATACCACAGTGTAATATACAAGTAAATGGGAATATTCTTCAACAAGTGAATAGGTACAATTATCTCGGAACAGTAATAACATCTGATGGGAGATGCCTTGAAGAGATTAGAACAAGAATCGCCATGGCAAAAGTAGCCTTTAGCAAGATGAAAAACATACTGACCAATAAAAAGATGTCAATTGAAACGAGAAAAAGAGTGTTGAGATGCTACATAGAACCTGTACTTTTATATGGATGTGAAGCTTGGACAATGAGCAGCCAGGCTGAAAAACATCTGATGGCTGTAGAAATGTGGTTTCTGAGGAAAATGCAAAGAATACCATGGACAGCCAGAAAGACCAATGAAGAAGTCCTTCAAGAAACAAATGAAGATCGTAAACTGATCAGAGACATTAGACGTAGACAGTCACAATTTTTTGGGCATGTTATGAGAAGAAATGATTTGGAGAACTTGGTGACAACTGGTAAGATCGAGGGGAACAGACCAAGGGGAAGACCTAGAAACAAGTATCTGGATGGCTTGGCCTTGTGGCATGGTCGAGACAGAAACACGGAACTGATCCACGACTCTGTTGATCGAGTGAGATGGCAGAACATGACCGCCCACGCTTACCGGCATGGCACATGATGGATGGATTTTAAACGGACAAATTAAAACATTAGATGAAAAGTGTAACAGTATACAACAGACTAGTACAAGTTGCCAGTTTGAAATCATTGAATCAGACTGCAGTAAATGAAGAATGCAAGATTTATATAACAGACAAAAAATATATATGATTAACGCAAGAATGACAGAACAAAAACTTTATTATATGGAGAGTTCAAGAATACAAGTATATGACAGAGTAGAGCTAGTTGCCAGATTTAAATCATTGAATCAAGCCATACTAGATGAAGAGTGCAAGAGAAAGACCAGAAACTACATTAGATGAAGAATGCAACTGTGGCACGACAGACCAGAAACTAAATTAGATGAAGAAGGACAGGACAACAGAAACTGCGTAAGACGAAGAGTGCAAGAATGACAGGACACAACAGAAACTGCATCAGATGAAAAATGATAGGACATAACAGAAGCTATGTTAGATGAGAGTGCAAGAATAACAGGGCACACCAGAAACTACATCAGATGAAGAATGCAACGACAGTACAGAACAGAAACTACGTTAGACAAAGAGTGCAAGAAGGACAGGACACACCAGAAACTACATCAGATGAAGAATGCAACAATGACAGTACAGAACAGAAACTATGTTAGACAAAGAGTGCAAGAAGGACAGGACACACCAGAAACTACATCAGATGAAGAATGACAGGACACACCAAAAACTACATCAGATGAAGAATGACAGGACACACCAGAAACTACATCAGATGAAGAATGACAGCACACACCAGAAACTACATCAGATGAAGAAGGACAGGACACACCAGAAACTACATCAGATGAAGAATGACAGGACACACCAGAAACTACATCAGATGAAGAATGACAGGACACACCAGAAACTACATCAGATGAAGAATGACAGCACACACCAGAAACTACATCAGATGAAGAAGGACAGGACACACCAGAAACTACATCAGATGAAGAATGACAGGACACACCAGAAACTACATCAGATGAAGAATGACAGGACACACCAGAAACTACATCAGATGAAGAATGACAGGACACACCAGAAACTACATCAGATGAAGAAGGACAGGACACACCAGAAACTACATCAGATGAAGAATGCAACAATGACAGTACAGAACAGAAACTATGTTAGACAAAGAGTGCAAGAAGGACAGGACACCAGAAACTACATCAGATGAAGAATGCAACAATGACAGTACAGAACAGAAACTATGTTAGACAGAGAGTGCAAGAAGGACAGGACACACCAGAAACTACATCTGATGAAGAATGACAGGACACACCAGAAACTACATCAGATGAAGAATGACAGGACACACCAGAAACTACATCAGATGAAGAATGACAGCACACACCAGAAACTACATCAGATGAAGAAGGACAGGACACACCAGAAACTACATCATATGAAGAATGACAGGACACACCAGAAACTACATCAGATGAAGAATGACAGGTCACACCAGAAACTACATCTGATGAAGAATGACAGCACACACCAGAAACTACATCAGATGAAGAAGGACAGGACACACAAGAAACTACATCAGATGAAGAATGACAGGACACACCAGAAATTACATCAGATGAAGAATGACAGGACACACCAGAAACTACATCAGATGAAGAATGACAGGACACACCAGAAACTACATCAGATGAAGAATGACAGAACACACCAGAAACTACATCAGATGAAAAATGACAGGACAGAACAGAAGCTACTTTAGACAAAGAGTGCAAGAAGGACAGGACACAACAGAAACTAAATCAGATGAAGAATGACAGCACACACCAGAAACTACATCAGATGAAGAAGGACAGGACACACCAGAAACTACATCAGATGAAAAATGACAGGACAGAACAGAAGCTACTTTAGACAAAGAGTGCAAGAAGGACAGGACACACCAGAAACTACATCAGATGAAGAATGACAGGACACACCAGAAACTACATCAGATGAAGAAGGACAGGACACACCAGAAACTACATCAGATGAAGGACAGGACAGGACACACCAGAAACTACATCAGATGAAGAATGACAGGGCACACCAGAAACTACATCAGATGAAGAATGACAGGACACACCAGAAACAACATCAGATGAAGAATGACAGGACACACCAGAAACTACATCAGATGAAGAATGACAGGACACACCAGAAACTACATCAGATGAAGAAGGACGACACAACAGAAACTACATCAGATGAAAAATGCAACAATGACAGAAAAGAACAGAAAGTACATTAAATGAAGCGTGCTATAACAGACAAGAGCATGTTGCCAGATTTAAGTCATGGTCCAGAGTTTATATATTGTTGAAAACAGTCAGTTTCAGGCATCGCAGTGTTTCTGTCTTTAACTTTATTTTCTTATGCATTTTGTTACAGAATCAACTGTTGCTATTGAAAATGCTAGCTTTGCATGGGAAGAAGGGAATCCTATTCTGTCCAAGTAAGTTGTCCCTTTGTACGATCAACGTTTTGCATGTTTCTAAAGCATAATAATCTCTAACCCTTTCAGTCTCTGATTGTCAAACCTGATGCTGAAGGGATGGAGAAAAAAATTCAAGTAAAGATAAGTGAAGGGCCGCCTTTGTGTTACAAAATGCTAGTGTACCATGCATGTCTTAAGAGACCACGAAGGAGGGTTGACATAAGACTGGCTACCTCATATTGTAGACAACTAGCTGAAAAATCTGACCAATCATAATCAAATCTACAAGCGGTTTGGTATGAGTTGGTTGAGTGTATAGCTCCATTGTGAGATGAAAGGCAGAAGAATCTGAAAGTAAGGGACTCACTTTCTTGCCATGAGGCTTATTGATGTATTGTGCAAGCCTGATATTTTTAGACTGATTGGCACGCAAGGCTGATATGGTTAGTATCTTGCTGGGCCCCTTTATTTCCTAGGATAGTTGCTGGTACACATTGTAGACTAGGTCAGAGATCCCCCATGTAAAAAAAAAATTCAGGAGATAATAATGACAACAAGAAAATCATTAGAGTATTACTTATACATTGGCCAAAAATACAGACCTTGTAGAAAACAAATATGCTTCAAGATTTCTTTAGTTTATTCTCACTAAACATAAGATGCACAATTACACATGGCGAGTTGATTGGTACACATGAGGACACAGTTAAGGGCCACAGGCTAATCGGAGGAAAGTCATGGATGGCTCAGGCAGAGGACCAATCAGAGAAGTGTACGTGCTTGAGAACAGTGGGAGAGGAGAGGAGTGGGTCAGTATGCCAGTGGAAAAGCCAGACCTGTGCAGGGTCATAATAACATTGGATCGGGAATGAAGGAATTCGTTGGCAGGCTGCACTCGATGGGAGGTGCAACAATTGATTCACGACAGTTTGTGACCGGGTGATGTCATGATCTCCACGGATGGCTCTTTGCTTAGAGGTAAAAGAAGTACCTGCGGGTTCATGGCAAAGGTTGGTGGACGGTGTTTGGTGCAGGAGAGCCTGGTATATGATACCTCAACATCTAGTCTGAGAATGGAGGTGGAGGCAGTCATAGTGGCATTTCGCTGACTGGAAAATAAACGGCACACATGTTGTTATTGAAAGGTGACTCACAAGGTGATTGGTTTCACACCACTGCTGGAGTACAAGGAGATTTATTTCACATCACTGCTGGAGTACAAGGAGATTTATTTCACATCACTGCTGGAGTACAAGGAGATCTATTTCACATCACTGCTGGAGTACAAGGAGATTTTTTTCACATCACTACTGGAGTACAAGGAGACTGTCTGCAGCTATCATGTAGCAAGTCTTTTGCAGAATGTCACTCCAATCACAGTGTGCTGGCAAGATTCTCCTTTCATCACTAGTTCCCCTGAATTTTCCTGCCCAGGGTGTCTTTAATGTCCTTTGTCCACTGCCCTGTTGGTTGACTCTTACCTCTTCTTCCAAGAATCACCATGCCTTCCACTGCTGTTCTTTCCAAACCACTGTGATGTTTAAAATGGCTAAAGTATTTCACTTTCCGAGACATGATGCTCTTTTATGAGCCAGTTTTCTTCACTGTTCAGAACTGGTTAAATGTCTGTTTTATCCTTCTTGATCCACTGTTTTTAAGAATTTGTATGTAAAATTGAAGTTAGTAGCCACAATTTTCTTCTGTAGTGATTGTGAAATGATCCATGATTCTCATCCTTATAATGCCACATGAAAGATGTATGTTCTCATAATGTTTACTTGTATTTGTTTACTGGTGTTATACCATAGCATTTCTTATATTCTGAAGTATTTTATATTTAACAACAGATAATTACAACAGTTATTATAAACATTATACATAAAGGCTACATATGTTTTTAGGTTAAATTGTCGTATTTCTGTTTCGTTATCGATTTGGGAAGTTAGTTAGTTAGTTAGTCGACAGATCATCCTCGTTGCACATCGGACCATTCAGTCCATAAGTGCTCGGATCCCCTCCTCAGCAAATCCCGCAGTATTCAGTATTGGGAAGTATTCAGGCTAAATTGTAAACACTTGTTTCACATGTACGAAAGGCTAAGTTATAAACTTTTGTCTTAAATGTGCTTAGACATTGTTATGGTGTATTCTCACTTAGCATAAATCTGGACATAGACGATGGATACTTGGTAGCTGTTGTAGGAGTTGTTGGTGCTGGAAAGTCATCTTTACTGTCTGCAATCCTGGGTGAGATGGATAAGCTTTCAGGATCTGTTACTGTCAAGGTGAGTCCCTTCATTTGTCTAGATAATTTCAGCTATTGATTGTTGTTGTGTTTGTGAACGCTCTAGAAGACTTGAGTTTTAAATCAGTCCAGTGCATTAGTAATCAGGTCATCTGGGCCCCAGATGCACCTGTCAGGTTGAGGTTGGTTTAGAGATTTTCCACCCGATGCTGTGCCAAAGTTCCATCTTCATGAGATCTTTCCCTTTCCAAGCCCAGAAACCAGCACAATATGTAGGACGTACTGTAACTTCACGTCTGTTGAGTGTCATGTTAGGATGTGCTCAGGTCATGATTGAGCACAGCACATTCAGGCTGGCTGAGGTTTGTTTAGAGTTTCCTCCTCAGGTGTTAGATATTTAATTGTCAGCAGACGCCAACTCATTGCTCAGAGGGAATTCAGCTATAGAGCTGTGAGGTCTATGAGTAGCTATGCACAAAGAATGAGATGATTTTCAAATACAAACAGGCAGGCACTACAGCATAATCAAAAAGCTGAAATGTTTCCACCAGCATTGTTTTCTTTACAGCTAAACAATAAAACACTACACTTACATTCACAGATTACTACATAAAAGTAGTCGCCCATGTGTTGCTAGGGCCCATGAAGTAAGCAGTGAGCAACATTGCCTACTGTAACCTACCATGTATGTTGCAAGAGGCGACTAAGGAAGGTTGGTGTGAGACTAGCTACCTTATCCTGTAGCTGCAAAACCCAACTAATCATCAACATATTTACGAAGGGCTTGGTCTCAGTTGGTTGAGAGCCTTTGGTTCATTGGGAGATGAATAACAGACGTAGAGGAAGAAGATGAAAGTAATACAAATTATAAAAGCCTCTGTATTAATTATTTTAATTGTAAATAGGAAAGAATGCCTCCAAAGTAGAGAGATATCACACTTGTGAAAGGTCTGGAATTTGATACACACATGAACACAGGCACAAACAATTTTTCATTTTAGTTCAGTGAGGTTTCATACTGCTATGAACTAGGAGAAATCAAGATATTTTATATATTTGTTTATGAAAAATAAGCAGGATCAAAAAGTGTGACATCGAAAAGAATAATTAAGAGAAAAGAATACATGCATGCAAGTAGTGAATCGGGGCAAAAGAAGTGTAGAGGAAAATGTAGAATAATACAATAATTAAGTAATAAAAGCACCAATAATACATATGTGGCATTACCTATTCTCTTTGGGGTAAAGAGCACATATAAATGCTATGCGCACATTTTTGTTATGTAAAAAAAAAATTAAGTTGCATGTCCTTCACAGGACGTAGCAAACCCCAGCATTTTCGCTGTTCGTGATACCTGGGCAAATTTTACGTTCAGTAGTTTGCCATTGCTTTCTGAACGACCGGCTCCTATACCTTTTTCGGAAAAACCAGCACCGCTGTGTTTCGAACCCGGGAATGCGGGCTCACAAACCACGTTCGCAAGCCCTTAGCCACAGAGACTGGTGTTATGTAAAGGAATTAGTAAATAATAACTAATTAATTGTGAACATTCTAGTCTATCTGTTAATATTACATATCTTAACAAATTCCTTTTTCCTCCTCTGTCACCAGGGTTCTGTATCTTATGTTGCCCAGCAAGCCTGGATACAGAACGATACATTGCAGAACAACATTCTCTTCAGCAAAGCTCTAAACCAGGATAGGTATGACAGGATAATAGAGGCATGTGCCTTACAGCCGGACCTAGATGTCTTACCAGCAGGAGATAAAACAGAAATTGGTGAAAAGGTAGGATTCTTAGGTTTGAATATACTGTTTACTGATACACTTGGCCTATTTGTTAACAAGTTTAGCATTTCAGTTAAAAAATTTTTGTATTAATCAGTCTTTTGGAGACCCTGTGCAATCAACATGCCATAAAATTCCAAGCTCTGTCATCTCTTAACAGCTGCTACATTGTGGCTATAAAGTTAGCAAAGCAAATGCATTTCATATATTGTATTCAACAAACAAGAAACGATTGCTGAAGCTTCTGCAGTTCGGTGTTTGCAACCAGTTTTATGCATACAAAAAGACTTTATTTTGAATTTTGTGATAACCGTGGGGACAGCAAATGCTCGACATTCGAACAGTGCATCTGACCAGATGCAGTGAAATATTCCAGGCAACAAGTTGTGCAACCTTTTGTTTATGGCTTCTCTGTTTAAATTCACTATGGGAATATATTGTTTTAAGTAAATGTCAACTACGTTTTTGGTCTGTTCTTATTTCTTATTACACCTTGTTTGTGTATGGAAATGTCCTATAGAAGAACATTTGATAAGGCTATCTGCATGAAGAGTCTGTGTGTTACACATTCAAAATTAAACATTCCAATCTAAGACTTGTTTTCAACCAAACAAAGACAAGAAAATACGTAACTAACAATCAAAATAACACACTCCAAATATTATTGTCTTTTCATTTGTCAAAATAGACTGGTCAAAACATTTGATTTTGTATGTGTCATGTTTATCTGGTAGAAACGTTTGATTTTGCATGTGTCTTTTGTTTACCTAACTACCTCCTTCATTGATGATGAATGAAGATGTTTTAATTAACTTGTATCATACAGTAATCTTGATTATGTTAGTGTGTAAATAATTTTCTCACTTTATCAGCTTCACTGACTTTCTACTGAAATATGTAAATTGTTTCAAATATTGTGTGCTTATTGACAAAGCATACTTTTCCTGGTACGTATAGCAATATGCTATGTTATGTAGCAGTGTGATATTTTATACAGCATTTAAAACAATGTGCATTCAAACGCAGGGAATCAATTTATCTGGAGGTCAGAAGCAAAGAGTGTCACTAGCGAGAGCCGTGTACCAGAATGCTGATGTCTACCTGTTGGATGACCCTCTGTCTGCGGTTGATTCCCACGTTGGAAAACATTTATTTGACCAGGTCATCGGACCTAATGGACTGCTGAAGGACAAGGTCAGTTGTATTTTCTTCAATGCCTGCTTTTCTATGCTAGGTTTTCCATTAAGCTACTCTTGTTTATAAATAGTTTGTTTATTCTTTCTGTGGTCCTCATACACTTTTGTTTCTTTCACTGGTTCTGGTTCACTCTAATTTGTGGTAGCAGTACAAATAAATAGGGAAAGTGCATAGAAATAAGTAAACGTACATTAATAATTATTTATGAATGGTTGTAGGGTGCATAAAAGGGTAATAGAATAGAAGATTTTAGCGGTGTTACAGTGCACCTTCTGTGCCGAAGGAATTACAGGCGCAATTTGTAATCCCACAAATTGCGTTCGAAACAGCTGCGGGTGATTTGGCAGATTGCCTTGCGTTGGTTTTCATAACATTTTATGAGTGCTGGTTGTTCAGAAAGCAGTGGCAAACTACAGAAAGCAGTGGCAAACTACTGAATGTAAACGTGCCAAGAAATCACAAACAGTTAAACAAAAATGCTTGGGTTGACTGCGACGTAAAGGATATGAAACTCACATGGCACTTGCTTACCAAGATAGTGGTTGGTATTCTTTATTTACCTGATCATTATTGCCGCGGGGTTGACCCGGCATAATAAAATAGGTCACAGATAATTTTCAGAAGGGAAGGCAGTGAGGAAGGGAACTGACCATTCATTGCATCATTCCATGGCCTAGAAGATAAAACCTAACACGTTCCAGTTTTTGCCATCTACCTTTATCTTTGATCATGGATACAGGATTTTAAAGGCTGGCAGGAATCTCAGGTAGCTCCATTTCTCGAAGGGCTTTAAAACAAAGCCACTCCTAATATGAGTTGGAGAAAACATATTAAGATGATGTACCTGAGCATTGTAGCTAGGCTGAAAGAAACAGATCAGGATCTTCAGACTCAGAACAGGAAAATGTTGACTCAGAGCTTCAACAAACGGGTCTCACAAATTGACACTTGCAGCTGAGAAGTACCAGCGCAAACTCCGGATGCTACAAGCCTGCCTAGAATTGACCAGACAGAGAACAGAAATCTGGCCTGCAGGTTCAGCTCTACAAACAAATTGTGGGGGACCAGTGAAGACTTCAGGTGTACTTTCCTGTTCATAACCCATGCCAGAATAGCTACATAGCAAATGTTAACTGGGATGGCTTCTGGGCAGACACACTGAGTGATGTCAACAAGGGAAACTTCTAGATAAATACACACGATAGGAGAAAAACATTCAGGAGTTGTGACCCTGACGGGCCCGGCCCCTTAAAGTGTAAAGAAGGTCAAGGGGCCGAAACATTCTGCGAGCGGAGACTACTTCTGATGATCAGACGCCTCGTGCCATGCTTTCTCCCCAGCTGAGATTTTACCACTAACTCCCTAAGCAAGAAAAACGTACCCAGAGATCATGAGGTAGTGAGACATCATCAGGTTTCTGTGAAAAATTGCTCTACAAATATCCTCATCTGAAATTTAACAAGGTAAAACCATCTTACTCTCAGTCTAAAGGTCGTTGCTTCATTTTTGGATTGCATTGTTTAGACCATTAGTACATTTTCCCCGGAAACGGGGACGGGGTAATCTCTGGAACTACAAAGTTTGTGCAATACTCTTAGCAGGTGGCTTGCTATTCTGTGGAGAGAGACTGAGCTAGATGGGGTAAAACACAGGTCGTTGAAGTCAGCCCTCTCACCTCTAACCTTTTTAACATACAAGGAACTTCTCATAAGTCTTTAGCCTGACCATGAAGGAGTAGGCGTAGAAAATTGAAATTTGGCACAGTGCTTATTCCTTCTCAATGTAGCCACCACCTGAATTTATGCATTTCTGTCATCTCTGCGTGACCTTGAAAAGACATTCAGAATAAAACAACCTATTTTTCGAACTAAACCAGTTATCACAAGCCAGTATGACATCTTCGTCACTGTCAAAACAATTTCCTTTCAGCTGTTTTTTAAGATTTGGGAAAAGAAAAAAGTTTGATAGAGCCAAATCTGGAGAATATGGTGGGTGTGGAAGAATTTCAATATTCAAATCGTTGGCAGTTTGCAGCACAAGCCATGCTTTATGGGAGGCCGCGTTGTCTTGAAGCAGAGGCAGAATTTGCGTTTGCGCTATTCCTCGTTTTCTGGTCACAGCCTTTCTTAGTTTGATAAGGAGATCTGCATAGTACTGCCCATTAACTATGTTGCCATGAAGCATGTAATCTTTCAATATGACACCTTTGATGTCCCAAAAATCAGTCAGCATCACTTTTCTTGCAGATTTTTGTGCTCTTGGCTTAATATGTGTTGGCGAGCCCAGGGTTTTCCACTGCATGCTGGCAATTTTGGATTCTGGGTCATAATGGTAAATCCAAGTCTCATCAACCGTCACCATGGTTGTCAACATGTTTTTCGACCGCCACATGTTGAGCAGCTGGCCATAGCAATCAACCCATGTTTGTTTCTGTTCACATGTCGCGGGACCCAGCGGGCACACACTTTTCTCATGTTCAGTCTGTTGTGTAAAATTCTAAAAACTGTACTCTTACTCAGTTTTGCTGAACTCGATATCTCTGCAATTGTCATTTTCCTATCCTGGTCTATGATTTTCTTCACTTTTGCAGCATTTGCATCATTGCACTCTGAGGACGGTCGTCCTGATCTTGGCAGATCAGCAACTTGGGAACGGCTACACTTAAACTGCAAACACTAATTTTTTACAGAAGCATACAAAGGACAGACTTCCTCAAACACTGGCTCCATCTCCCTGTGTATTTCTGTAGGTGTTTTTCCCTGTAACATCAAGAAATGTATCACAGTCCTGGCGTCTGATTTCTCCACTGTTCTGACAAACCGTTGGATGTGCATATCTGGTCAGTAGGGTGTGTTGTGCCATGCACCATATCGGGGAAACCAGTTGAGGAGGGAAATTCATAATTCATATGTCCATTACAAATTGAATGAGCTATACATGTGCCAAATTTCAATTTTTTCCGCCTACTCCTTTATGGTCAGGCTAAAGACTTATGAGAAGCCCCTTGTATAAGTGACTCTTAGCTCCTGGATTGCATATAAGTTTATCATTTTTCAGCTTGTTCCAGACACATTTCATGAATAGGTGTTCACATGAAATATTCTTCATTGTTTCCAGACCCGAATCCTGGTCACTCATGGGATAAGCTTTCTGCCTCAAGTAGACAAGATAATTGTGCTTGTCAATGGTACTGTATCCGAGACAGGCTCATTTACTGAACTCATGAATCACAACGGAGCATTTGCTGAGTTTTTGAGGAACTATCTGACAGGGTTAAACAATGACGATGACACGCTTCAAGACTCTGAAGGTGAGGCATATCTGTTGGGTATTTGTTTCCTTATTAACATTTTGGTTAACTGAGCAAGTCTTACACAGCAATAGTGTGTGCGGATATTGAAGTCACCTTTGTGAAACCATCAACGACCATCTCTTCAAATACCCTGTATTTTGAAATATCAGAGAAAAGCCATCTTAATCTGTGAATAACTCACTCTAAGGATTCCAGGAACAGCTGTCGTGGAACTGCACCTTCATAAAAATGATGTTGAGCTGCCAAGAGTATAATACCCATGAACACTAGAATCAACAATGACACAGTGAATGGTTCAGACAGACTGAAATTATGCCAAAATCAGGCCCATTCAACTACTCATGTTATCAAAGTGGGAGGTACGGTAGTGCAGTGGCTATCATCCCTGTCTCCTGGCTCATGTGTTTGAATCCACATCCAGACAGGAAATTTAAACAAAATGTTTCTGCCTGGTACTCCCAGCCTCGGATGAGTACCATGACATGTTTTTGGAAGTGAAGGTGGCCGGCATGATAGTGACATCATTCATTGAGTGCTTATAGGTCCTCAGGGCGTGGAAACGGCTCCTTTATACAGGGTGTATTTTTAATGACTGTGCAGTTTTTGAAACTATTGCTGTTCCAAGTTTTGTATTTACCAACTGTGGAGTTCATGTAACATAATAGGCAAATACAAAACTTGGAACGGCAATATTAAAAACAAAATGCACAGCAATTAAAAATACACCCTATATTAAAACAAATGACCTAACCAGTTTGGCTGTGGAGGATTATCCAGCTTGCAAAATGATTGCTGGAGAATCTTTCCTGGAAGGAATGGTGGCAGGGACTGAAGCTGGTGATCTTGCCTTATGCAGTGACATAGTGCATGTGCAAGAACAGGAACACTTTAAACCATACTGCAAAATTGTTTTCCCTTGAAGGGAATTTAAAGTCAGTGAAATTGCTATTTGTATTATAGAAATTACCTACTAATTTATTTGTGATCATCATCATCATGTGCCCTACCGACTGTCGTAGGTGTTGTCTCGCTACAGATCTTGGTCTTTGGTGTTCTGGATCAATTCTGCTGGATATGTTTCCTCCATGCCACAGTCTCAGTCCATCCAGCATCATTTCTCTCTTGTTCGTTGTCTGCAGTCAATACATATCCCTGCAGCATAGCTCTCTTAATAGGCTGATATTGAACTACTTCATTATTAATCTTATTGGCAGTTGTTGTTTTCGATATATGATGTTATACTTCTGGGTGGATGCCAATGCTGGACAACGAGTATTGAAATGGGGAAAAAACTGGAGACAGCTCAGATGCAATTTTTGACAAGAATATTTAGAATATTGTGGACAGAGAAGGCAACAAGCGGTGACATACTGGGAACTACAAATTGTCTCTGCTTCTTTTCCCACTTATCTTTTCAATCATCACAGTGTTTTCCAATGCCAAGTAAAGAATGCTGTTTGTCCCTTTCTATTGTTGTATATAATGTTCTACTTTCATTAACCTCTTTCAAACAATTGGTATTAGTTACTCTGGTAGTCCAGAAGTTGCCATTATTTTCAAATAAGTCATTGTTTGTGTTTGCACAATGGATTGTTTGTGTTTTTGTGTTCAAGAAAGGGAAAGGGGCTTATGTCCGGTCTTAGTCAGATGTGACTGAGCTACCGTATGACAGTAGATGATACTACCTGCTTTCTGTTAGCATCGAATGTTGGGCGGCGCTCACCAAACCCAAAACCCCATATTGTGCCAAAGGCTTTGGGCGGAGGAGTGCAATTGGGAGGGCACAAGCCTTACTCTAGTGCGAGGAAATGCAACCTAAAGACTAAATGTCATAGCAGGGCAGACCAGGCCCTAAGCCTTGGTCAGCAACTGGTCTAGGATGGAAGCTCCAACAGACGGACAGTTAGGGTATTGCTTTGCTGATCCAGCAGCTTCTGCAGCTTGTCTTGTTCCAGACATATTGGTGTTACCTTTCCTTTGGAGTGAACTAGGCAGGCCGAGAGAGGGATCATGCTGCATGGGCAACACATGATCTCTAAATTCAGCCCAGGCTATGTGTTATGGAGAGGAATAACTCCATTTTACAAACTATCGTCATTCAAGACGGCAAGGTGCCAGTTAGTCCAGGGTATTCACAAATTTCATCTCAGGAACCACATCTTCATTGCTTCCAGGCTGTTTCTAATTTGTCTAATCACATTCCATGATTCACTTCAATACAGTAAAACAAGTTCTGTTAAATATTTCCTGTATGCTCTTTCTTACATTTGATAATAGTGACTTATTTCACTTTATCATTACTTTATTATTACCTGTAAAATGTATTTGTAATCTGACTTTTAAAGGCATTTTTGTTACTTTATAGTACTTTTCTTGGTATGAAGGACTTTTACACCGAGTCCTCATATTTGTCTTATTTGTGACATATGAAGCATGATATTGTCCTATCTCTGTCACAGTCAATGTCACAATCAGTGGCCTTGATAAGCAGCTGGATAGACCATAGCATTTCATAAATAATCCTGCCTCTGCTGGGAATTGAACCCAAACATCTGTCTTGGCTGGCAGGAGCACTAAACACCATGCCATCAGGGCTCCGTTATATGTTTATAGCATTTTATTAAATGATCCACTACCAAAAGAAAAGAATGATCAAATCAGTCAGAAAGCAACCAAAACCTGCTCATTATGGACAGACCAGAACAAATTATTATTCTGCGCCTCAGAACAAGTTATTATTCTGCGCCTCAGAACAGGACACAATAGATTATGCAGTCACATGTATACAAAATTCAAGATTGGTGAATCAGCTATGTGCACTTGTCGATTGGCGTCGCAGACAGCAGAGCACATACTCCAAGACTGCCCAAAATAGAACATATCTAAGCAAACCTTCTGGCCTAGAGAGACAACAGTGGAAGATAAACTCTATGGACCTCTGAGTGAACTAAACAAGACAGTTAAATTCATAGAAGAGACAACATTGCAGTTATAGACATATTTCAAGCGAATGAAAGAAGAAGAAGAATTAAATGATCCATTTTCTTACCATGTGAGGTTATTTAGTTCAGAGACTGGTTTGAAGTTTATTGTAACATACCACTCAACCATCTAGCTTTGTGACTTCACTTAACTGATTGCCTGTCAAACAAAAATTAGGTCCTGACCAAACAGAAATTCATGGCAGAAAATGGGAAGTAGGGGTGTGTCACAATAATGTTGTGAAAATAGTTAAAACTGTAGCAGGTATATTGTATTATATATCAAATTAAAGGGGATTGCACAAGGAACATGTTAGTATTGCTGCTATTGCTATAGGTTAGAAATATAATAAAAATGATATAATTTGTAAGATCATTTGAAATTAAAGAGGTAAATATTATTTTAAAAATTGCACTTACCAAGTCGTTATGTATACTCCTCTGATGCTAATCCTGTTTAATTTACTGAATAATGATAAACACATCACTTGTCTTCAATAATATCACGAGAACTGCTCCATAACACCAATAAAACACAATTAAAACATAATATTTTGAAGCACATAATTTTCACACAAAATGGAAAATATCAGGAACACACCATGCAGATTGTACTGAGATTTTACTGAGAAACTATAAACACTATTTTCTATTTAGTTAAAATTATTATTCTTTTAACCCCTTTACCGTGTGTCACGAGTTAACTCGTCATAAAAATTGTTGGCTTTAACCGTGCATCACGAGTTAACTTGTCATCAGATGTAAAAGTCTTCTGTGTGCCGTGCGTCCCGAGTAAACTTGTGTTAGTACAAAAATAGCATAGGAAATGCATAGGGCGGCTAATCCAACAGCCAGTTCAACAGCGGAAGATAAAAGTAGGTCATCACGTGATGCCAAAAGTGAAAGTGGACAGTAAACAAGAAAAAAAAGGTACGAAAGAACAAAAAACTTTTTATTGTGATTTTATTTTGATTATAATTTATAACTTTGTAGTATGATTATAATTTATGCATAGTATAGCTTGTGTAGATGTATGCGTACATACATGTATCCTATGGGCATGTATTTGCATAGTTTTTATTAGCAAGCTTGGAATCTACAGAGTACGTGCATGAACAACATGGCTGGGTTTTCATATTTTTTTTTTTTTTTTTTCAGATGCTAATTTTCGAATAAAACAGAACACCATGACAAGTCGTAAACACATATAATATCGTATAATTACTAAAAACAATTGACATCTAATATACGTATCAGTTTAGTTCGTTATTGAACAGTACCATTTAGTACAGAACATTTCTTATTTTCCTCACAATTTCTAAAAGACAACTCATTTTCACTTGAAAAAACATTTTATTTTGCCAGGACAACATAACATATCAAATTATGAAAGAAAAAAAATACACAGTTTGCATAACAAAAAAAAAATTTTTTTTCCACGGTAAAGGGGTTAATTGTAATTATTTTAATACTCCTTAAATACTTTGTGATAGGCAAAGCAAATTTAGTGGCACATATGTGGCCCATTAGCGCAAGCATAAGTTGACGTCCCATCATATTATGAGGAATTTTCCCTGTTTTTTTTTTTAAATTATGACCTCTCCTAGATAATTAACTGAATACTGCACGTGGTATTAGTTTTAGAATCTTTCACAAAGTCCTTTAAATCACAATAACTATAATATAAAATTATTTAAAATGGTAATTTTATTAAAATATATGAGGTCCAGAACCAGAAGGTGTTGTCATTTCGAAAATAATCAAAACAAACCACTAAAACACACGTTTTATACTTTAAAAAAAATGGATCCTAGCGCCTTGTTTCACACTGGCGCAAGCAAAGTCTTTCTGTATGTAAATTTTAATTTACTGGAGCACTAAATATTTAAGAAAATAAGAGAACTGGAACAAATAACGCAGTCTATACCCAGCCGACCTATTGATTCACGGGTGCCAAAACCATTCCATTGAACCGATCTATCGGTTCATACCAGAGAGTCAGTTAAAACTTATTCTTGGGAAATTAATGTTGTATTTCCTCTTCCCTTCCACAAATGATCCATGTATATACAAGATGTTTGCTACATAAAATTATATTTACACCTTCCTTGCAAGGACACTGCATTTGTTTACTTTTCTTTCATGTATTCAATGATAATAATACAACTTTTCCTGTGGTAAGTTGTGAGAAAGTTTTCTGTCATGTTAACAACTTTTGGATATTATCTTACTCATTCAATGAATGCAGGTTGAAGTTGCTATTATTTTAAAATAAGTCACTGTTTGTGTTTACACTGGTTGTTTGTGTTCAAGAAAGGGAAAACAAATTATTGGTTCTGTTTTTGTAGGAAACTTGAGCAGCAGTATTGAGGGTAAGAAGACTTTGAGTTAGGATATTAATGGCACTGTTGTTGAGAACATGCATTCACTGTTGCTTATCATTGTTTGATTGACTTATACTGGCGTTGCAGTAAGGAACCCAAGGAAGTCAAACCCACCCTCATTTCTAGAGTAGTAAATTGGATGTCTAGTCTTTTCAGATAAAGGCAAAAATAGGAGGTGTTGTGTGCACATTTTGCATGTTAAAGATCCCTTGGCACTTGGACATTGTAAAGAGTAGGCTGTAAATTTCTACTAGGCTGGCAAAATTTTACTAAGTTGAAGCTGCAGTGGTTAGTGCATTTGCCTGTGAAAGTTAGTGGTCTTTATTCAATCCCCCAGCAGAAGCCAGATTCTGTTTTCTAACCAGTGGCTCGGGGTCAACCCAGCCTCATCAAATGGATACCAGTTAGTTTGGGAATTGTCTTGGAAGGAAAGAAACTGACCTAGAAAATGTTGAAAGGCTAACACTTCACTTCCTTGTGGCCCTGTGGTCATGTGTTTGAATCCCCTTGTGGAGGAGAAAATTGACCAGGGCTCCACAGATTGACCCAATCTAAAATGGGTACCAGGAAAGTTTCAGGGAAGTAAAGGCACTGGTGTGATATTGTCCACATCACCTGTCAAGTGCCTGCTGGTGTTTAACATATGAGGTCTGTACCATTTACCCAATATAGAACACAGTAGCATTTAGTATCATATAATGAATATATTGTCTTATTATAGTTAACATCTCTTACCAACTAGCATTGGCAATTTTTCCATAAGCATTTACAATATCTTTTAACTAAAACAACTTTTTACATCATAAAATATATTTTCAATTTAGAGGGAATATGACAATTTACCTTATAGGAGGGTGTCTTGATTGTTCCAAGTAAAAGACTGCTTGCTCTAGAAGTCACCATACACTGTTCTGGCTAGGGTTTGTATTTCGTCTCCTAGGGGAAGATCATTTGCTATAATGGAGATTAGAACTTGTGTTCCCTAGTGTTAGAGACCATTATCCTATCATACAGAATGGAATGGAGGCTAAAAAATGTTGTTTAGACTATCCTATGTTAAGGCTGCTCAGTGTTTTGTTTAAGCACTGACATATCATTGGGTGTTGTTTTTGGCTACAGTAATGTTAACATTCACGCTTGCCTACCACTTAATGGTCATATGTTCAAATCCTCATTGAGACAGATTTGTGAAAATTGACCTTGGCTTCCAGGTTGCCCCAGCACCATATACCCAATATGATTTAATGCGTGTGAAAAGATCCTTTGCTTGGCAATGCTAATGTTAACATTGCTGTTGTCTAACCTGTACATGGCACTGCCAGTTAAGTAATTTGTGTTATTGCTGTAACACTATCTGAAACAAGACATAAGTCATTTGTGTTATTGCTGTAACACTATCTGAAACAAGACATAAGTCATTTATGTTATTGCTGTAAAACTATCTGAAACAAGACATAAGTCATTTGTGTTATTGCTGTAACACTATCTGAAACAAGACATAAGTCATTTGTGTTATTGCTGTAACACTATCTGAAACAAGACATAAGTCATTTGTGTTATTGCTGTAACACTATCTGAAACAAGACATAAGTCATTTGTGTTATTGCTGTAACACTATCTGAAACAAGACATAAGTCATTTGTGTTATTGCTGTAACACTATCTGAAACAAGACATAAGTCATTTGTGTTATTGCTGTAACACCATCTAAAACAGACATACATATGTTGGCTGTTGCTAAACCTTTGTGGTGTCATTTTTGCTAGGTGAGTCAGTGTGTAGGTTGTATGCACAAGTGGGAGATAATATAGGGTCTTTTAAAGTAGCAGACCAATTAAAAGTAGCGAATATCTGGAAAATTAGTGACCCATGTCAATACTGGTATGTTACTGTGTGATCTAGTTAGGAAAATAAGTGTACACATATATATGACTGTTGGTGTGTGCACACCCTCACACTCACACACAATTACAGATGTAAGTCCACATGCACACACATGTATATCAACTAATCAATTACCATCTCACCAATAAAGGTTAGTTGCAATGGATCTCTGATACTCTGTGCCTCCGATTCTCTGTTGGTATATTGTGACAAACTGCTGTTGTGCCCATCTGTCCTCCAATTTGTATCCTTGCCAACTTCTTGATCATATGTCTTTGACTTTTCTCTCCAGCAGTGTTTATAACTGTTATGTCTTCTAATATGACCAGCATATTTGACTTGTCTCTTGTTAATTTCTTTAATTGTCTCATTATGCATTTGCAGCTTTTTTAGGACTTCATTTTGTTTGCATTTGCTCCCAGGAATTGCCACCTATTTTTCTGTATAGTCACATTTCTAAATGTAATTGCTTGTTCATTTCGATGCTCCATTTGTACTCAATACACACACCTGCACATGCATGCTCTCGCGCACACAGACATACATATCATTATCATCATGTGTCTTGCCAGCTGGTCAAGACGTACATGTCTGTCCACAGATCTTGGTGTTCTGGATCAACTCTGCTGATGCTATTCCTCCATGCCACTGTCTCAGTCCATCCAGCTTCACTTTTCTTAGTCTGCCTCTACATGTTTTCCAACTGATTTGTCCAGTTGTCATGATATTCTCCAATGTCTCTCTTATATGTATACATACATATTAGGCACATTAATATACATATATATTCACAGATATGTAAGCCTATATGTATATATGTGCGTGCACACAAATGCACATACACTCACATATAGATGCATTTAGTAAGTTTACCAGACACTGCACGTGGTATTAGTTTTGAAATATCTATAAATCTATTTCAGTGTATTTATAAACCTCATAGGGTTAAGTTTAATAATAACAGTGTCTTACCTGAAGTTTGATAATAATGAAACCAAAAAAAAACTTAACACACCATTGCTTGTTTGTTTTGTTTCATGCCACTTGCAGTATTCATGTTCATGTTTGGAAGCTGCAGTAGTGTTGCGGCTAGCACAGTTGCTTGCCCACCTGGTGGTCATGTGTTGGGATCCCCTTTGAGGTGAGGACTTTTCCCACTGATCTGGGTTCCTGGGTCCACCTGGCCTAAAATGGTACTGAGAACATTCCTGAGAAGTAAAGGCTGCTGGCAGTAAACTGATCTCATCACTTGTTGAGTGCCAATTTGTCAAAATAATATGGGGCTAGCATCGTAAACCCAGTAGACCTTACAGCATTTACAATTGCTCTTTTGTATTTGTTACTTGAATTTTATGTTCTGTTTTTCAGTTGGTTCTGTTCACACATTTTCTTAATTTCAGATGTGATTTGATTATAAAGGCTTCACATTTCTGCAGCTAGTATTGAAGTGTTTAACTTTATTATGTGTATATATTTTTGGTTGTTAATCCAACTCTGGAGATGGAAATTTGATTTTCATGTCTTTAGTAACATGATAAATATCAGGTCAGGAAATCACTTCAACACACAGAGTTAGAAAATAGATGCCCAACTTTACTTTAAGGTTGGGGCCACAGTAGCATAATGACCAGCACGCTAGCCTACTGACTGGCCTTGTGCTCGTGTGTTTAAATCTCTTCTCTCTATCTCTCTTCCCCCCCCCCCCCCCCCTTTTGAGGCTGAATTAAAACAAAAATAGCCCGGGATCCCAGGTCGACACATCCTGACATAGGTGCTAGGAAATGATCTCGGGAGCACTCGCGATGGTGTAATCAGTGACATCACAAATCCAGTGTTGTTTGGTCTGTGAAGATACGGGGCTAGCACCATACACCCTATTCACTTCAAGGCATGGACAAGGTTCCCTATGTTTACTTTACTATAAATCATGGCATCTCAACTGACACAACTGTAACATAGTATATGTGATTTCACACTTATAGTCGTATTTGCTTTGGAATTTCATATGACTTCAAACTTAAAATAGACCAAATAAAAACCTTCACATTAAACTAAACAGTTCAGGTAATCTTAAAAAAATCTTAAAAGTCGGCAGGATCGACTTCATTACCCCAGGTTTTATCACATATGGCTCAGTCTCTTTCCACAGGGCGACCTGCAGAAAGCATCACACAAAGTATGAACTCCGTAGCTCCGGTGACGACCCCCAGGAATCTCAGAGAAAAATGCACTTGTGAACCGAAAGACATAGCCCAGAATCAAACCCACAACCTTTATAAAAGACTTATTGGACCCCAGAGCTGTACTAGTTAGAAATGAACACGAATTTTGCAATTTATTAAATTGAACTCGAACCTCTGTCTTGGTAAGCAAATGCACTAAGAACTACTGCTGAGGGAGATATGCCAATGTGGGGTAAAACATGGTGCAATAACTCCATAATCTAACCTTTAACTAACCACAATATAATTGTGGCTCCTTTCATATTATACTGTCTATGAGAAAACATGTTAACATTAAAATGTGGATTGTCAGTTGGAGGACTTAAGGAAAACAATAATTTGTATTCATGGTATACATTTTGAAGTTTGAGAATGTGCGCAGAAAGATATTTTTTTTTCAGGTAGTTGAGCCACACTTCATAATATTAAAAGGTTCAAATTTATGGGTAAAAAAATTATTTACAAAATGGCAGTAGCATATTCTGTACCATCCGAAGCTGTCATGAACTTGAAACAAACTACTGCTTTTATTGGAGACATTAACATGGAGGTCTGAATGCGAACGAGGAAGATAACAGTAGACATATAGTAAGGAGTAAGTCAAGCACCCTTATTCACATCTTAAGGCACATTGGGCATACAGTGCTAGACCCTTATTTGTATAGATCAATTAAAACATGGTTGGTAATGGGGTCAGTGTCATGCCGACCTCCTTTACTTCCCAAGACATTACTTGGTGCCCATTTTAGACTCGGTCGACCTGGGAGTAGGGGTTAATTTTTCAAATCTAAATCTGCCCTGATGCGGGTCCACACCGACTGGCTAGTGTTTTCCCACTATGCAGTTGCAGCATGTTTGAAAATAAGTGCAGAGAAAAGCAAATAAAAATGATATTGACTGCACAGATCACATACAGCTGATGATCATGAGATCACATACTCCAAGACTGCCCAAAATATGTCATATCTATGCAAACCTTCTGGCCAAGAGAAACAACAGTGGACCAATGAGTGAACTAAAAAAGACATGTTCATACAAAAGACAAAATTGCAGATACAGACAAATTTCAAGCAGACGAAAGAAGAAGATACTGACTGACATGGTAAATCATTAAACATTTTATTTTAAGATCCTGTGGAGAAACAAGAAATGTAAACTCATGTACTCTGTCACACAAAGATGCCAAGCCAGGTGAATCCAGCATAGACTCCACTAGTATGTGAACTAGCAGATAACAACATATTGATAAGTATATGCAACTGTTAAAATCTACATTGTTTTGACTCTTCTTTTCAGTATTGAGCCTGAAAGATGGGATCATAAACAGACTGGAGAGTACTGTGGAAAGTGCATTGGAGAGGTGAGAGAGAGATAGGTGATTAGAGACATGTGATAATGCTGTAAGGTAGAATCCGTAAGTGGAAAGAGAGAGAGTGGAAAAGGTCAGCTTTACAAGAAAACAATTACGAATAACAGATTGGACATTGTGAATTCAATATGTTCATCAGCCTTCATGTTTATTGTTTTCAGATGAAAGTTTTGTAACAACAGTATCCATTTTGTCACGTGTGATTGCATTGCTGACGTCTGGCCCATCCATTGCTCTTCTCTCCTCAATCATCACGATCTTTGTCAACTGTTTGGTCCACTCGTTACCTTTCACGCCTGAGTGGCCTACTTTGAACATTAATCAAGCAATAAACAGTAAAATATATGTGCCTTCGCATAGTGAACAGCAGTTAGTTTTTGTACTACAGTATATGATTTTTGTCATGAATTCATCTTCAGTTAAGCGTATAATTTGTTACTGGGTGGGAGGGGGGGGGGGTATATAGTTGAATGGTTTAGTTGTCAAATATTGTTTCTGTAATGAGCAATTTAGATCTGGAACGAAAAGGGAAACAATTTCATACCAACTTTCGTACTGAAAATGTATTATTGGTTGTGGGGTTGGCAAATTCTTAACCTACAGATAGATACTGTTATGATGCTTGTTTGCAAACACAGCAACCACCATTCAAGTAGTGACTACTCATATTTATAGTATCTTTTGTTATAAGTGGGGATCTCTTGGATTTGTTCAAAGGACAGTTCTTAAATTTATTTTACATTGTAAAAGATCTTGACAACAAATATAAACAGCTGTATTGCAACATTTTGTTTTTATTACTATTAAATAAGTATTTATGAGTTAAAGTTGCATACTATACTTGTGTAATTCACTTGATCCTTCAAATCTGACCACCAGAGAAGCCTGCCACTACACGTGTGAGCATTATAATTACAGTAATGTTCAGTGACGTCAGCATCTTATAGGGTAGTAACTCTTTCCATTTTACACAGCTCATAGCTAGCCATTATGGATAATCTCAACTTTTATCATGTTCTTCATCTTGACTTTAGCAGATCTTTTCGAAATTAACCCTCTCCATTTCATCATTGCTTTAGAGGCCATGCTTTGGTAGTTCTTGTAATGATGTAGTCTCTTCTGAAGACTTGGCCAATCCAAATTAATGTCAGTCTATTAGTTTGTCAGGTCCACAGTTTGTCAAATGTCAACAATAAAGTAATATTTTGTTTCAATTACAGACAGTTGTCCAACAGTGACCAAGTTCTCCTGCAGTCTGATAAAACTAGCGCGTCGTCTCTCATCACCACCACGTCACCTGCCTTGAAGAGGAGGTACACAAAATCAGACATGAAGGAGAAAGATGAAAAGCAACCTTTAAAAGATGAGAGCAAGCTGGTTCAAGCTGAGACAATGGAAACAGGAAAAGTATGTGGAAGCAAACATTTGAACGCTCAAATTTTCTTTCCTATCACCATCATAGAGCGGTTGCTTTGAATGATGTTCTCATCACAGCCAGCCAGAGAATTCTTGTCCTTGGACAGCTCCCCTGCCTCATGCATTTTAATGACTGCAATATGTTCTGTATCCTGTGTCTGCCTTCTTGTTGATTGCCCGTTGCCTTTTCTTCCAGTAACCATGTCTTCCATCACTTCTGTCTAAGTCACTGTGATGGTTCATTGACAGTGTCATTATTTACTTGATTCATTGGACTAAAATGTTTACATAACATCCTTGACTTGGGAACGTAAATTACAAGTAACTCTGAAGTCAGAGTGGGTTCGCCTGATGGCGAGGGACACTGTTAATAGGGAAAGCTAATCCACATGCAGAATTCAGTCCAGCACTACTAGAAGTAGCGTGTCTGGACTACGCTTGAGTTCAAAGCAAGCGAGCGCAAACAAAAAAAATCTTGATACGTTGTGACACAACATTATTGTAATTTCTATCTTTGTCTGTTTTGTTTTTGTTTACTGATGAAAGCCTGTCGTCAAAACTTGCCTCTATTTTTTATGATTTTGTTGTAAAGCTGACCGTATACTAATTGCTTTTCCTATTGTTCATCCCATTGTAGATAGTGTCTTAGAAAAATTAAAGTGATTATGTTGTAAAAGTATAGTAAAGTTCATTAATATTATAGTAGCATTGTAAATTTGATGTAAGTGAATATGCTGTTATAACATTATACAGCTCATTAATGTGATATCATCTTTGTTCACAGGTCAAACTGAATGTCTACTTAGCCTACATCCGTGCTGTTGGCATCATGCTAAGCATTGGCATTATTATCTTCTTTGTCTTCTACAATGCCTCAAGCATCTATTCCAATGTGTGGCTCAGCCAGTGGAGCAATGATGCTCGCTACCCCAATATCAGCTCAAACGTGGACCATAGAAACATGAGATTAGGGGTCTATGCTGCATTGGGAATTTTACAAGGTTGGTGGTTTTGTCTCACTTCATGCTAGGGAACCAGCATTTGTGAATTATTTCTTGTTTCTTTCTTGTGTGGATGTTGCTTGAACATGACATTCACTAAAACATAGTTTTGGTAGCCACTTTAGTAACTTTTTCTAAATTGCTTCTTAATTGTGTAACCTGCATAGTTGGATAGCTCTTGAAAAAACAAATCCAACGGTACCTTATTCAAGTCTGTGAGTCAATTCTAAGGGGAGATATAAATGTTTGTGTGTCAGTTTATCATTTAATATATATAGACATAGAAAAAAAAGATTTTGACCTTTTCACTTTTTTGTGACCCTACCTACACACTCACACAACTGTTGGTTACACTGTCGCCAAGGGAGATTAACACGGCCACCAAGGACAGATAACTACTGTCAGTTTATATATATATATATATATATATACACACACGCACACTCAGATATACACATCTCCACGCCATGCTGTGATAACGTCAGACCGCGGCGCGTGACAGCATCCGCGGTTGTCAACACGAGGCCAGCAAAGCGGAGATCAATTTTGACCATGAGAATTCACCTTTCAAAGTTACTCAAAAATAAATGTAACCAAACTTGTAGAGTGATGACAATTTACACATAAATACCAAAATGGATGTTGAATGCAAACATGCATTCATTATCATTTCAGTCACTCTGAATAATCCATAAGAATATTAAATGATCATCGCTGGATTATGACACAGAAAACCGCTATTTTCCTGCCATGGAAATTACAGCATCATATCATGCGATCTTAATGATTTCAGTTTGGGATGTAATTGCAGACTTAAATAGTCGAAAATTCCACCGTACGCGTAAAGATGGATGCTCAATTGAATTATTCATACTAGATCAATTCATAACGTCTGTCTCATCTCATCTCATCTTGTTCCTCTTGTACCTTGCGGTGTCGAGGTGAAGTATAAACATTGTGAGAGTGCCCGATTATGGGCTTCATATATCGATATTCCCATGGACTCTGCTATTCCCTCCGTCCAACGTTTACGAGATCAGCCTCTTCCTCTGTTTTCATCCGGTCTGTACATCATTGCCTGTTGTGGTATGCTGTTGACTGGTAACCTACTTGCATGGCCAAACCATTTGACTTGCTGCTTTCTAATAAAATCTAGTGCTGCTTTAACCCCCACTTTAGTCCTGATTTCTTCATTTCTGATCTTATTTCTTCTTGATACGTTGAGTATTCTTCTCAGGAACCTCATTTCTGTTGTTGTGATTTTTCTTTTCTCTTTTTCTGTCATTGTCCAGGTTTGGCATTGGTAGCATAGAGTTGGTAGGAAGATTGTGTTGTAAAGTGCTTTCTTAGTAGTTATTGATACATGTTTGTTCTTTAGTATTGGTGCCATTTGTCCAATGAGTTGATTTGCCTTATTGCACCTATTTTCGATCTCGTCTTCTGATCTGCCATTTGATGATATTATACTTCCTAGGTACTTGAAACTCTTTACTTGTTTCAAGGGATGTTCATTTAGGTGAATTGTTGTTGTTTGTTCTTCTTTAGTTATAGTCATTACCTCTGTTTTGC
Source organism: Cepaea nemoralis (assembly GCA_014155875.1). Taxonomy (NCBI): domain Eukaryota; kingdom Metazoa; phylum Mollusca; class Gastropoda; order Stylommatophora; family Helicidae; genus Cepaea; species Cepaea nemoralis. The sequence continues at coordinate 172,145 of JACEFZ010028044.1, forward strand.
TTGTGCTAATTTTCATGTTATGATCCCTACACATTTCGTTTAGACTATTCATGCGGTCTTGTAATTCAGCTTCTGATTTTGCTATTAGTGCTTGGTCGTCCGCAAACAGGAGTTCTCTAATGGTTAGATTTGCAGATGGTCCTTCTTCTATGTTCTCGCCATGTGGTATTCTTGCTGTCTCTGCTTGGCTGGTTTCTTTACATATGTTGTCTATATATGTTATGTACAAGAGAGGGGACACTGCCCTTGCATCTAATATATTTCTCTTTCTGTTATTTCTTGTTAATATAAAATCAATTTGGCTTTTAGTATCTAGATCGTTCCATTTATACCAGGTGTATACGTGTGAATCTTTATGTTTATAGAATGTGTTTGTTATATAGAGGTCGTGTTGGCTGCAAAGCTCTATCAGTCTACTTCCGTTATCATTCCTTTCATTATTGCCGATCTCCAAATGCTCCCAGATGTTTTTCTATGCCCACTCTGTTATGTCCTAGTCTTGCATTGAAGTCTTCCATAACTATGATGTTGTCCTGCTTATCTATTTTATTTAGCACGTCATGTATGTCTTCGTAGAAGTCCTCACATTCTTGCTCATTATTGTTTGCATTACATGGTGCGTATATTTGTACATATGTTGTAATTGTTTGTTCTTTTATTCTCACTGTTATGATTATTTCTGATATATATTTTATTTCTAGTATTCCTCTTGCTAGCCGTGGTTCGATGACAATTCCCACACCGTCTTGCCCTTTCTTGCTGTTCTACTCCAGAGTAATCAAACGTGTAACTGTGGTGGAGCTCCTTGCATCCTTTCCCCTTTGTTCTGGTGTCCGCTATTCCCATCAGTCCAATTTTCCTCACTTCCATTGTTTCTATAAGTTCTTCTTCTTTACTATTGAAACCACAGACGTTTATTGTGCCTATTTTTTGAGTTGCTGATCTATCTCATAGTCCATTAACATTGCTGGGTCAATATCCGTTTGGGTCAGTCTGTTTATATTTCTTAGTTTTTCTACGAGCAGTATGAAGATCTCCTGCCGGCTTGCTAGGCCAGTCGCAGGTTTAGGACACTAATCTGTCCACAGGGAGTCCATCCCCTATGGTGAGCCATAGCCCCGTTAGCCCATGACCTTGCGGTCATAGTTACCCGGTCTGCACCACGTGGAGGTGGGGGTTGACTTGAGTAGTCTGCGGGTCATCGGCAGGCTACTAATTTTCGCTCTTCACTCCTCCTGGGAGAGGCTAGCCGATCCTAACCCATTCCACACCTTGCAGACCTATATAACGTCTGTATATAACAAAATTTACGAGTCAACTTACGTCTTCAAAATACAGTCTCTTTATCTCCATAAGAAGAAAAATTTGAGAAGCCAAGCTGTATACATTCGTAGACAATGGAGGGAACTACAATACTTGGTAATCTGTTTCTGTTGTTTTAATGTGATCTTTAAATAATTGGGGAATTTAACATCAGAAGTACTCTATATATCCTTAAATTGGAGACACAATAACAAGAAACCAAAAAATTAACGCAAAAAATAATCTCCTGTAAAATACGGCAAAACTAAACATAGTGCGTAGGTTTGGTTAAGGTAACTGAAAAGAGTATGAGAAAAATTGAATGCATCATATGTTTGCTGAGAAATACATCATGAAGCATGTGTTTAGTTCTGTACTGTGTTTAAAGCAGTGACATATTATATGTGAGCATTCATGACTGGACTTTGTGAGAAAATACCATAATTAATTATAAAATAACAAAACAAGTAAAACAGTGTATTCCCTTAGTGAATTTAAACACAGAAGCCACAAACAATCGATTGCATGATTTATTGCCTGGCATATTCCACTGCATCTCGTCGGGTGCATACTGCAGAATTATATATCTTGTGAAGGAAATAGATGAATCATATTTTGGTTGAAATATGTAATACACTGATATTGAAACTGAGTAACCGAACGTATACCAGTATGGTTGGAAAAGATAGTTAATCAGTTTTCAGGAAGTCCTACACGTCAACAGGCTATAAAAGCCAAAACTCAAGTGATCTCTCAACATCTGTTAACAAAGAAAAGGCATTTCATATACTGTATTCTATAAACAGTAAGCAATTACTCAAATACATCAAGGCCATAGAAATTTGGCATCTACTTTACTGTTGGGATGACATTGCTCCACATTTAAACAATATTGGTGACCATGTTTGTTAAGTATTTCAACCAAAATATGATTCGTCTATTCATGTCACATGATATATAATTCTGCAGAATGTGTCAGATTTTCATTACACCCAAACAAAGCAAATCAATAATGGAATCAGAAATTATATTAGAAAGAATATTTTGTTTACAGTTAATGAAATACAAAAAAATATAAATGTGAATTCAATGGTGAGAGAATCAACTTCATTGCATCAGGGTTTTTATCCCATGAGGCTCGGTCTCTTTCTGCTGGGGGCCTGTCAAATAGTGTTGCTCAGAGCACGAACTCCATAGCTCCCGCAACAAACCCAAGGAATCTCCAAGAAAATTGCACTCATGAACCAAATGAAAAAGTCCAAAATCAAACCCACAATCTTCGGAGCACAAGGGAAGCAGTGACAATAAGTAGCTAGTTAATGGCATTTCATTTTTGTCTGTTGAGATTATGTTTCAGTACAACTTATTTAAGAAGCTCTTATTGTATTAATATGCATTCAGTGTTGTTGGCTATGTTCCACCATTGTTAGTAAGTGAAATGGAAACTCTTTCACATGCATGCGGCCATTGCTTATGTGGGCTCTTTGAATCTTTGAAGAGAATATTGTGTTGGTGTTAGAAGAGTTATGATTGTTAAGAGGTTGAGTGAAAGGTGTTGTATTGTGTATGTTTGATTGTTTGAGTGAATGTTATATTGTGTGTGAGAGAATGTTAAATTATGTGTGAGAGAATGTTAAAGTATGTTTGACAGAGGAGGTCAGCTGAAGCTGAGGTAAGGGGGTTCAACCCCTGCACCAGACAGTTGGGCTAAAATGTTGACTTCTCATCTTTGACTTGGGAACGTAAATTACAAGTACCTCTGAAATCGGAGTGGGTTTTGTCTAATGGCGAGGGACACTGGTAATAGGGAAAGCTAATCCACTTGAACAATTCAGTCCAATGCTGCTAGAAGTAGTGAGTATGGGCTACACTTGAGTTCAAAGCAAGTGAGTGTAAATTCAATGTGTGAGAGAATGTTAGATTATGTGTTAGAGAATGTTAGATTGTCTGAAAAACTGTTGCATTTTGTGTGAGAGGATATTAGAATTTTTGAGATAATGTTTATATCAGCAAGTAAGTTACGTGAGAGAATATTTGAGAAAATATGGTTCTTGTATATTAGAACATGTTATTACGTAAAACATGAATGTGATAGCACTTATACTAGAGCAAAAAGTGAAGGTAAAGGACCATTTTCTACACCATGAGGTAAATTGACTGTGTGGTATTTGTCCAATATTTGTATAGAACAATTGACACTGGATGGGTGATGTAGTCAGTATTAGCCAGCTGCCTTTACTTCTAGAACATTTCCTGGTTCTCTTTTAGGCTGGGCTTGAACTTGACCCCCCAGGTCAGTTTATAATATATCCCTGCCTTTATGAGAATTTGAAATCATGACCACTGGGTCGGAAGGCTAGCCACTTCGCACCATGGCTCCGGCATACTAGAGCAATGCCATGTTAAAATTGTGCTGAATGATGGAATGGTGCATGTATTATGATAATCCAGAAAGTCCTAATCTACATAACTGACCATGCATTAGACTGATTTCTTCTTCTCCTGCGTTCATCCTGAGTGTTTTTTCCAGACGTAATTGTGTTGTACCAATTTTATTTGCACCCTTAGGCCGGCACATCCAACTTCTGCGGGCATTTGTTGACCAGGTTAGCCTTCCCGGGTAGACTGATTTAATAAACATCAATTGCAAATATAACAGTATGGCTACTGTGGTATTGCAGGGGAAAAACTATGCTTAAGGCATAATTTCTTAGTCACAAAAAGGCAGAAACAGTCTTCTAGAGTTGGCTTGTTAAATTGAGAAGAGTATTCTAAGGAAAGGTCTTAATAGAATGGAGACAGAGAAGCTGATTGTGTGGTAGGAGATAAGCGGATAAAACTAGCCCTGCTCACAGATAGATATAAAATGTATCTGGATATAACACACATATATATGGATGTAACAATAAACTAATAATGAAACTGAGAACAGCATTAATTTTATTAATGGCACTCTCTGCGAACAACAATTATTGTTACACTGGAACTGATTGAGAACAATATTTATTGTTATAAATCATTGGGGCTTTGGTCCAGTTCTGTATCATCAACACATGGGATCTTTATACTAGAGCAGTGGTTCTTAACCGGTGCGGAATTCCCCCCCAGGGGGGAATTTTAGGGTTTCCAGGGGGGAATGAAGACCATTTCAAGATCGCGTTAATACAAGAACCGATTACTTGATATTGTTTTTCCCTTCATACTTTACAATTATGTACGTCTCATCCTTCTAAAATTCATTTTATAAAGTAAGTAGACCCACAAATCATGTTTTATGTGGATGTCTAGACTTGTTTTAGTATATGCTATTAAATTTACCTTCCATTTTTACGTATACTGTGTAGGGGTGGGGGATTTTTAGATAGGAAATATGAAAGGGGGAGGGAATGACGTTCTGAAAATACTGTGAAGGGGGGCACGGGCCAAATTTTTGATAGGAAGGGGGGGGGGGGGGAAGACGTTCTGAAAATATGGTGAAGGGGGGCACGGGCCAAAAAAGGTTGAGAACCACTGTACTAGAGGATCTGTGAATTCCTTACCCGCCCCAGAAGAATGTTAGAAAGAGGATTGTCCTAGCGTTTGTTCAGTGAAGTTCTGGATCTTATCCACCCTTGGAAGGTGTGTATAGTGCTGGTGTACTGGGTTTTTTAGCAAGCTTTGCTCCTCTAGATCTGTTGTGTTAGGCTAAGGCCTTTAAACTATCATTGGGCAGGATCATCTCAAGGAGGATTGTCTCCTCACCGTGCACAATGGTCATAGAGTGGGGGGAAAAAGACGGTCCTAATGCATTATTTGAAATAATAGATATTATATATTTGAATAACGAAGACACACACTATAGATTGCACAATTTGTTGCCTGGCATATTTTGCTGCATCTTGTCAGGTACATACTGCAGAAATCGCACAAGATAAAGCAATTGGATAAATCTTTCAAACAGAAATATTCATTCATTCATTCAGTAGCATGTCCTTTGCAGAACCTCGCTCCTATAGCAACCTTCTGGAAAACTTTTCTGTCATTAGCAAGATGTCCCGCATCCGATACATTCATCTGGAGATCATCTGCCACATCCTGCACCATCTTCTCTTTGGCCTTCCTCTTCCTCTTTTGCTAGGCATATACCCCTTCATGATTGTTCTCTCCAAACTTTCATGGCATTTCAAGTGACCAAAATATTTCAACTTTCTTTGTTTTATCGTCTTTAGTAGCCAACCTTCTTCAATATTCAGCTCTTGTCGTATGGATTCATTCGTTCTTTTCTTTATCCAAGATATATTCAACACACATATTTACACAGTAATTTGAATTTTCTACCATATTTATTTTAAACCGAGTATCATGTCTTATATTATATATCCTAGCTATAACAAAGATGTTTGAGCAAGGTTTACCTATTAAAAAAAAGGTTTTCTGAGGTCTAGAGACATCTATTGTGGCTCCTTTCATGATGATCATGAAACTTTGGGGGAAGGGTCCAGTATTTGGAGACATCTACTACCAACAACACTAACATATGTTGTTCCCAACCTCTGTGTACTGACACCAGAAATAGTATTTCATATTGCCTTCTAGATTACACTAACATTGTAGTTCTTTACATTGACTAGTGAATATTGTTGTTCTTAGTAGATTTTAAGTGTATGTTTTTTTCTGTGGGATACTAATGATAGAATTGACAATGTGTCCGTGGGTTCTTAAATGCATTTAAAAAAAAATCACATACAATTAATATTTCATTCTAGTGTTTTGCTTTTGTCTGTGTTTTAAAATCAGGTGTTCTAGTCATGCTTTGTGCCTTCGTAACAGCTTTGGGAGGAATTGTTGCATCACGTAAATTGTTTGCCATCTTCTTAACCAATCTACTGAGAAATCCCCTGAGATTCTTTGAGCAGCACCCTCAGGGGGTGGTCATGAATCGTTGCTCTGATGATGTAGCCACCTTGGACTATGTAGTTCACTTTTGCTTACGGTCCATGTTGATGGTCATCATGTCGGCCATTGGGTCAGCTGTAGTGATAATGGCCTCCACACCATGGACTGTAATAAGCCTACCAATGATAGTGCCAGGCTATTTCTTTGTGCAGGTACTCTCATTAATTATATAGAATCTTCATTACTACTGCCTTCCATAGAGTATTAACAGTTGTATTAATTTGTTTTGTAAATGTGTGTCAAATATCTAACTTATCTTTCTTTGATTGTGGTAATGTCTGCCTGCCTAGATGTCTGTATTATAACCCAAACTAATGTAGATTTTGTGCACTTCTCTGCACTTAAACATTTGCTTAATCATCATACAAACTTTTAATTGTGTGCCTGCCATTAACTCCTTTTTATTGATATGCAGAAGACGTAATTAATTTGTATACGTAATGATACTAAGTTTTTATACAATTTTAGTTGTGTAGATTGTATCCTATTTTAACTAAGCTCTTTATATATTATACATTGATCCTCTGCATTCAAATATTGGTGACACTGTTACATAATATATGTACAAAGTAAAGATCTAATTTACATTCCAATTAGATATCGTGAAGACATAATTATAAAGTTGCATATCGTTTATAGGACGTTGCAGTCAACCCCATACATTGTTTGCCTGTTTGATCTCTTGGCAAGTTTACATTCAGTAATTTTCCATTGTTTTCTGAACAACAGGCACTCATACCTTTTTATGAAAACCAACGCAAGGCGGTCTGCTGCCAAATCGCCCACAGTTGTGTTTCGAACACACTATGCAGTATTATGAAGTGCATTCATTACCCCTTCGCCACAGAGCCGGTGAACACATTATTAGACTTATTTTTTCCAAGGATAGAATAGCTCAGATTTGTCAGTGATAGCATGACTCACACAGGGTGTATGGTCAGTATTATGTCAGTATTCTATCCCAAGTAACCTATGACCCTGAGCACAAAAATGCATGAGGCACTGGAAGGATCAAGAACTTGTTGAGCGGGTTATTATGAGAGTGGCATTTTGTAAAGGACTTGCTACATGACGATGATGAAGATGACGATTATATTAGCCTGTACTTTTCCCAAATAATTTTCTGGTGGCCATTATATGTCAACTGGGTCAACCCCAGAGCTGTCCTGGTTGGAAACAACCTGCAACTACTTTTGGCTAAACCAAAGATTAGTCTTCGAAACATGGACTATCTATTGCAGATACTAAACAGTAGATATTCTAAAAGTGTTAGATTCAAAACTAAGAATATCAGCCCAGCAATTCAATGAAACAACATTCTAATTGAGTAGCAGTCAGGGTTTTTTTTTGTATGTTTGCTTACTTTTGCAATATCTACTAAATCTGCATTTTGTTTTAAATTCACAATTTTCATTTCATCACACCACATTAACCACACTTAATTCTATATTGTGCATATTGATTAATAGAGGCCTCATTACTTTTTTACTCATTGTACTCTATTATCTATTAATATACTTACAGTGATTTCTTTATTTTAGATTGGCTTGTAGCTTTGAAGTTTCTTCTCTATCATCTGTAATCACTGTCTGGTGTTTCTGATACAGATAGTAGTAACTAGGATGCTACATTTTCAATATATTTAAAATTATTACTGAATTTTACTTGCCCAGAAGTGAACAGAATATGAACAAGAAGATGATAAAATCACATACTTTGAGTAAAAGAGAAATTAGCACGCTGGCCACTTCTACGTCCCATCAAATTTCCTGGGGCCCATTTTTAGGCTGGGCTCACCTGGGAGTCTCCAGCTTAATAAAAGAAATTCCCGTCTCATAAAGGGTTCAAACCTGGCCGGCAAGCGAGTGTGATAGCCATCGTGCTAATATGGCTCCCAAAAGAGAGAGATAATAAAAAGAGTTATTTAGGCTAAAAAATCACACACTTTGGAAAAAGAGAGATACTCTGGCAAAAAAAATCATACACTTTGAGAAAAAGAGACATAACTAACAATCACACAATCTGAGAAGAAAAGAAATATTCTGGCTAACAAAATCACATATTGAGAAATAGAGATGTTATGGCTAAAAGTCACACACTTTGAGAAAAAAAGAGGTATTCATGCTATCAGATAATAACAGAATCAACCAAATGATGACTATCACACTCTTGATTGTCGGGGACAGATCAGTCTTTGTGCATCAGGATGGGACATAACAGACTGAATAAACACATGTATAGCCTTCGCTTGTGCTCTACCACTACAAGTGTGGATGGTTTGGGGATGTGCGATGTGTGGGTTGGTGGGGGATTGTGTGCATGGGTGGGGAATATGTTGTCGATGGAGATGTGGCTGGGGGATGGGTGGTTTGAGGTGTGGGTGGGGAGAGGATGTGTGGGGTAGGATGTGTATGTGGGATGTGTGGGTTGGTGGGGGAATGTTTGTGGGTGGCGAGTGTGTTTTGGTTGGGGGATCAGGTGAGGGCAGTGTGTGTGGGTGGAGGAGGTGCGGGAGGGGGATGGGTCGGTTGGTGGGGTATGTATGTGTCCCTTGGTGTGCGTGTGTGTCGGTAGGTGGGGGTGTGTATGTGTCCCTTGGTGCGCGTGTGTGTGGGTAGGTGGGGGTGTTGTGTGGGTGTAGTGATGTATGGATAGGTGGGAGATGTGCTTCATAACATGGTAATTAGCCTTGTTTATGTTTACAACATTCATTTCACAATGTTTATTTTCTTCCTATGTAAATGTATAATGCTCTTGATGAACGAAAGACGAGTAATTGGAAGGGCCGAATGTAAGACAGGCCTGCGCGCCCAATTTGTGACCCTAATAAAGTTGATTTGATTTGATTTGATTAAATAAACAAACTACAGAGCATATTCTGCAGGTCTGTTCTCTGTACAACCAGCGAGAAAAGATATGTTGACTCACTGACTGAACATTAAACTCAGAGCTGTACAAAACAGTTTAGCTCATGAGAATTTCTCTCACAACATAAACAATACATTTGCAAGTACAAGAGGTTGTCTAGTACAATGCTATACAGTTGGTTGCATATCTTTTACAAGAAGAGGCAGTACGTTCAGTAGTTTGCCATTGCATTATGAACGACCGGCACTCATACCTTTGTATGGGAACCTAGGCAAGGTGATCTAATGCCAAATTGCCCACAGCTGTGTTTCAAACACGGTAGGTGGGATTATGAATAGCATTCTTAATCCCTTCACCAAAGAGTCGGTTAGTACAATGCTACCACTTCTATATTATCCACAAAAACATTAGTATTCAACTTAACTTATCTTAAGCAATTGTTACTTTACCTGTCCGTCACTAACCTGGTTATTAATTTAATTCCTTCAGTCCCAAACATTTTGTTGCATGAAGTCATTTTATCCAAGTTTTTACAATAATTCCTTCCATCCTTCTCAAGACACATGACTTTAATGATGTGTATCTTCTGAAAGAAAGCACATTTGCCCTTATGTTTCATTAACTTCAGGAAAATATATAGAAGTGCTTGTAGAACTCTTATAGAAGTATTGTTGGAACTTTGTCCTTAGAACTGACCTTCTGGTCTTGTCATATACATAAATATGAATGTATCCAGTACACTGTATACCCAGTACATAATTGTGTTTTCATTGTTTAAATGCTTGGTATTTTAATAAGTTAAAAATTTCTTATTATATTATACATTATTTATCAATCTTTTGTATTTACCATATTTTTTCTGATCCCTTATACATGTAACTGGTTTTTGTTAGTCCAGTGTATTATTGAATATTAACCTTTGTTATTAATATTTTCATTTTTTTCTCCAGTTATATTTTCCTTTTTCTGCAGACTTCTGTTTATCGTAACTTAGATGATCTTATTGTTTTATTATTTTTGTTTTTTGGCGCTCGCTCGATTTGAACTTTTTTAATATTGTCAGAAAACAATTTTGTCAGTAACCCAGATTCCTGTCTGTGTTTGTCAGGATGCCACAGTGAGTTGAGTTGAGCTAAGAACTGACATCACTGCACTCAGGACATTCCCATATGCGCTCCGTCCCCTCATTCAACAGCCAGCGAAGTTAGTTAGTTAGCCAAAAAACAGCCAGCGAAGAGTCACACTACTAATCGTTCCCACCGCTATCTGATTGAAAGTTCTCCTGGTCTTCCCTCTCAGTTTTGAGATTCTACCAGAACCCTGCCTATTCCCGGCAACCTCATCCTTTCCACATATGGGTTCTCAATCTGTTCCTCCATCTTCTCCATCTGGTCCCACAGGCCACGACCACCTCCTCCTTGTCCATAAGTAATCTACCACCAGGAGGTGCATACCCTGCCAGCCTATCAGCCTGTTCATTCCCCCGCACTCCTGCATGCCCAGGGCAAACAATCCATGCAATTCTCACAATTTGTGACCTCTGAAGGGAGATGGGCCATTCCACATAAAACATTCCTTTCTCCGCCTTACTACGCATCCTTGAGTCCGTGATGAAGACAATGTGTGTTGCAGTGGTCTCCTGTAACCAACAGAATGCCGCTATCACTGCCTCCACCGTCTTTCTCATGCTGGAGGTTGTAGCCTCATGCCAGACTCTCCATTTGTAAGAATTGTCCATTAGCCTTCGCAATGAAACCCCAACCACTCCATCTGTTTCTCACCACTGACCCATCAGTATAGATCATTATGTCACCTTGATGTGTTACTCTGGATCAGTTGTTGCACCTCAAACTCTGTGCGGCCCACTGCCCATTCTCTGCACTCACAACCCAGTGTTACTATTACATTGTGCCAGTCCGTCATGTCTTCCTTCTGGTACTTTAACCCACTATGTTTCATGATTGATGGTCTCTAGATTACACACCTGACGTATAGATATTTCTGCCTGTGCCATCCAGGACCTGCCTCGTCTTAGTCTATGACCCTTGACCATATCCATGGTTTCATGCAGGGAGTGATCCCTATCTGCAGCAACTCTCAGGCACTATTTGGCTTGAAGGATCTTATGCCTATCCACCACAGTGAATGTGTTTGAAACTAAAGTCTTTCACTACTGTCTAAAAAAGTGCATTATTCTGTACGTCCTGGTTATGTCATATAAGGTTATTCAGTACAAAGACATACAATTTTTCAATCATGTCACTGGCACCGATAGTTTGTTACATTGCGCTTTAAAAAAGGCATAATAACTACAACCCATGGCAGTAGCAAATGTGACTGATCAGACCAATTTGCACTGTAAATGTTCGTCCACACTGGATCTATGTGAACACATGATCATTTCCACCACTATGCACCATCTGATGTTTCCCATGCTCGGTATGTAACCCATCTGCAATAATTTTTCTCCTTTGCCTTTATTCCATTTCTGATAAAACATGTCACTCCATAGTGAAATCACAACATTGGATGTTACAATGAAATATTGAACCCACAGTTTTAACTCATTCAGTTCACCAGTCTGTGATGTCTGATTGTGGCTTCTCTAAATAGTCTATTTGTTGGTAATTTAGTAGTCTACTGCTAAGTTATTTAGCAGTCTATTTCATCTCTGTGATTTGTTTACCAGATTGTTTGGAACAAAATATTGTTTCTTCTAAAGTGAATGAGCTTAGTTTGCAGCATGTAGTACTGTGATATTTTATTTCTTTATGCATTCACACACTGCAAGATGGTTACAGGTGCCAAAGACTCAAAGGCAATTAGAGATCTGTGTTCTGTGCTATCGATAAAACATTGCTAAGAGTTTGTTTTCCCCTGCAACATTACTTTTCTATATAAAATTTAGTGTAGAGCAAGCACATTTTCATTCCTCCTATGTTTGCCTTGAAGAGGATATTGGTTGCATTTTGTCAACATTTAGAAGTGAATGCAGTGTATATAATGAGCATGCACTAAAACGCCATTAAGGAAGCTGTGATGTTTGCGACTTTTGGCCGACATATCAGACTTCTGCATGTATTTGAGACCTCTCTGCCTTCTGTCTCTACTCTTTTGGCCAGTATGCAGTGTGTAAACTTATTTCCAGGAGCACCATTGGGAGGTGTAGTAGTACTGTGCTAGCTTTGATTTTCTGACCCTGATACAAACTGGGTTCATTCACATCTTTTACTGGGGCTTTGGTCATTTATTCATTATTGAAGGAGAAGGGCGGGGGTCTCTGTGACAATATGATCAAGCGTCTGCCCCATGCTAAGCAGGTCATGGGTTCGTTTTCAGACTCTGCTGTTCTGACCTTGAGTGCAGTTCTTCTGGAGACCCCTGGGGGTCATAGCGGGAGCTAGGGAGCTCGTGCTTTGTGCGATGCTCTCGGCAGGTGGCTTGTTGTGTGGAAACATACTGAACTAGATGAGAAAAACCTGTGCAATGAAGCTGATCTTCTCACTTTTACCCCGTAACCTTGATATGAATTTTACAGCTTCTCATATGTAAATACAGTACTGGCCAATGCTGTTACATAGATAAAAATTAAATACAGCTACATTTTGAAAGATTTCCTACTTCACTTTAAGCATTATACGCATAAACTAACACAAAAATACCCACACACACTTTATGTATATAATTCTTAGAACCTGAAGATGAGAGTGAGAAGTCTCTCGAATCATAGCTATATTTAAGTGTTCCTTATGTGAGGCTAATATCATCTTTACATTTTTACAGGATTTCTATGAGTTTTACTTGATTGTATTGTTTCTGCTGGTGGTGATTATGTTTCTCAGACTTGTCAGATTTGCTCATTTTGGCAGTGTGTTTTCATCATATACAATTTAAGTGTATGGGGAATTGTTACTGGTGGCATGCTGGTGAGATCAGGGTGTGGAGGGGGTGCTGAGAGGGTATTGTATTCGCCTCTGGCTCATAAGGTGCTGGGTTCGACCTAAACATATGGCTAGGAATGTTTCCAATTTCCAAGAACAATCTAATGATATTGCACGGTTCCTTGATCATTATATGATGGCCCTAGCACATCACCAGCCCATAGCAAGAAATAGCAGCTTCGGAACACATGTTTTATTTTCCACATCTGGCTATTTGCAAACTGAATGGCATCTACTGACAACAGACACGCCAATTGTTAACATCCAGAATATTAAAAGATGAACAGAATATGAGGCAGATGTGGTCAGATGTTGATTGATGACACAATAAAGAAAAATGTTACATGCACACTTAACGAAACAACATAACACTCATGCTACAGCATCCCAGAATACAATACACACAGATAATGGACCATAACCTGACAAAGCAGGGTAATATTATTAAAGAGGGAGAAAATATGTGTGTGTGTATATATGTATATATATAGTTAAAGGGTAAGAGAGGCAGAGGCCGACCACGAGAAATGATGCTGGATGGATTGTGACGGTGGCATGGAGGAATATCAACAGCGGCATGGAGGAATATCAACGGCAGAGTTGATCCAGAAGACCAAAGACCGAGATCTGTGGAGTCATGAAAGCCTATGCCAGTCGGCATGACACTTGATGATATATATATATACTAGCAGACCCGGCCCGGCTTCGCCCAGTCCCTGGTGGGGAGCATCTCATTTAATTAATATAAGTAGTCATATAAGCTCCCGTTCCTGTCTGTCTATCTGTCTGTCTGTCTGACCCTGCCCGGCATCGCCTGGCTCCTGGTGTGGAGCATCTCATTTAATTTATATAAGTAGTCATATAAGCTCCCGTTCCCGTTACCGACTATCCGTCTGTCTGTCTGTCTGTCTGTCTGTCTATCTATCTGTCTGTCTGACCCTGCCCGGCATCGCCTGGCTCCTGGTGTGGAGCATCTCATTTAATTCATATAAGTAGTCATATAAGCTCCCGTTCCCGTTCCCGACTATCTATCTGTCTGTCCCTCCCTTTCTGTCTGTCTGTCTGTCTGTCTGTCTGTCTGTCTAATCATTTATTGGCTGCGGTTAGAACAACCTTAGATAAACGGACAAAAAGCATTAGAAAGAGCACTTGAAAGATCTTTACATATTCCCCTAACAATTAACTTGGGTAAATGGAGCGACGGCAGCAGCAGCAGAAGAAGAAGAAAAAGGAGGAGTAGGAGGAAGGAAGAGGGAGGAGGAGGGATGAGGAGGAGGGAGGAAGAGATAGGCAGAGAGAGTAGGAGGAGGAGGAGGGATTAGGAGGAAGAGGGTGGAAAGAGGAGGAGGAGGGAGAAGGAGGAGGAGGTAGGAGGGGGGAGGAGGAGAACGCAGGAGGAGGAGGAGGTGGAGGAAGGAAGAGGTAGAAGGGGGAGAAGGAGGAGGAGGAAGAATGATGAGGAGGGAGGAAGAGGGATGTGGAGGAAGGAGGAGGAGGGAGGAAAAGGGAGGAGAGAGGAGGAAGAGAGGAGGAGGAGGGGGGAAAGAGGAGAAGGAGGAGGAGGGAGAAGGAGGAGGGAGGAGGAGAACGCAGGACGAGGAGGAGGGAGGGGGAGGAAGAGGTAGAAGGAGGAGGAATGATGAGGAGGGAGGGGGAGGAAAAGGGAGGAGAGGAGGTAGGAGGAGGAGGAAAAGGAGGGAGGAGGAGGATGGAGGAGGGAGAGGGGGGAGGGCAAGAGGAAGAGGGTAGGAGGAGGAGGGATTAGGTAGAGGGAGGAGAAGGAGGGAGGAAAAGGGATGAGGGAGGAGGAGGGAGAAGGAAGAGGATGGAGGAGGGAGAGGGGGAAGAGGAAGACGGTAGGAATTGGAGGAGGGGAGGGGGTGGAAGGAGGGAGGAGGAGAGAGAATGAGGAGGGGAGGAAGGAAAGGGAGGAGGAGGAGGGTAGAGGGAGGAGGAAGGGAAGGGAGGAGGGTGGAGGAGGAGGTAGTGGGAGGAGTAGGATGGAAGAGGGAGAGGGAGGAGGAGGGAGGAGGCGGAGGGACAAGGAGTAGGAGGGAGGAGGAAGGGAGAGGAAGAGGGAGGAGAAGAGAGGAGGAGGGAGTTCGCCATTCCGAATTCATACTCGTCTAGGTTCTGTGATTTCGGTCCTTCCATTGATTGTTCTTCCCTTCTACACGACTGTAGATAACTTCCTTACACATTAAGAGATGAATTGTTATTGATATTTCCGTGGCATGGAGGCATATATATCAGCAGCAGAGTTGATCCAGAAAACCAAAGACTGAGATCTATGGAGAACCATGAACGCCTACGCCAGCCGGCACGGCACTTGATGATGATGATGATTGCCGTGTGACGATTCTGTGTAGTCACGTCATTTTCTTCCCTTTCCCTAGCGTTTTGGTTCGGGGATTCTTTCATCATCATCATCATATATTTACGTACGTATTTAGGGAGGAGGGAGGAGGAGGAAGAAGAAACAAAAATATGACAGTTGGCAGCGCTGGAATGAGAGGAAGGCGTGTAGAAAATTTCATCTCAATCGGATGGGCCGTTCGCGAACGCATAAAGGACATACAGACATACATATCCACACACATCCTAATTTATATATAATACTAGCTGACCCGGCCCGGCTTCGCCCAGACCCTGGTGGGGAGCATCTCATTTAATTCATATAAGTAGTCATATAAGTTCTCGTTCCCGTTACCGACTATCTGTCTGTCTGTCTGTCTGTCTGTCTGTCTGACCCGGCCCGTCTTCGCCCAGACCCTGATGGGGAGCATCTCATTTAATTCATATAAGTAGTCATATAAGTTCCCGTTCCGACTATCTATCTGTCTGTCTGTCTGACCCGGCCCGTCATCGCCCAACTCCTGGTGGGGAGCATCTCATTTAATTCATATAAGTAGTCATATAAGTTCCCGTTCCCGACTGTCTGTTTGTCTGTCTGTCTGTCTGTCTGTCTGTCTGTCTGTCTGTCTGTCTGTCTGTCTGTCTGTCTATCTATCTGTCTGTCTGTCTGACCCGGCCCAGCCCATGGTGGAGAGCATCTCATTTAAATTATATTCCCGACTATCTGTCTGACTGTCTGTCTGTCTTGGGTAAATGGAGGAGGGAGGAGGAAGAGGGAGGTGGAGGAGGAAAGAGGAGGGAGGAGTAGGGAGGAATAGGAGGGAGGAGGAGGGATTAGGAGGAGTAGGGTGGAGGAGGAGGCGAGGAGGAGGGAGGAGGAAGAGGGAGAAGGAGGAGGGAGGAGGAGGAGGAATGTGAAGGGAGGAGGAGGGAGGAGGTAGAGGGAGGAGGAGGCGGAGAGAGGAGGACAGAGGAGGAGGAAGAGGGAGGAGGAGGAATGTGAAGGGGGGAGGAGGAGGAGGAGGTAGAGGGAGGAGGAGGAAGGGGGAGGAGGAGGGAGGAGGAGTGATGAGGAGGAGGGAAGGGGAGGAGGAGGAGGAAGAGGGAGGAGGAGGAATGTGAAGGGAGGAGGAGGAGGGAGGAGGAGGAAGGCGAAGGGGGAGGAGGGAGGAAGAAGAGGGAGGAGGAGGAGCGAGGAGGAGGAATGTGAAGGGAGGAGGGAGGAGAAGGCAGGAGGAGGGATGAGGAGGAAGAGGAAGGAGGAGGAATGTGAAGGGAGGAGGAGGAGGGAGGAGGAGGGAGGAGGGAGGAAGAAGGAGGAGGAGGGAGAAGGAGGGATGAGGAGGAGGAGGAATGTGAAGGGAGGAGGAGGGATAGGGAGGAGGGGAAGAGGAAGAGTGGAGAGGAGGAGGGAGGAAAAGGTAGGAGGGAGGAAAAGGTAGGAGGTAGGAGGAGGAGGAGGGAGGAGAAGGAAGGAGGAGGAAGAGGGACTAGGAGGATGGAGGAGGGAGAGGGAGGAGGAGGGGAGAGGAGGAGAAGGAGGGAGGAGGAGAAGGAGGAGGAGGAGGGGAGAGAAAGAGGGAGGAGGCAGAGGGAGAAGAAGGAAGGAGGGAGAATGAGGAGGGGAGGAAGGAAAGGGAGGTGGAAGAGGAGGAGGAGGGAGGAGGAAAGAGGTAGGGGAGGAGGAGGTAGAGGGAGGAGGAGGAGGAAGGAAAGGGAGGAGAAGGGATGAGGAGGGAGGAGGAGGAGGTAGGAGGAAGAGGGAAAAGGGAGAAGGAGGAGGGAGGATGATGAGGGAGAAGGAGGCAGGAGGAGGAGGAGGGATGAGGAGGGAGAGGGAGAAGGAGGAAGATGAGGGAGGAGGCGGAGGGAGTAGGATGGAGGAGGTGGGGAGAGGAAGAGGGAGAAGGAGGAGGGAGGAGGCAGAGGAATGAGAGGGAGGAGGAAGAGGAGGAGGGTAGAGGGAGGAGGAGGGAGGAGAAGAGAGGAGGCGAGAGTTCGCCATTCTGAATTCATACTCGTCTAGTTCTTCCCTTCTACACGACTGTAGATAACTTCCTTACACATAAAAAGATGAATTGTTATTGATATTGCCGTGGCATGGAGGAATATCAGCAGCAGAGTTGATCCAAAAAACCAAAGACTGAGATCTACGGAGAGCCATGAACGCCTACGCCAGCCGGCACGGCACTTGATGATGATGATTGCCGTGTGACGATTCTGTGTAGTGACGTCATTTTCTTCCCTTTCCCTAGCGTTTTGGTTCGGGGATTCTTTCATCATCATCATCATATATTTACGTACGTATTTTGGGAGGGGGAGGAGGGAGGAGGAGGAAGAAGAAAAAAAAACTATGACAGTTGACAGCTCTGGAATGAAAGGCTGGCGTGTAGAAAATTTCATCTCAATCGGATGGGCCGTTCGCGAACAAATAAAGGACATACATATTTACATACATACATATATACATACACACATATTTACATACATACACTTTGTTTTATAAATATATATATATATATATATATATATATATATATATATATATATATATATATATATATATATATATATATATATATATATAATACTTAAATGGTATGACAATGGCAGAGTGAAAGTTGAGAAAAATGCCATCCCCCGACTGTAATGTCACAATAAAGTGAGATAATGTTAAAAGTGGAGAAAATCATATCTCTGGGTGTAAAGCCACAATGGCAAAAATAGTTTCTCAGGTTGGAATGTTACACTGGCGAGTTGATTATATTAGAAGTGGGAAAAAAACAGTATTTCAGGCTGTAATGTTACACTGGCAAGATTACTCTATTAGAAGTGGAGAGGACAGTATCTATTAGCATCACGTTACAGTTACAGAAATGGTATTACAGGTTGTAATGCTACCTGTTTTATGATACTGAGCTGACTCTGGAGATACGTAGTCAAGAAAATAATTTCCACCTCAAGAGAAGATTTGAATCTGTGACCACTGAATTTACAATTGAATGTACTAGCCACTATTCTAGCTTAGCTGCTTGTAGACATCCGTAAGCAACATCATTTGTTGAAATGTATCAATCATTAAATTGTTGGCTTTTGCAACACATTCTTCAAATTCATTGTTTTAAAATGATACAAGGTTTGCTTGAAATATTTTATAATATGCCTTAACCATTCTAATTATCATGTGTGCGTGAGTTTAGAAAGATTGTGAATCTCTGATTTCACATATTATTACCTAGCATGTTTGGCTGTATCTTGTCAGGTACATAACGCAGTTGTCAATCAACATAAAAAGAAGCAGACAGTGAATCCTTGATTTGTTTTATGTAAATTAATATCTGCAATATGCATCTGATGAGATGCAGCGAAACATGCTAGTCAATAATTTATGCAGCCTGCTGTTTGTGTCTTCCTTATGCAAATTCACAATGGGAAAACATTGTTTTGATTCTCTGATTTGTTTTATTTAGCAAGTTCAGTATGTTTGTGATGTTTGCTAGTCTATATTTTAAATCTGTGAATTATTAAAATTTGTTACATGTACATGCCCTAACCACTAACAGTATTTGTCATAATTTTGTTCTTGTTCCAAACTGTCCATCTTTTTTATAGGTATCTTTGTATTCATAAACTCATTAATGCGGCTCCTTGGAGCTGTAACCGCGTCAGGTGTTCTCCATGTTGGAGTTTTGGCCAATGTGATCCAGAGTCCAATGAGCTTCTTTGATACAACCCCAATCGGACGCATAGTGAACCGTTTCAGCAAAGATCTGGACACTCTGGACATCATGATCCCCATGATTGTGGGGATGTTCTTGAGTTGTCTCTTTCAAACAATTTCCACAATTCTGGTCATCTCTTTTTCCACACCGATGTTTCTTGCGGTCATTGCACCGCTGCTCATTTTCTACTATTTCGTGCAGGTATTTCAAACCAAGCGAATTGGTTTTATTTTGGATGCCTGTATTATTTTATTTAATAGCTTGTCTGTTTATTTGTTCCCTTTGATATTTAACACAAGTCCTTTTCTTACATTTATAAATATGGTCTGAAATCTGTAGGTATTTTGTGAAAAAGCTAGGAATTTGAATCACACAAAAAAAGTAACATAACTTCTGATTAATTTTGTTACTTTTCTTATAATTATTGATGATTATTTTCTATTTGAGAATATGCAAAGAACAACTATACTCTTCAATATCATTAAGGCAGTTGATTACATATAATAAGAAGAATATTTTAACAATAAAACATGCAGATCATAAAACTGTAATTGTATGAGAGTTAATATAAGTGTAAGACAGGGGCTTAACTTACTGTGAGTATTTGGAAATGTGATACAACTGGTACATTGTGCATGTTTAAAATGAATGTTAATATACAGTTGCATCATGCTTTTAGTGATTTTGTTTTGTTTATGTGCATGCACTGTTGTAAAAACATTGCAATATTTAGGGTATTTCTTTGAAACAAGACCAAGTAAGATCAGTACAACACATTATATTTATTGCCGCAGTTTGAATTGATTTTCTACTGGTTATTTGGAATTCCATGTTGAGGAACACAAAATAAGTCAAGTAACAGGGTGTTACAACTGGTATATTTCTCAAATAAAGCATTTTTTTTTCTATTCCAGAATTATGTGAAAATGTCAGAATAGACTGTATAGAAAATGTATTCAGTAGATTTGTATCCCTTGGCAGTTGGAAATCGAAAAAGAGTAGCCTAACAGCGCTGCCCAGGCAAAATTTCGAGTTAAAAATCTACCCAAAGTATTTCAGGATCCTTGCCATTGCTACGGAGTTCGTGCACTGAGCTGAGATTCTCTGGACTCATGTTTGAGTTAGGAGTAGAACGGAGCACTTATTGGTTACACCCGTGTGCCGTGATGTTGATCCGTCGACTAAACTAAACTAAACAGATTTGTATACATCAGCACAGGGAGGATAATTTAAATGTAGTACTTTAGATAATTTTATTGAGTAGAGTACAACAAATCTGCAAAAGTAGGGATATGGATGTTCAAATTCAGTGTAGGATGAGATGGATTATTTTATTACACACATATTTTGTAATATATAAGTTATGTGTGAGTGGCTCTTTCTTGTGAATCCCAACCAGCACATAATGAGTTCTCGTACTTTTCACATTTTGTCATCATAATGTGCACTGCCATATGGCGTACATGTTCATGCATCTCCACAGATCTCTGTCCTGGGTGTTCTGGGTCACTTCTGTTGATAATATTCCTCCATGGCACCATCTAAGGCCACCCACCACCATTTTTCTCTGTCAGCCTCTGCTTCGTCTACTGTTGAACTTTCCAGTCATCACATTTTATTTCCAATTCTTCTCTTCTTATCATGTGACCACAGAGCATTGGCTGCTTCTTTATTATAGTTGTATCATTTTACCATCATTAGCCGTTACCTGGCAATTTGGCAAAAGGTATTTGCAACATTTGCTTCAAAATCTACATCTGCGTTTCTCCAAGCTGTTTCTTAATTGTTGATTTGGTTGAGTATACAAATGAAATCTGACTTCCACCACATCGCCAAATTGCCACTGTTATTAGCCTCTTTGAAGCACTCATAATTTTTTATGTTAGCTATTTCCTCTCTAGGATATTTGTTGCGAAATTTGGAACTAATAAAGCTATTAACTATCAAATGATGAAATAATTTATTAATGAAGAAATTTTTCACAAAGTGTCTTGTTTCATTGATAAAACTATTTTTATGTTGCTTAACTCTTGGTATAATTTGGCTTGTTGTTGGATGCAGAGTTTGTTGTATTATTTTAAGTTGAATGTCTAGAAGTTTGCAATGCATGCTTGTTAAATTGCTGTTGCATGACAAAATTGGTGTCAATGTTAATGTTATACAATGTTTATAATACAATGCTAGTTTACTCATTAGTTATGCAGTATGTTTCAGCCAATATCTAACCTTTTTATCTCAACATATAATAATATTATCTCAACATCTAACCAGTTTGTCTCAAAAGTTAATCATTTTATCTCATTATGTAATGTCATCTCAATGTCTCATCATCTAACCATTTCACCTCAACATCTAACAATCTCATTTTAACATCCAGCAATTTCATCTCAACAAATAACAATTTTATCTTAACATCTAGCCAATTTATCTCAACATCAACAGAAGGTTTAGTTATTTATGTAGAACATGGAACATGACTTTTAACCTGCTTTGTAAAAGAAACCTTATGCTAGGAATTTTGATGTGCTACATTCAGGTACCACACTAGCCAAGCCATGTCTTCATCTCCCCATGAGGCGTCTTAAACACAACCTCTGGTTTGGCTAATGAAGGAAGGATCAACCATGATCTCCACGGTGATGAAAGCTGCAGAGGACTACAAACTGTGCTCTGCAAGATTGCAAGAGAATCACATACATTTCTCATTGCTAATAGATGAGCAAACCCATACCTTGTGCAGACTACATGGGAAACTTGGTGATGCTTGGAATGTATGAATTTCTTGTCGATACAATTACAGAGCATCACCAGTGCCTATTTATCAAATTTCCTTCAGAGTGAATAATTTATTAAAGTGGGTTCAAACCAGCAACAGCATCTGTGAATCCTGCTGACTTCACTCATCATCATGTATAAGCGTGGGCAGTCATGGTCTTACATGATCACCATCAGCCCGTGATCAACCTGTCTTCTGTTTCCGATTATACCATGTGGCCAGGCCATCCAGTTTGGAAGTTGTTGAATAATTTACTGAGCAACTCTAAAGAAGACAGCTGGCCATTTCTTTCCTTCTTGGCAGTGACCGTAGTGGTTGGTGACTGTAGCCTTTGTAGATCCTCTGCCTGTTGTAGTGAATGTGCGCCTATAACCAGCAACTATAGGTCGGCTGCTCTCAAACTCAATCCACCACCTAATCACATGATTAGACATTGCCTTGGGTAGTCTAAACAGGTACTCCATCTTGCCCAAGAGTGCCACATAAGCTTGCAGAGGGAAGGTGGTGCCCTACTTCTTTGATAGGTGATACCCTTACCCTGCCACCCAAACAGACTTCATTAGCAAAAAGATAATGGCAATTCCATGATAGATGATGTAGGCCTTCACATGTACTAGGTCACTTTATAATAAGGTGGGCTGCCCAACTCATTTCCTCACACTTTTCCTGAAAATGTTGAAAATAGTATCATTTGTGAATGCCAGACAGTCTTGACTGTCTAAATCTAATTTCTCTTCTTGCAGGATTGCTTCATTAGTTTTACTGTCTGTATTTGTATGTTCCTCAGAAACCACATATATGCTGCCATTAGAAGTAATGAAGTTAGTCTTTCTACCTACCCTGGGTTTACTGTTAATTTGCAATGTAATTGGCTGTTTGTTTTAGAACATCTCAGTTTATTAGTTTAGCTTATGAAAGAATAAGGAGCAGCCATTGCACTCTTATTTGTGTAGGAGATACTATTGCTTCTTCTTTTTTCTTCATTTCACTGTCAGTTCGTTAGTCGACAGATTATCCTCATTGAACATCGAACCATTCAGTCCATAAGTCCTTGGATCCCTTCCTCAGTAAATCCTGCATCGTATAGCGGCTTACAACACCAATTCTGTGTTGGTTTATTAATCTTCTTTGGCTACCTGCATAGTCTCTCTCTCTCTCTCTCTCTCTCTCTCTCTCTCTCTCTCTCTCTCTCTCTCTCTCTCTCTCTCTCTCTCTCTCTTTCTCTCTCTCTAGAGAGAGAGAGAGTTGAGCTCACGCATGTCATGTAACATGCTATTCCGTATTCTATATGCATTCTCATCTTTCA
Source organism: Cepaea nemoralis (assembly GCA_014155875.1). Taxonomy (NCBI): domain Eukaryota; kingdom Metazoa; phylum Mollusca; class Gastropoda; order Stylommatophora; family Helicidae; genus Cepaea; species Cepaea nemoralis. Next base: position 195,350 of record JACEFZ010028044.1, read on the forward strand.
TATTACGAGGTATCATTTTGTATGCCATTTGATTGTCCTGTAACATTTAAAAACTTCATATAACATACATTACAGTCAAGGCATTGTGTGTTACATCTTGTGATTAATGTAGTTTGTTTTTATAGTGAATTAATTTCATTCTCTTTAATTGGTTTTCATTGTAGTAGTTGGTGAACACTTTTATTTTTTCTTAATGTTTAGTTTTCTGATAATTGGAATCGTGGAGAAAATAACTTTAAACAGTGTTGTCATAACATTAACATTAACATAGTGAACATCCTTCTGCCCAAGAGAATCCCTTTTGCTGTATTATGAATACGCTTGCACAGTTTCTGATAATTATCAAATAAAATATCAGATACACTAATCTTAATTTATTGCATCAAATAATTGGTTACATCTTCCAAAAATTGTCTGCTCTCATTAATTGTAAAATGGGTAACAATGTTTCTTTAAGATTTAGTTTCCCAAGTTACTATAGAGTGACTTCTCAGAATAGTTGAAGATCATAACCACTGAAGACAATCATGACTCTAAGGCAATCTACCCTCATCCCTTGTAGCATGAAATAAGTAAGTACATAAAGAACCCTTTTAACACATTAAGATACGTTGGCTATATGAAGTTAGACCTATATTTTTATAGACCAATCAGACTCATGTGGGTGATGTGGTCTTTTACTTCCCAAGACATTTAATCATTTTAGGCTGGGTCAGTTAAATATATTTAAATATGCATGGGTTAAGTGCTAGATGATGTGACAATTGTGTTAGTGGTAATAGCAGTAGCAGTCTGTAGTTCAAGATTTAGTTTCCCCAAATTATGTAGTCACTATTATCAGAATATTTGAAGTCTTCATATACATATGTATATTCTTGATTTAGAATTAATGGCAAATTCTGTTTTAATAAATTATTAATGATTGGTACATGTAGATGATACTAAGAACTAAAAGTGTGCTTATTGAACTAGTAGTACTTGTAGTTTGCGTTATAGGTTCATATGTACTAATTTTTTCTTGTGGCTGCCTGTGCATGAATACTGTGTTTGTTTGGTAATCGTCATGCGTAACTTTTCTGGTGTTGTAATTTCTATGAAAACTATAATATTACTGTGTCTTCTTTGTACTTTACTTTCTAAGCCTTGATAACTCTTTCAGTCCGGTAACAGATGCTCAGTGGGATGGAAATAACCGAAGTGATAAAATCATGACTGCATTACTTTTAGAAAAGGCTAAATTACTTTTATACACAGTGGAAATAACAGTATAGGAAGCCAGATTTCTTTATTATATCTGACCAAATGTAAAAAAGACAAGAACATATTAGGTGATTGTTGGGATTCACTGAAAAGAGTTAATTATATTTTATGCATTGCTTGGGGCTGAAAGAGTTAACTGCTATAGATTATCTATGAACTAATATTTTTGTGTTTAATTTCTGCAGAATTATTTAAAACCATTTGAAAGTTTTGAAATGATTAAGAGCGAAAATGAAAGTTGATTGACTTCTATAATACCAGTGCTAGTTTTAATTAATTTAACATTCTTACATCTTTATTGTATTGAAGAGCTCATAGATTTGAGGTAGTCTTTCACCAGTAACAAAATAAGGATTGAGATTGTACATGATGGTAAACAGTAATTTGAGGTTGTATGTGAACAGTAATGATTGCATTAAGATTATCTGTATGTGATGATATGATTGTGCTCACTTAGAAAACTTAGGAGATTTAGGTTTAAGCCTTCATTTTATAGCATTTTTATTGTTAAAGATACTTCATCAGTAATAGTAATATCTTAATTTGTTTAAATTATTGTGTTATTTATAATAGTAATTATAATAGTATACTAGAAGTAGGGGTAATAATAAATGAGGCTCTCTGAAGAATGGAATCCCTCATAATGCAAATGTTAAGACTAAAGAATTATATATATATATATAACAGTATATATAACAGTAATATAATACAACAGTATTTCATCACATCTTTAGAAAGATTTACATGGTTATATACAAACACTATCCCCAGATAATTCTTTATTAAGGTTAAGACCATATCTATGATGTGTCTTGGTTCTCTGCAAAATCTGTATTCAGCTGTTGTTTTTGTTTGTTTTCCAGAGGTTTTATGTGGCCACATCTCGTCAACTGAAACGTTTGGAGTCTGTAAGCCGGTCGCCTATTTATTCCCACTTTGGGGAGACCATAACTGGAGCTGTAACCATTAGAGCGTTTGGCCAGGAAGCCCGCTTTATCCATGACTCCCAGGCCAAAGTGGACCAGAACCAGATATGCTACTACCCTAGCATTGTTTCCAACAGGTGCCTTGTTGGTTATATGCATATTCTTTATGGTTTTGTCAACCAGTTCATTTGTTTTATACAGTGTTTGTGAATGTTTTTGTCAGCCAGTTCATTTGTTTTATACAGTGTTAGTGAATGTTTTTGTCAGCCAGTTCATTTGTTTTATACAGTGTTTGTGAATGTTTTTGTCAGCCAGTTCATTTGTTTTATACAGACCAACATATGTTTTTTTATAATTAATATCTTGTCCATCCATTCAGAGTTTTAAATGGAATATTTATAGTGTACATTGTTATTTTAGATGTAGAATGCTCTATTTGTGTTTTTCTAGCTGTTATGATATTTATGTTGTGCTCTCCGCCTTTTTTTCATATCTAAGTGCTGTGTGACAAATTATGTGATGTGGCTTGGTGAATTGGTTTCATTATCTGAATAATTAACACAAACAGCATATTGTACAATTTATTCCCTGGCATATTTTGCTGTATCTCGCCAGGAGCATTTGTCAGATGCAGTGAAATATGCCAGCCAGTAAATCATGGATTATGTTATTATTGTCTTCATTATTCAAATTCATAACCGGAAAACATTGTTTTGAGTTCCTTTATCTGTAATTAATATGTTTCACCGTTATTTCCTTTTAAAGCTGGTGTAACTAAAACTGTTGTAGCATAGTGATTAGTACTTATACACAAGTACAGTGGTCTGAGTTCAGTCTTAAGTATGGGTAGATTTTGGTTTTTTCCTGACCAACATGGTTATTGGGGATTAACCATTTGTAAAAACTAGGTACCAGAACATTGTCTGAGTAAGATAGGGGACATGAGAAAGAGCTCGAGACGCCCACCTCATGCTGTACTGGAGCATAAAGGTGTGACCTTGAACACATGAAGATCTGCACTTTATATCTCTACAGCAGTATTTGTCATAATACCTTACATTCACCTATGGGTCTTTTCAAATGTATTTCATAAGGTTAATTAAGGTATTAATTTTGCTATCACAAAAGAAGAAAACAGGTTTTTGAATTTAAATGTTACAGAAAAATTCTTAGAATGCCATGGAACAAGAGGAAGAATATTTTGACAATCTGCAACATCTTCACATTGAAGAAAACCTACTCATCACAGTAGTTTAAAAAGAACAGTACAGGAAGGCATGACTCCTGAATGAAGAGGCATGAGTTGGCCAGTACAAAGGTGCAAACATTAAAGACACCTTTGGTATGAAAATGCAACTGACAAACATCAAGAGTCTTTCCAGCAGGTACATTGCGATCGTGCACACACATGCATAACTACAGTACTACAGTGTGGTGATTTCAACATTCATTGTCAGGTCAGCATGGCCAACCGGATAAGAGCATTACCTCTTAAACTTCCAGTGTGCTGATGCAGAGGTAGTGGGTAGTGGGTTCAACCAACACACCATTTTTTTGTTTTGTTCCATCCCACATATTCTTTACAGGACATTGCATTTTTCAGCTGCTGTTGATGTCTTGGCAAGTTTTACTCAGTAGTTTCCCATTGCTTTCTGAACGACCAGCTCACCTACCCCCGTAAGTAACCATGCGACACGATCCACTGCTGAATCTTGTGCAGCTGTGTTTTGTACGAGACTATACAAGATTACGAACAATATCCTTAACGCCTATGCCAGGGAGACTGGCCATACACCGGTTAGTTTGACTAAAATGTTGACTTCTCATCCTGAACTTGGGGGACGTAAATTCAGAATTCGGAGTGGGTTTGCTTGATGGTAAGGGACACTGGTAACAGGAAATGCTAATCCAAATGCAAAAATCGTTCTATTGGCATGTGTATGGACTACGCTTGAGTTCAAAGTGAGCAAACTCAGGGGGAAAAAACTGTCAGTGTGGTTGGGTCTGCCTTTGACTGTCCTCAGTCCGTGTACAAGACAGAAGGTATGTATCTAATTTAGTCTGACCCCTACCCTTTGACCCAGCATTCATGGCCACCAGGAACTGTCCTGCGAAGTCTCAGTGGCTGTCTTGATCACTTCACCTATGGAGTGCAGCTGGTCTATACAAATAAATAAATCAATCAATCATGTGCCATGCCGGAAAGCGTGGGCGGTCATGACTTGCCATTTCACTCAATCTTTAGGCGAATCATAATGTACTAGGCACTTTTAAAGAGGTAGTTTGCCGCTGCTTTCCTCTATGGCAGTAACCATATTGGTCATTGTTTTTCTGCAGATGGTTAGCTATTCGCTTGGAGATTGTTGGCAATCTGATCATTTTCTTTGCTTCACTGTTTGCTGTAATTGGCCGACACGAGATCAGTCCTGGGATTGTGGGTCTGTCGATTAGTTATGCCATGAATGTGAGTAACATTTAAGTATTGCTAATTTTAAAACACCATGTAAACAAAGAAAGGAGAAGTAGTGTTGGGAAACTATTTTGACCATTGTTTGTTTTTTAATGGGAATATAACATGCACAATAGAAAATTGATTTGTGAAAGATGGGTGGTTGGAAGGGCCAAGTATAAGAAGGCTTGCATGCCTAATTTATGATCCATTTAATATAAAGTCTATTTGTTCACAAGTGCCAACAAATATATTAGGCATGTATATATTTCAAGTGTAAGCAAATTAAATGCTATATTTTTTCTCTTTCTATTTTGTTCCCCTCTCTCTCTCTCTCTCTCTCTCTCTCTCTCTCTCTCTCTCTCTCTCTCTCTCTCTCTCTCTCTCTCTCTCTCTCCCTCCCTCCCTCCCTCTCTCTCTCTCTCTCTCTCTCTCTCTCTCTCTCTCTCTCTCTCTCTCTCTCCAGCTTCTCCAGCTTCTCCTCTTCCCCCCTCAAAGTATGTATGCATCCTTGTTTGCATGTGAAAGTATGTGAGGGTTTGTATTTCTATGGAAATATTATGCTTAATGATACAATTCTGGTTATCTGTAAATACTTGTAGTAAGTACAATCAAGTATAGGACGCTATTAAACACCATAAGGTGCATTGGACATACAGTGCTAGACCCATATTCGTATAGACCAATCAGCACTCAGTGGGTGATGTGGTCAGTATCATGCTGGCTACCTTCACTTCCCACGACATTTCCTGGCACCCATTTCAGGCTGGGTGGACCTTAGATCCCGGATTAATTTTAAAAATTAAGTGTCCGCCCTGATGCAAATTGAAACCATGACCACCGAGCCAGCAGGTGAACTCATAGCTACTAAGTTACCACAACGCCATCTACTATAGCTTTAGTTGATTCAATGACAGTCCTTGGTAGATGAAGAGTACGTGATTAACAGTGAATGTTAACATAAAATTAATGTCATGATAAATATACAAGGGGGCTTCAAATGAAAACCTTAATCCTCCTAATGACTCTTTGAGTTGTCCAAACAGATGGAAATCACTTGGGCCTAGCGAGTACGGGGGATGTGGTACACACTGAAAATGGAGGTCTTCAATAGTTTCAACCTTTGCATGGGCAGTATGAGGTCGAGCATTGTCATGTTGCAAAAGGACACCTTTACTCAGAAGTCCACAATGTCTGGATCTGATTGCAGGTTGAAACTTCCTACTCCACTCATACACTTGCTTGACTGACAGGCATGTATCACAGACACTGGACCATCATTCTCCAATGAATTTCTATAGGTGTCACCCCTTCACTGAATAAATTTGATAACAGAGCGGTGCTTCTCTTTTGTGTATGTCAAAAGTGGGGCAACCATCTTTAAACTGTCCTTATGACATCACCATGTTCATCTGCACCATGATGACATGTCTTAACACTCTTGACGCTTTTAACAATATTGATAGTTTACAACACATTGGCATGGTTATTGTAATTTCTATCACACTTTTAAGGTTTTTATTTGATGCCCCCACTTACATAATTTGACCTTATCGTAGGAATATCTGTAAGCTTGTATTGATGTGGGAGTTCAGCAACATGCTGTATGACAACTATTGCATGACTGATCAGCATCCTCCTTATTGCAGGTTACCCAAACTCTCAACTGGATGGTTAGAATGACATGTGACTTAGAAACTAACATTGTATCTGTTGAGAGAATTAAAGAGTATAGTGAGACACCCAGGGAGGTAAGTATTTAAATTGTCACTTATTATCTTTTATTTCTTTACTGTCCTTCTTTGATAATTATCTGCTTTGGTTTGTGCAGAAGTATGTATTAAATTTTTCACTTATCTTTTAATCTGTTCACTCTCAAGAGATCTATGCATATGTAATGTAAATCTGAAGAACACACTTGACAAGATGCAGCGATACATGTCAGACGATAAATTATGCAATTTATTGTTTGTGGCTTCTGTGTTTGAATATTTTTTTTAAATTTAGTCAACTGTCCTTTGATAATTTTCTTTGTTGGTTAGTGCAGATTTATTATGTAATGTTTCACTTATTATCTTTTATTTCTTCAACTGTTATTCTTTGATAATTTTCTTTATTGGTTAGTGCAGAAGTATGAATTTAATATTTGACTTATTATCTTTTATTTCTTCAACTGTCCTTCTTTGACACTTTTCTTTGTTGATTAGTGGAGACGACTTAGAAACAAACATTGTATCTTCTGAAGGGCATGCAAGTTTGTAATGTGATACATTTTTTATTTAATGTTTTTTGTGTCTTCTTTGATACTTTTTTTTTCATGCTTATACATGGTGGGCTGGTCTCCATGGCCTAAAGGCTTGCGAACGCGATTCATGCGCCACTTACCACACTTTCTAAATGCTGCGGCTACCGATATAACAGCAAACCGTGTCACGCTGGGGTTTTAACGTGTTGGTACGGGAGCCAGCCGTTCAGAAAACAATGGCAAACTACCGAACATAAAACTTGCCCAGACATCAACAATAGAAGTAAAATGCTGATGTTGACAGCGATGTCCTGTAAATAGGATATGCACACCCCCCCAAAAAAAATGCATGGTGGACAGCATATAATGAAACATTCACCATTTTTGTAATGAGCTTTGATACAGTAGTCTGCAGCAAGAATAATTTTTAATGTTTGTCCAGGTAGAAATTGAATCGAACACACACTGAGAAAATCTGAGGACAATATAACTAGGCTCTCTCTTGTCTGGAACTCACAAGGCAAATAAAATAAAAGGCAATTTGAAAACATGTGGAGAAGAGAATGACAGACAGAGATAAATACTATTAATAGAACATGGGAGGAGCTGCAGGAAATAGCAACAGATAAGTGTGAGATGGTTAAGGGCCTATGCCACAATATGGGGGAATAAGGCCAGAAGAAGAAGGTAGAAAATAATTTGTAAACATTTATTATTTATGATCAATCTTATTCACTTGCCAGCTCTGTGACGAAGGGGGTATGGTCGCAGTTCATAATCCCATATACCACGTTCAAAACATAGCTGCAGGCGATAATTTGGCAGCAGATCGCCATGCATTGGTTTTTTATAAAATGGTATGGGTGCCGGTCGTTCAGAAAACAATGCAAACTACTGAATGTAAACTTGCCAAGAGATCACAAACAACAACAACAAAAACGCTGGGGTTGACTGACATCCTGTAAAAATAATATGCAACTATATTTTTAAACTGATTCACTTCATTATTTGGCTTTTTGTATTTTTCGATACAACTTATTCAGTTATCTATGCATTTTCTAATTAACCTGTTTGTATTTGTCAACACAACTAGGCTGATTGGGTAATAGAAAATAATCGCCCTAGTCCGGAATGGCCTGAGAAAGGTGTTGTTGAGTTCCGAGATTACAAGGTGAGGTATCGAGAAGGACTCGACTTGGTTCTGCGAGGAATTAGCTGCACTATACAATCTGGCGAGAAGGTAAATTACTAGTTAGTTACTTGTAAACTAGCTAGCAATGTGCATTTATAATAGAGCTGTAGAATGTCGCCTCACCCCACTACTATAGATGCTTGAGGTTTGGTGCTTCTCTTTGTCTTGTTAAGATATCCATGTTCCCAAAAATCCCAGGGGAAGTCGTTTTTTTAAGGCAAATATTATTCTAACTGTCGTAGATGGAATATCTAATGAGTTGTTAAAAAAGAGCATGAATATAAAACTTGAAATCTTTACAAAAATGCTGGGATTTTGATGGCATATTTCAGATGTGCAGAGAGGCAGTTACAACAACAATAGTAATGCTAGGGAAAGACAATACAATGGGTGTAGCTGCAGGCCTATAAGTCTTACAGGCTGCTTCTGTTAAGATTAAAATGGTATCTGGACAGTCAATAACTGCTAGTGCCACAACAAGCAGGCTTGAGGCAATGTCACTTGTGTTAAGATTAAAATGGTATCTGGACAGTCAATAACTGCTAGTGCCACAACAAGCAGGCTTGAGGCAATGTCACTTGTGTTAAGATTAAAATGGTATCTGGACAGTCAATAACTGCTAGTGCCACAACAAGCAGGCTTGAGGCAATGTCACTTGTGTTAAGATTAAAATGGTATCTGGACAGTCAATAACTGCTAGTGCCACAACAAGCAGGCTTGAGGCAATGTCACTTGTGTTAAGATTAAAATGGTATCTGGACAGTCAATAACTGCTAGTGCCACAACAAGCAGGCTTGAGGCAATGTCACTTGTGTTAAGATTAAAATGGTATCTGGACAGTCAATAACTGCTAGTGCCACAACAAGCAGGCTTGAGGCAATGTCACTTGTGTTAAGATTAAAATGGTATCTGGACAGTCAATAACTGCTAGTGCCACAACAAGCAGGCTTGAGGCAATGTCACTTGTGTTAAGATTAAAATGGTATCTGGACAGTCAATAACTGCTAGTGCCACAACAAGCAGGCTTGAGGCAATGTCACTTGTGTTAAGATTAAAATGGTATCTGGACAGTCAATAACTGCTAGTGCCACAACAAGCAGGCTTGAGGCAATGTCACTTGTGTTAAGATTAAAATGGTATCTGGACAGTCAATAACTGCTAGTGCCACAACAAGCAGGCTTGAGGCAATGTCACTTGTGTTAAGATTAAAATGGTATCTGGACAGTCAATAACTGCTAGTGCCACAACAAGCAGGCTTGAGGCAATGTCACTTGTGTTAAGATTAAAATGGTATCTGGACAGTCAATAACTGCTAGTGCCACAACAAGCAGGCTTGAGGCAATGTCACTTGTGTTAAGATTAAAATGGTATCTGGACAGTCAATAACTGCTAGTGCCACAACAAGCAGGCTTGAGGCAATGTCACTTGTGTTAAGATTAAAATGGTATCTGGACAGTCAATAACTGCTAGTGCCACAACAAGCAGGCTTGAGGCAATGTCACTTGTGTTAAGATTAAAATGGTATCTGGACAGTCAATAACTGCTAGTGCCACAACAAGCAGGCTTGAGGCAATGTCACTTGTGTTAAGATTAAAATGGTATCTGGACAGTCAATAACTGCTAGTGCCACAACAAGCAGGCTTGAGGCAATGTCACTTGTGTTAAGATTAAAATGGTATCTGGACAGTCAATAACTGCTAGTGCCACAACAAGCAGGCTTGAGGCAATGTCACTTGTGTTAAGATTAAAATGGTATCTGGACAGTCAATAACTGCTAGTGCCACAACAAGCAGGCTTGAGGCAATGTCACTTGTGTTAAGATTAAAATGGTATCTGGACAGTCAATAACTGCTAGTGCCACAACAAGCAGGCTTGAGGCAATGTCACTTGTGTTAAGATTAAAATGGTATCTGGACAGTCAATAACTGCTAGTGCCACAACAAGCAGGCTTGAGGCAATGTCACTTGTGTTAAGATTAAAATGGTATCTGGACAGTCAATAACTGCTAGTGCCACAACAAGCAGGCTTGAGGCAATGTCACTTGTGTTAAGATTAAAATGGTATCTGGACAGTCAATAACTGCTAGTGCCACAACAAGCAGGCTTGAGGCAATGTCACTTGTGTTAAGATTAAAATGGTATCTGGACAGTCAATAACTGCTAGTGCCACAACAAGCAGGCTTGAGGCAATGTCACTTGTGTAAGGAATTTAAAAATGGGTATTCTGGGAACCAAAAAAAATTTCATAACTTTTGCTATATTACACATTGAGGATTGGTGAAGTGGTCAAGCCGTCTGACTCGGCTCCGAAGGTTGTATGTTCGATTCCGGCAGCGTCCTTCATTTCAAGAGTGCATTTTTTTCGGAGATTCCCGAGGGTCGTCGCTGGAGCTACGGAGTTCGCGCTTTGTGCGACGCTTTCCACGCTGCGGAAAGAAACTGAGCCATATGGGAAAAAAAACCCGGTGCAATGCAGCCGACCCTGTCGATTGTAAGCTACTTCTTTCATTGCACCCACTCCCATACGAATCTGGATATGCTTTTGTGTGTCATCTGAATTTGCAGGTCCCCATTACCGTAAACATAACTTTTTTAGCGAGAAATCACTAGTTGTTCAGCAAAACATCAAAGGAATGTCGCCGCTTTCAATGATTTAAGTTGTTTTTGGACCTATCAAAGACATATTCCTTGGGTGGGGGTAAATATAAGACGGCTGGAAAAATTTCATAACGATGCAACAGACAGTTTTCAAAATAATTGATCGTGAATGAAGGCATTCAAATCGGAACATACTATAGTTGCTTGTAAACTAGCTAGCAATGTGCATTTATAGTAGAGCTGTAAAATGTCCCCTCACCCCACTACTATAGATGCTTGAGGTTTGGTGCTTCTCTTTGTCTTGTTAAGATATCCATGTTCCTGAAAATCCCAGGGGAAGTAGTTCTTTAATGCAAATATTATTCTGACTGGAAGCAAATCACAGCAATTAATTAAACAACTAATTGATGAGGGAACAGTAAGAAATAGTGGAACTACACTACTGAAGGATGGAAAATATGTTTCAGGAAAGCAAGATGCAGACCATTTATTAGCACAATGTGCTCAAGGTTGAAACGTTGAAGATGGGAACAATACAGTAAATTACAGAGATCTCAGAAAGAGAAGAAGGGCAGAAATTGAGTAAAAGTAGACATAATGGATCGCTAGTGCCACAACAAGCAGGCTTGAGGCAATGTCACTTGTGTTAAGATTAAAATGGTATCTGGACAGTCAATAACTGCTAGTGCCACAACAAGCAGGCTTGAGGCAATGTCACTTGTGTTAAGATTAAAATGGTATCTGGACAGTCAATAACTGCTAGTGCCACAACAAGCAGGCTTGAGGCAATGTCACTGCACAAAGGATCAGGTTGCTAACCTCTCCCAAGAGGTAGAGGACATTCCAAAGAAAAAGACTCACTATGACTATGTGGATAGACTTATATAAAGCATTTGACTATTACTCATTTGAACAGCAAAAAGTGATTGAAAGGCTGCCATGTTGTTCTAAGCATATCATCTTGCATGGCGCACACACTTATGCTCCTTCCACATGCCTCTTCTGAACTAGATGCTGAAAGGTAAAATGGTAATAGCATAAAGAAAAAGTGAAATGTCTAATAATTTCAGTTCTGAAACGAACATGTTGACATAGTGTTGTACGTCTTTTTTCTTAAATTATAGGTTGGCATTGTTGGTCGCACGGGGGCTGGTAAATCATCATTGACTATGGCTGTGTTCCGAATCATTGAGCCTGCAGCTGGCAGCATCATCATAGATGGCATTGACATCACCACAATTGGTCTGCACGACCTACGCTCTAGACTCACCATCATCCCTCAGGTAGCGAATGTTGTATGAGCATCCTCTTTAATCATGTCATGTCACTAGACAGGGTTACTGTCCCTGTGACTTGCTAGATAGTAAAACTGAGTTGAATAATTCCCAAACATACCAAGTCGAGGGTTTGATATTAGTTTCGGGTATTTTGAAAGGAGACAGCTTTGCGTTTGTTTCGATGGTATGAGGCATCGGTTGTTCAGAAAGCAATGGCAAACTGATTAACTAAATTGCCTAGTAAATCACCAACAGCCAACAATTGCTGGGATTGATTGCATGGTCCCGTAAAGGACATGCAACTGACATACAGACAGAGTTAAGATGCCCGTGTGTTACTAGGACTCATAAGGGAAGCAAACAGTAGCTGCACTGCAGCCATGCAGGTGATAAGAGGTGTCTGAGGAGGGTTAGTGTGGAACTAGCTCCCCCTTCCCATAGAATACTTTATCTACAATATTCAACTAGCCATGAACAGTTCTAAAGATAGGACTTGGCGTTAGTTGGTTAGAGAGACTATGCTCCTTTGGGTTATCATAGAGTGAGGACAGTTAAAAGAGATGTGGCCAGACATGAACACTATGCATAAAGCCAAAGAAGATTAATAAACCAACACAGAACTGGTGTCATGAGCCGCTACACGCTGCAGGAATTACTGAGAAGGGGATCCGAACACTTATGAACTGAATGGTTCGATATGCAGTGAGAATGATCTGTCGACTAACTAACTAACTATCATAGGGTGAAGCAAATATAGTCCTACAACTGCAGTGCTGAAGCTTCATATGTTAGCCAGAAAGGCACAAATATGGCAGCTTGGTTGTAAACAGATACAGTATAATGAAAAATTCTTGTCAGAACTAATGAGGTAGATGAAAATACTTATTGATTAGTGAGACATATTTTGATGCTCTCTCTTTGAATATTCAGGCTATACTTTTAATCGAGGTCTGTTGTAAACATGTTCATCATGTGATAGATAATTTATATGTGACAGGAACAGAAGTGTGGCATCTGACTTATTATCGAGAAACATTTCAAAAGACTTAGAGGTGAAGTATTTTTGTGCCTTCTGATATGTCTTACAAGCACTCTAGCAGTGTATAAAATTGTTACTCGAGAAATTAATTTGTTGTTGTATTGTAAGGACCCAGTCCTTTTTTCAGGCAGTCTGAGAATGAATATGGATCCTTTTGTGAAGCACACTGATGCTGAGATATGGTCTGCCCTGGAACATGCTCATCTCAAATCCTTTGTATCTGGGTTGCCTGACGGCTTGCAACATCAGTGCTCTGAGGGAGGAGAAAATCTCAGGTGTTTAACTTTGTACTTTAACTTGTATGTACTTAACATTAGGGACAGGTTTCCCAAGAAACATACTTCAACATTAACTACCTGCTACTGCCGTTCCTCTAATAGAACATATTACACAGAAATATCAATTGGGGAAACCTTTGAGGTCACTAAAACAGTTTATAAATAAACATGTATTGTTTGGCTCTCATAATGTATTTGCTGTGGCAAAGGGGTTAAGAATGCAATTCGCAATCCCACATACTGCATTCAAAACACAGTTGTGGGCAGTTTGAAAGCCGACCGCTTTACGCTAGTTTGCATGCAATGGTATGAGTGCTGGTCATTCAGAAAGCATTGGCAAACTATTGAACATAAACTTGCCAAGAAATCACAAACAGCCAAATAATGCTGGGGTTGTCTGTGGCGTCCTGCAAGCATTATGCAACTAACTTACTAAATAACTAACTCTCTTTCTCTCCACCCCTCCTCACTCTCCACCCCTCCTCACCCCTTCTCTCTCTCTCTCTCTCTCTTTCTCTCTCTCTCTCTCTCTCTCTCTCTCTCTCTCTCTCGATATATATATATATATATATATATATATATATATATATATATATATATATATATATATATATATATATATATATATATATCAGCAGAGTTGATCCAGAACACCAAAGACCAAGATCTGTGGAGAGCCATGAACGCCTACGCCAGCTGGCAGGGCACTTTATATATATATATATATGTTTTGCATATCCTTTACAGGACAACATCAGTATCTTTCAGCTGTATGTTGATTTCTTGGCAAGATTACGCTCAGTAGTTTGCCATTGCTTTCTGAGCGGCCAGCTCAGTTATCCAGTGGGGGTCGAACTGCTCCCAGCTCTCGCCCTGCTACGAGACTCTGCGTGATAAACGGGATTATGGAGAAAGTGTTGTAACCCCTCGGCCAGAGAGACCGGCATATATATATATATATATATACATACATACATAAATTTACAATGAAATGATGCTTCAGGCACATTCTTATCAGTTCTTATCATCTTTATCAGACATTAAAAAGAAAACACATTGCACATGTCCTGTTCAATTGTAATCAAACCATGTTTGTTATTTACTTTGGTGAGTAGTCACGAAAGCCCCACTTAGTGCGGTGGCTAGCATGCGTGCCTGCTGACCTGATGGTCATGGGTTTTAATCCACATTGTAGTGGATTTTAAAGATTGACCTGGGCTCCCAATTTCAGCCAAGCTAAAATAGGTGCTCGGAAATGTCCTAGGAAATAAAGGCACCACATCACTCATTGTGTGCCAGTTGGTCTATACAAATATGCCGCTAGCACCATATACCCAGTATGCCCCAATACACATAACAGGGTCCATTATGTTACTAATTCCTTTATTTTACTTTCCCAAATTGCCACCAAGAAGAATAAATGCTACAGTAGTTTGTAAGTTTTAATGACACTAGATGTGCAGTCACAAGTTACAGTAATAGTCTAAACTGACACAAACATGGCATGAATATGTCACAGTCTGTGTGATCTGTATGTTTTTATTTAACCTAGTAAAGATGATCATCATCATCATGGCATAGAAAAGTATCAGTACCTGAATTGATGTGTTCTGTTGAAGATCTCAGAAGCATGATCATCAGTACCCTCTATCACTTGATGAAGATGATACCAGTTTCAGGAACAGTTTGCTGTTTTGTTGACACTGATAAGGCCTCAATTTTGTATAATCTCCTAAAGAAAATGTGTAAACGGTTGTTGTGTTTCAGTGTTGGGCAACGCCAGCTGGTATGTTTAGCCCGTGCACTTTTGAGGAAAACTCAGATCTTGGTCTTGGATGAAGCCACAGCTGCTGTGGACCTGGAGACTGACGACCTCATACAGGCAACAATACGGACAGAGTTTGAGAAGTGCACTGTTCTCACCATAGCTCACAGACTCAATACTATCATGGACTACACCAGGTGGGTAGCTGCTTATGTTAACTTTCGTCTATGAAGAGATTTAATATGGTAATATGGTGACAGCTTCTAAATCAGCAGTTTCCAAACTTTTTGAGACTACTGCATTGTTACCATTTAGGCTACATTCCTAGCACTCCATATATAGACATGCATACAGTTGCTCTATCTCTGCCTTAGTGTTGGTCTCATCGTAATCATCAAGT
This sequence comes from Cepaea nemoralis, assembly GCA_014155875.1. Classification (NCBI taxonomy): domain Eukaryota; kingdom Metazoa; phylum Mollusca; class Gastropoda; order Stylommatophora; family Helicidae; genus Cepaea; species Cepaea nemoralis. The sequence goes on from JACEFZ010028044.1 coordinate 210,778, forward strand.
GTCATGCTGCTAAACTGGCAACTCCACTTTGTGTCATGATCTAGAATATATGAAGTTCTAGAAAGAGCGTCCGTGCCCTGTATCCACACTCTACTAATGAAGAATCAGGTTCGCTGGGCTGGTCACTTAACTCGCGTGCCAGATCACGGGCTCCCTAAACAACTTTTTTTATGGCGAGCTGCATTGTGGTAATCGCTCCCAAGGTGGCCAGAGGAAACGCTTTAAAGACACTGTAAATCTCATTGAGAGCTTTTGGAATTCATCAAAATTTGTTGCGTACATAATTATGCAAGGGTGCAGTCACTTGTGAAGCAACCAAGACTGCAAGAGCTGTGAAGAAAAGGCTGGACATAAAAACCACTGCAGGAGATCCTCCTCCTGGAACGTCAAGCATTCTTTGCCCACATTGTCAAAGAACATTTCGAGCCAAAATAGGCCTTATCAGCCATCGTAGAACTCACGGCTCCATACTTTCAACCCCCTGGATGAAATGAATGGTCATCATCATTCTTGATGGACAAACAACATGAAGGCCTAACACTTCACAATCCATCAACAGTATCTGTCTCAGGATTACGTTTACCCTCTTTTTTTAAACAAATAATTTCAGATTATGATAAAATTCATTGCTGTTGACGTTCCAGAAAGGCATAGCAACAAGCTTTCACTGTAGCGTAAAGACTATATGTATAAATAGCATAATATTTCATACACTGTAGCATAAACACTATCTGTGCAAATAGCATCATATTTCATATACTGTAGCATAACATTACATGTGCAAATAGTATCATATTTTATACACTGTAGCATAACACTACTTGTGCAAGAAGATCATATTTCATATACTGTAACATAACACTATTTGTGTAAATAGTATCATATTTCATACACTGTAGCATAACACTATTTGTGCAAGAAGATCATATTTCATATACTGTAACATAACACTATTTGTGTAAATAGTATCATATTTCATACACTGTAGCATAGCACTATTTGTGCAAGAAGATCATATTTCATATACTGTAACATAACACTATTTGTGTAAATAGTATCATATTTCATACACTGTAGCTGAGGTCAGCTTTCCCGAATGGACAAGAGTGCTTGCTCTTAAACTTCCGGTGTGCTGATGGTGAGTTAGCGGGTTCAGCCCATTCACTGGTCAGTTGGGCTAAAATGTTGACTTCTAGTCCTTGACGTAAATTACAAGCACCTTAGAAGTTGGAGTGTGTTTACCTAATGGTGAGGGACACTGGTAATAGAGAAAGCTATCCCACATGCAAACATCAGTCCAGCGTGAACTACTCTTGAGTCTAAAGCTAGAAAACAGAAAAAAAAACTGTGCAAATAGTAATATATTTCATACACTGTAACATAACACTATTTGTGCAAATAATATCATATTACATACACTGTAGCATAATATTATATGTACAAATAGCATAATATTTAATATATTCTAGCATAACACTATTTGTACAAATAGTATCACAATTCATGTATTTTAGCTAAATGCTATTTGTACAGATAGTATCACATTTCATACGTTGTAGAGTAGCACTATTTGTGCAAAGAGAATCATATTTTATACATTCTAGTCTAAAACTATTTGTGCGAATAGCATCATATTTCATGCATTATGGCGTAACACTATTTGTGCAAATACCATCATATTTCAAACATCCTAGCGTAACACTGTTTGTGCAAACGGAATCATATTTCATACATTCAAGCGTAAAATTATTTGTGCAAATACCATCATATTTCATACATTCTAGCATAGCATTATTTGTGCAAATACCATCATATTTCATACATTCTAGCGTAACACTATTTGTGCATCATATTTCATACCTTTTTTACATTGTCATTCACTAACTGTTTTGTGTGGTCTGTTACAGAATCATGGTGCTTGATAACGGAAAGGTGAAGGAGTTTGATTCACCTCAGAATTTATTACAAAATCATAATTCAGCATTCTACAGCATGGCAAAAGATGCAGGATTGGTCTAGACAGGTGGTGCCCTGCTCAAAGTTCCAGGTTTCTGTATAGATATGGAAGATGTGGAATAGTGTACATATATGACGCGCACTTGTGAACCTTACCATTTCCAAGTATTTGTAAATGTGTGTGATGAACTTGTTGCAGAAACTTATTCACCTAACAAAAAGAAAATGATTGACTCATTAGCTTCGTTATACCTCTAAGAGTGCCAAACATCATACAAATGGGAAAATCCCAGAAGTCCCATAGGGGCTTGCATCAGCAGCTGATCAAGGGAGACAGTAATGATAACAAATCTATAAGAGTGTTTGCTGTCACAGCGGTAAAATATGCTCACCTTGGGAAAACACAACAAATATGTTGTCAGATAATTTTTGTAGTACCTCTTGACTAAGCATTCATGTCATCTTAATTGGTCCCTATTAAGAATAGTCATTTACACATGATGTGTTGGTTGGTATAGAAATAGTTAAACCATATCTCATCTATAGAACGTTCAATTAATGTTCTCAGCATATACACAGCATTTATTGAACCCTTGCCTTCTACAAACCCACATTGTTCTTCTCCTATTTCAGGTTGTATTTTCTTCCTAACTCTTTGCATGATAATTCTTAGTAAAATCTTTGTGATGTGACTCATTATACTAATTGTTCGATGTTGATCACATTTAAAGGCTCCTGATTTCTTCGCGATTGTAATAAATATAGAATTGCATAATTCTTGAGGTATATCGCCAGTATCATATATTGTGTTCAGCAGTCTGGTGACTTCGTCTATTCCATATTCTTCTAAGGCAGTGATCATTTCTGTTGAGATGTTGTCTGGACACAGGGTCTTGCCAGATTTCATATGGTTAAGAGCATTCTGAACTTCTATCTTCAGAATTAATGGTCTTTCATTATTACTCCGAATATCATATTGTTTTTCTCTTGTATCATCATAAAGGTTTTTCACATAATCTGACCATGTATGTAAAATCTCATGTTTTTCTATTATGATTTTTCCACCTTTTGTTTTCAGGCAGGGTTTTAATATAACAAGAAAATAAATTTCTCAAATTACACCTAAAGTTATAGGCATGGTTCAGTTTTAAAGGTGAATAATTAAATCTGCCAGCATGTTAAAAAAAAAATCTGGTGTTAGTTAAAATGGTAAAAGTTTATGATTATTATGCTTACCTTGGTAGTTGTCTAAACTCTGAAAGTTAGTATCGTTGAAAAATAGTTTGTCCACTATACAAATGAGGAAAATGTATATTTGAAAATGTATCATGTGGTAAATGTTTTCAGAATCAGTTATTGTCAGCTGATGTATGAAAGTCATGGGTTTTACACATTCTTGTTTTGAAAAATTCCCCAGCAGATTTCACAAACAGGTTGACAGACTATGTAACGTAGGTCAACTGTAGGTACTTCGAATATTCAGTGCCATGATTTAGAAGTGGAAATAATATGATCATATTCAGTATGAATATAGTCAACATCATAATAATGATAGATTATTTTTTTTTTGGGGGGGGGGGGGGGGACAGCTCTCATTTTCTGGTATCCTTTTGGATATCTGCTAAGACAGTGGTTCTCAACCGGTTGGGAATCTTAGGGTTTCCAGTCAGGGAATTAAGATTATTTCAAGATCTCATTAATACAAGAACCAGTTACTTGATATTGTTTTTCCCTCTATATTTTACAGTTCTGTACTTCTAGCCCTAATGAAGTTCGTTTTATAATGTAAGTAGACCCGCATATCATGTTTTATGTAGATGTCTAGACTTGTTCTATTATGTGTTATTAAATTTAGCTTCCATTTTTATGTATACTGTGTTGGGTGGGGGGGGGGGGGGGATTTATAGGGAGGAAATTTGAAAGGGGGGGGGGCAATAATGTTCTGAACATATGGTAAAGGGGGGCATATGCCAAAAAAGTTTGAGAACCACTGTGCTAAGACATAGTGTTGTGGTAGTTCGTGCATATACCTGCTAACACAGTGAATCTGGATTCTGTACTCAATAGTGCAGGAATTTTTTTCAGCTAGTGTCATTCTGGGGAAAGTCTAGATGGCCGTTGTTATACTGGCCATAGTATCCATTTTGGGATGTTTGTCATGGGAAATATAGACCCAGGTTTTCTCAGTATGCACTAGTGTCTTTTCCTCACTTCTTGACTCACCAAAATCTGTCTAGTTTTTTTCATAAGCTCCGATTTAAATTTCTCCTTAATTGATTCATCTTTATCGTTTGTTGCTGTTATTATTCTATTATTGCTTTCTCTGCCTTTTTAAATATCATTAGAGCCACTCCTTCACTGTGACTTGCATTGTCCTCTGTATGGCCTGAGCACAGCACTGTTTCACCTATGTTTAGAAGCTTACTTGCCTGCTCCATTTCACCTTGTTGCTCTTAATCCCAACTGCTAATCTCATAATATTTTGTGCCACAGTGCTGTAGTTTTAACATTCCAGCTAACTGCTAATCTCATAATATTTTGTGCCACGTGTGCTGTAGTTTTAACATTCCAGCTGCTAATTCTGAGGGTTTTTTCCTAAGTGAAGGTAGGTAACTCTCAGATCCAGACTTCTTGCAACTGTCTCTGCTGCTTGTCATACTGCTTCTCGCAGAGCCCGCTTCTATCTTGCTTGGCTGAGCTATTCTTCTTTCCTTATATTTATACTTGTTCATGGTTGGTTGGGTGTTTGCAACTACATTTTTCTATATGATGGGGCAGCCAACCCTATTAATGTGCATGGCAAGTTGCATTGTTATTATTCTTTGCTTCACCTATGGCCCTGGCAACAAATATTCGTATTTAATAGATACTGTTGTTGATTATGTCCATGGTTACAATGTGATTACCTTGCCCATATTTGTGTTTACAAGGTACTTTTCATGTCTGTTTCCTTCTTCTTCTTCAGCGTTCCGAGCCATTGAGGTTCTTTGCTGCAAATACAATCTGTCTCCATTCGTCTCTCTGGTGGACCTTCTCTTGCCAGTCGTTGATTCCAAGTGCTTGTAGGTCTGTATGTATATTATCTCTCCACCGCCTTCTTGGTCTACCTCGGGGTCTACGGTCATTTATTTCCTGAGTGTAAGCGAGTTTTGTTTCCCTATTATCTTCCATTCTTTCTATATGCCCCAGCCATTGTAGTCTATTAGCCTTCATGATACCAGTGATTAGCGGGGACTTAAACAAATCATAAATGTCTTTGTTACTTCTTCTTTTCCACTCTCCACTTTGTGTATCCCTAATGGGTCCAAAGATGCGTCTTAAAATTTTGTTCTCAAAGGTTTGTAACAAGGCTTCGTCTCCTTTCGTTGTACTCCAGGTTTCAGAGCCATACAGCACAACTGGTCTGATCAGTGTTTTGTATATTGTGATTTTGGTGTTACGAGATAGCGCCTTTGATTTTAGTAGATGTTGTAGTGCATAGTATATCTTATTTCCAGAGTTGATTCTAGTTTGTATTTCGTCCCTTATGATGTTGGAGCAGTTGAAGATTGTACCCAGGTATTTGTATGTTTCCGTTCTTTTAATGGTCATATTATCTATTTGTATGTGGCCAGAGTTTTTAGCCATTCCGTCTCTTGAAATTACCATATATTCTGTCTTATCTTGGTTGATAACCAGCCCCATCTGTTGGGCTTTTTCCTTTAAGTGAGTCAATATTTCTAATGTCTTTTGTTCACTTTGCCCTATAATATCTATATCATCTGCATAACCAAGCAGCTTGGATGTTCCTCCAATATCACATTCCTCCTTTACCTTCCTTACAACTTTCTCTAGAGCCAGATTGAAGAGTAGCGGCGATAGTGCATCACCCTGTTTCAAGCCAGATGTTATTTGGAAGGGGTCTGATTTCCTGCCTTTATATGTTACTATATTATAAGTATCTTCCATGCATAGTTTGGTCATGTTAATTAACTTCCTTGGTATTCCAAATTCCTGCATAACATTCCATAGACTATTCCTATGGACACTATCATAAGCCTTTTTAAAATCCACAAAAATGTTATGGAGATCTCTTTTATATTCCCAATGTTTCTCGGCTATTTGTCGTAAGATAAATATCTGATCTATTGTTGATCTGTTTTGTCTGAAACCCGCCTGGTAGTCACCTAATATGTCTTCTGAATATGGTTTTAGTCTATTTAGTAATACTGCGGATAGTATCTTATAGCTTGTGGACAGTAGTGATATTCCTCTATAATTTCCACATTGGAACTTATCTCCTTTCTTAAAGATAGGTATCAATAATGACTCTTTCCAGTCATGGGGTAATTCTTCTGTCCTCCAGATTTTTATTATTAGTTCGTATAGCTTTAGATGTAATGCATGGCCACCTGCCTTTATAAATTCAGCAGCAATTCCATCAGTCCCAGTTGCCTTATTGTTTTTAAGTCGTGTGATTACATATAGGATTTCTTCAAATGTAGGTTCTTCAATTTGTGGTTCACAATTGGAGCTTCACAATTTAGTAATTCAATAAAATATTCTTTCCATGTGTTGCACATTTCCTCATTGGTATTTATCATATTCCCATTTTTGTCTTTTAAACCATATGTGTTGTGTTGGTGCCCTCGTTTCATTGACTTCAGTACTTTAAAAAATTTCTGTTTCCTAGCTACTTTATTTGCTTGTGATTACTAGAACTATGGGCAATTGTCATTGTGAATGATATAGTGACAACTTTCGCAGATGAACAAAAGTGTAAAAAAGAAAGATAAAAATATTGTTTAGTTGAAACTTTGTGAATGTGAACATGTGTTCTGTTTTGGCATGTTGGCAGTATAATTATATGTTGTATTTATTTGATGTTGACAGTGTCACATTTACTGTACATTTGACATGTTGACATTGTGATCATGTGTTGTACATATAACACGTGAGCAGGGTGAATGTATGTCATACATATGACAGGTTGATAGAGTGAATATGTGTTGTACATGTGACATATTGGCAGTATTAGTATGCATTGTACACATCACATGTTGGCAAAATGGACATGTTTTGTACATATGAAATGAAAGTATGTAATCATGCATACCAAACATGTTGATAGGAGAAGCATAGAGATATAAACTTTGGCCCCATATCTATATGCACTTGAAAATATGACAGTGTGAAAACATAGAGATATATACTTCGACACAATATCTATCATTTCTTTTTGAAAAAAAAAACGTCTCAAAAGAGCACCTGCTATGGATCAGTTTGCGATAGAGTCACCACATTTTGTAGGCCTGAATACACGGATCTAAATGCACTTGAAAATATGACAGTATAAACAGATAAATCTTTTGTGAGCACATCCACCAGATACGTTTTTCCAAAACTTTTTCAACCCCATTTTATAATAGCCATTTAATCTTTTACCCTATTTTATAATAGCCATATAGTTCATAACCCCCATTTTATAATAGCCGTGTACTCTTTATCCCTATTTTATAATAGCCGTGTACTCTTTATCCCTATTTTATAATAGCCATGTATTCTTTAACCCTATTGTATAATAGCCAAGTACTCAGGTAGTGTAGACTGTCAGCAGGCAGTTTTAAATGGTTAATGAGCAACAGCCATGAAGACTGCTTTTGTAGTAATTAGTATGTATGTTATATTAGATGTGTTATTGAATGTATGTTAATTATGAAAACATGATTCAGGATAGAACTGATAAAGTGAAATCTAATTGTACGGCATGCAAGTGTCTACATCAATCTGAACAGAGATTCACAGTATAAATGAATTTATTTGATGAGAACCATCAGTAAAAAGACATACAATAACAACAACAGAACAAAATGTTGGTTAGATACCAAGTCATAACCTCTACCAAAGGTCACAGAAGTGGTAATTAACAAGACACAGGAATTCCTACTGTATGGACAGGTTGTTGACATTTTTCTATTTGACTTATCTGCTTTAGCTATCTGCTCTATGAAAATATAGAAATGGATTATAAGAGTATTCTTTACCCCAAAAAAAAAAAAGAAACTGGACAATTCAGAATTTCATCTTCTAGTATCACAATTCTACTTACCCCCTTAATTTAGGTCATGGCTATGTTACAACAGTCACACATGGTGTTTGCATGATTCATCAGGAGATTGAACATCTTTTAGAAGTGATACCCAAACCCGAGCCATCGCAGCCCTGCGGAGAACATGCTCACTCGCTGACCCACTGGTCATGTCTATGATACCCCTTCAAAGTCAGAAGTTTTTTCCATGCTCCGGGCTTCCAGGGCAACATATGGATACCAATTAATTTGTGGGAAGTAAAGATGGCCAGCATGGTATTGACCATATCACCCATCAAGTGAAGAGTGGTCTGAAACTATGGACCTAGCACCATATACCCATAAGCCTATGGTATGACAAGTAGCCATGAACTTTCACTTTACTTGCTCATCCAAACACGTCTGCAACATGTGTAAAGACATTTATTAAAGTACATGCAAAGTTTAAACAATATTGAATTGCTGGGATGCAACTTGTATTCAGAAGGATCAGAAAGCATATAGTAAAGCATTTGACGAGGAAATCATGAGATGATCTCTTAGGGACCTTTCTTGTTAGCGATATTACACTGTTTATTGGGGTGCTTCAATATCCATCCATGCATGCCTGCTGTCTGCCTCAGGGACTCTGGTGTCAACAAATGCAAGCAATCCCATTTATCAGGTCTGTAACTATGCATACAAACTGTGCTCAGATGGTAAAATATTTGTAACTTTGCGTGCCAGATTTATTTAACATCACCTGTCAGTATTGACAAAATTTGGTTTTTGTAATCTTAAATTGTACATGTATTGTTGGCACATTCTAATGTCATCATCATGTGGCAGGACCTTTGTGAAACATTGCTTTCATCGCATCCCATTGAAAAGTCTCCCAATCTATTGCTGGTTGTCCTGCCTCTTGTACCCTCATACTCAAGGTGTTTGTAATCTCCTGTGTCTGTTTTCATGCTGGATAACCTCTGCGTCTCCTTCCAGGAAACATGTCTTCCATCTTTCAAGTTGTCACACACAGTCAGTTTGTGCTGTCCCCATTGTCATTCAGCCTGTCAGTGTCATAAGTAATCTATTTCCCACTCTTTCTAACTATGAACATTGAGAATTCAGAGGTGCAGTGTATATAATGACAATTTCAGATGAAGCTTCCTATGCTGGACGAATAATAGGGATTGTCTGTGAGCAAAAGTAAATGCATTGCTTTCTTCACAATTATTCACAGATGATTTGAACACGCATCCACACTTTTGGAAAGCCATGAGTCAAGCCCCTTCAATGTATGCTTTGACTTACAATTAAGACATAATCATTCAGCTTATCTCACGTAGGGCAGGTCGTGATGTAAACACATCTGAATATGTGCCTGGAGAATTCCATGTAAGGAATACCAGCCTGATACCTGACCTCCTACGTCAACAACCTAGTATGTGCTAACTCATTATAGTCCTGTTTACATGTTGACATTTATACTTATTTACTTACAAGCTATAACGTAAAAAGTGACAGTTTTATTTATAGACAACTAGGAAGAATGTCATGGCAGGGGAAGAAAACAAAGTAGTGTTACAAATACTGGGATTGAACAGAAACATTGTTGAATGACATAAGACAATTAACAGATTCATTGCCAAACAAAAGTAGGTTTGGACCAAACAAAAATGGATGACGGAAAATGGGAAGTAGTGTGTCACAGTATGACCTAACAGTTGTTAATATGGTAGCAGATATGTTGTATTATAATAAAAAGTCAACATTTTGCTGATATATAAGCCCATGGCAGATACATTAACAAAAAAACAAAGTTTATTGTCAAAGATCACAAATTAGGCACGCAGGCCCGTCTTATATTCGGCCCTTCCAATCATTCTGTCTTTCATATATCAATTAACTATTGTGCATGTAGCATTCACATTTCCTGGAAGTCGCTTACGGCTATTAATCATCCCATGACACTTAATCAGTTAATGGTGTATTGGCCAGTTAAAGAAACACAGCTGCTGGTTAAAGGGGGGAGAAGTGGCTGGGAATTTTGTAGAGGGAAAACATTGACAATATCAAGAGATGAACTGTAAGAAGCCGGTATGTATGCACAGCGAAGAGGCAGAACAGTAGGTGTTTGGGAATTACTACAGCTGACTTCCAGGTGGAGATTGCACCTGATGATGACGGCGATAACATCTAAGTTGACATTTAACATTTTTATTGTGATTACAAAAATATGTGTCAGTATTTTATATAAGCGTACACAGCTTATAGTGTGCATGTAGTTTACAATAACCGTTTACAAATGATATATAAAATATGTATATATCTGTCATACACAGTACTCAAATGGCATTTAAACTATACATTTGCTGACTATACAAATGATAGTAGTCATGTTTCACATCCAAGCCTGCAATGTTATTTACTACAGCTGGTAAATGTTTGTATATTGTATCCTTACACAAGTTTGTGTGGATTTACTATATTATAGTTCTCATGGTTAATTAATGCTGCTTTCTGCTGTGTAAAATCTTACCAGTGTTTAGATCCATTGTGTGCTAAACAGGTTGACAAGGAATTACATTACATTATGTTAATATGTTTGTAGATTGTTATTTATGTTGAATGAGATGGTTGGGGAGGTGTGGGGGTGTCACGATGCCAGTAAAAAGTGAATTTCTGGTCTTTTACAGAACATGGCAATCAAACCCAGTATTTTTGGGCTGTTTGTGATTTACTAGACAAGTTTATGCCAGTAAAAAGTGAATTTCTGGTCTTTTACAGAACATGGCAATCAACCCCAGTATTTTTGGGATGTTTGTGATTTACTAGACAAGTTTACGTTCAGTAGTTTGGCATTGCTTTCTGAATGACTGACGCTCATACCATTGTTAAAAATCAACACAAGGCGGTCCGCTTCCAAATCGCTTGCGGCTGATTTCAAATCTGGTTTGCAGGATTGCAAATGCTTTGCCACATACACTGGCAGGACACCAATAAATAACACAAATGAATTAAAGATATGCTTGATTTTAGACAAAGACACTGTAAATTGGGATGTGGTGTCATTTATTTTCTGGCATACAGGTAAATGTGTAGATAATGAAGAGAGGTGTTGTTGGCAGCAATAACTGCACATGTTGACAGGTGTTTTCTAACCGTGCTGATGTGTTCAGTTTGTCCTGCTGGGATGGGAACTACAGGGTTACAGGGAAACCTGCCAGCACTCAGTATTTCTAGTTTATTTTGGCTATTGAAGTATGTTTCATGCGGGTAGTAGTACTATCTATCATATTTGAGTTAGAACTGAGAACTACAAGGGTTAGAGAAACCTGGAAGCACTCAGAATTTAGTATTTGTGTTGGCTATTGAAATATGTTTTATGCAGGTACAGGTACCACCTATCATTTTTTAGTTAGAACACACTTTTCACTCCATATGTGTGTAGTTTTGCTTTCAAGTTTGCTTGTCAGAATTAACTTCAAAGTTGCAGTGAACAATAGTCTTTGTATATATGCCTGAGAAGTATAGCTTTTGTTGAACGGATGTTTTCGTTTTGCCAAAGCCACATTGTTTATAATTAAATGTCATAGATATTATTTTAAATACTTTAAAATCTGATAAAATATTGGTTTGGTGTGTGCACAAGTCATTTTGTGTCTTATTTTAAATTATGTGGATAAATCCACAACTACTTGGCTTTGTTTGGTGTGTATTGACAGAACTCAACCCAGTTTTACTAGTTGTGATAATGTTTATGACTTCATGATACAGATTACATTTGTTGTTATGATATGACATTTAGTCATCTTTCAGATGTCTCGTACATTAAAAAATGAATTAACAAGCTTATTTTTTATTTTGAATTAACTTTATTTTCAAAGGGTTAAGAATTGGGGGTGCAGAGCTGTCTGACATTCTGCCTTTCTTGTCTCTCTCCTTACTACATTATTTCATTCATACATTACTTACTAGGAGGGGACTTCAAATGAAAACCTTAAATGTTTTTGTTTGGTGAATATATTCTGAAAAAGTAAAGAATACATGTAATTTTTCGATGTAGTCACCACTACATTAAATGCAAGTCCTCCAGCGCTGATAAAGTGCTTGGATTCCTGTAGAAAAATAATTATCTTGGTTGCGTGTCTAACCACTCATGCCCAACTGCTGATGACTCTTTGAGATGTCCAAACAGGTGGAAATCACTTGGCGATTATGTGGGATGTGGTACACACTGAAAGTGGAGGTCCTTAATGGTTGTAACCATTGCATGGGCAGTATGGGATCGAGCACTGTTATGTTGCAAAAGGACACCTTTACTCAGAAGTCCACGTGGTTTGGATTTTATTGCTGGTTGAAGATGATTCCTGAGAAGATCTGTATACATATCACTGGTGACAGTTTTCCCCCTTGGCATGGGGTGCTCTACAATAATGCCTCATTCATCCCAAAATGGAGTCAGCATAACTTTCCCTGCAGATGGCTGCATGTGAAATTTCTTTGGTTTCGGTGAAGAGGGATGCCGCTTCAAAGCACTGCAAACATCAATGCATCATTTTAATTCTGGAGCAAGCTGCCGTGGCACCTGCCTTGCAGACACTTTTCGATACTGTAGCACATCATAGATGATGTGGTGTGCTGAACCTTGACTGATGTCAAGATGTGCAGCAATGTCACTCAAAGTCATTTGGCGGGTTTTCCTTACAAGGCCTTCAGCGGCTGCAGTCAACTCTAGGGCTACTACTCTGTGTGCCTGACCCGGTTGTGAACAGTTTGACACAGAAGTCATGCCATGTTGAAACTTCCTACTCCACTCATACACTTGCTGGATTGACAGACATGCATCACCATACTGGACCTTCATTCATGCATGAATATCTATAGGTTTCACCCCTTCACTGATTAAAAAAAACAAATAACTGAATGCTGCCCCTGTTTGGCGCATGTCAAAAGTGGGGTGGCCATCTTTAAACTGTCCTTATGACGTCATCTTGTTTGTCTGCATTGTGATGTCGAATGCTTAACACTCTTGACATCCTTAACAACAATATTCACAGGTTATAATATAAGACAGTGGCATGTTTATTGTAATTTCTTTCACACTTTTAAGGTTTTCATTTGAAGCCCCGTCATAGATTAATCTTAATCAATAATAATACCGACATTATAAATACATGGCAATATGCAAAAATCATCAATCATTTCTACATAAAAAATACTAATTGTTATTATAGTCATTGTATGGGGCTAGGAAGAACTACTGTAGGACAAGGTTCCCTAAATGTAGTAGTTTGAGAATAATGAAATCATCCAGTGACAAAGTTAAGATTTCATTTTCAACAGAAATTATATTGCTTTCATTTTCATCCTGTTGACTTGTTCAAAGGAAAAGAGGTCTTGCTCTTAATATTGACTTCTCATTCAAAAAGTAATGGCAAGCTACTGAACGTACAGTTGTCTAAAACATCAATCTGTGTTTGATTGCAATGTCCTGTAAAGGTCTTGCAACATTTTTGTCAAGTACAAATTGTTTTGTTGCGCTCGCTTACGCTGAAATCAAGCATAGTCCATACATGTGCTACCACTCCTAGTGCACTGAACTGATATTTGCATGTGGATTAGCTTTCCTTATTACCAGTGTCCCTCGCCATCAGGCCAACCCACTCTGACTTCTCAGGAAATTTTAATTTATGTCGCCAAATCAACATATTGGACCGGCATAGGGGTTGAAATGGCTAACTCAGCATCAGCACACCGGATGTTTAAAAGTGATCTCTCTTATCCATTCACCTACACTGAAGTACATATTAGACCTGTCTTGTTGATTTTACAGGGATTTTTTGTCCTGTGTTCTAATTTAACTTAATGTCAAGAGAGTCATTGTAGGGCAGTGGTTAGCCTGCTTGTCTGTCAACCAGATGGTCATGTGTTTGAATCCTCTAGGTGGGGATTTTGTAAAGATTGACAAGTAGACTCAGCCTTAAATGGGTGCCAGGAAAGTAAAGGCAGCTGACGCAATGTAGAGCACGTCACCCATGGAGTGCCGATTGCTCTATACAAATACAGGACTGGCACAATATACCAAATACACCTTAAATTAAGGCATGTGAAAAAAAAGGCAAGAGGGTTGACTTCATTGCACCGGGTTTTACGGTGTGTCTCAGTCTATTTTTACAAGGCAACCTGCCAAAAGCGTCACACAAAGCACAAACTCAGTAGCTCCAGTGATGATCCTCAGGAGTCTGTGACAAAACTGCACTCTTGAACTGAATGTCATAGCCTGGAATTGAACCCACAGCCTTCCTAGTGTGAGGCAAATAGCGTAACCATTTCGTCATGAAGACATCCAATGCATGTAGAAGAGTCTTTTACTTACTTACACCTAATGCCACTTGAAGTTCAACTCAAAAGTACCAGAAGTCATTGCAAGTGACTTGTAGAGGATTCAGCTTCTTTATTATGAAAGCTCCGTGACTATTCTATAATATATGTCAAATTGTGACTGAGTAGGTCTGAATTGTCATAAACGTGTATAACATTTTTCTGTCCATTTTCCATATGGCTTTCAGTGTCCCACACACATATACCCCTCTTCAGCCTACTGTCAATATTATGGCTTCACTATGTCACACATATAAAGCTTTCTTCTGTCCACTTTATTATTGTGGCTTTCAGTGTCCTACACATACATAACCTTCTTCTGTTCACTTGTAATATTGTGGCTTTCAGTGTCCTACACAAATATATCTTCTTCTATCCTCTTGTAATATTGTGGCTTTCAGTGTCCCACACAAATATAACATTCTGTCCACTTCTAATATTTTGGCTTTCAGTATCAGGTTAGAAAGAACTTTCTGGGAAACCTTTGAGCTACATGCAGAGTGTTTTGCTTCTGTTATTCCAAAATCCACCAAGATAAATACACCATACAGTCATCTGTTATCCATGTTGTTGGTATTTTTAGCTGCCAGTTGTCCATGTCACTATACCAATCCATCACTCCTTTCTCTGTCATCCTCTGCCTCTTAACTCCTTTACTATACTCCATGTAGCGTTATGTGAGGAACACTATATCTATATTATATGGAATGTTATCAGTTTGTGTGCTTTCATCTTTTTGTGCCATGAAAGAAAAAGCTGTCATTAATCAAGAATCTGTTACTGTTTTCCTCTAACTTTTGTAAATCTTTCCAGTTGTCACAAGATGTTCCAGTTTTCTTCTTCTCATAATGTGGCCCCAAAAAATAATGACTGCCTCTTTCTGGTGTTTATGACAAGTTGGCTTTGTGTCTTAATCTCTGTCAAATATTTAAATTACCCATTTAGACTGTTCAAGGAATTTTCAGCATTCTTCTGTAAAACATCTCTGAGGCCTCTGGAGATTTGTGTTGTTGCAGCTTGTTTGCTAATTGTCCAGGATTCACAGCCACATGTGAAAACTCTTTCTATGTGACAATCTTCAACCAATAATTCTGTACCTAACCCCCTGTGACAAGGATTTATTGCAAATGATGTTCTTCATTGTATCAAGTGGTTGTTTGCTTGTCCCATACAGTTCTTGATCTCAGTCATAGATCTTCCATCTGATGTTATCCATATGCCTAAATACTTGAATTTCTGTACTTGACCTAAAGTAATGCCTTGCACTTTAACTGTACATTTAGGCATGATCCATTTCTTTGATATTACCATTTATTATGTATTTCTCTTATCCAAGCTGAGGTCCATTATTTCCATTCTCTACAACCACTGTATCTGTTATTTTCTGTAGTTTCTTCTGACTTGTTGCTCTCATGATGTCATCAGCACAATGTACCTAACACATTTTCTAAAAGTCTTGTTAAATATTCTCTGTAATAAAAATACATCAAGGGGCAGTAACCCTTGTCTGAAACCTTTCTTTATGCACTGACATGTTTTCCTAAATGATTGTTGAGATGTTATGGTTACTGTTTGCTGTCAAGATATGTTCTTTATTATTCACAGATATTTGCTATCAATGTTTAATTGCTCTGGCAGTTAAATTGTATTCTTATGTTCCAGACTGTCAAAATGCTGTTTTGTACCTTATGAAGTACAAGTGCAGATCTGTTTTTTCTTCTTTAACTCTATATAATAGTATCCTGTGGTCGTTCATGGCATTAGTTGTGCCCTTTTCCTAAACAAGTCCGCATTGTTCATCACTAATTTCTGGTTTAATTTTGTTTCTCACTCTTGTCAGAGAAGTTATTCTCAATAACAGCTTTGTTGTATGATTTATAAAACTTATTGTGCAATAATAATGATATTTTAAAGGACCTGTTTCTTTTTTTCTAGACAGACTTGTCTGTCTGTCTGTCCGTCTGTCTGTTCATTTATCCACCCACCCATCTGTCTGTCCATCCATTTATCCACCCACCACCCACCCATCTGTCTGTCTGTCTGTCTGTCTGTCTGTCCATTTATCCACCCACCACTCACCCATCTGTCTGTCTGTCCATTTATCCACCCACCACCCACCCGTCTGTCTGTATTGACTATCTTTCTACCCATATATATCACAGCTGTGACAATCAGCGTATGTTGATGTTTCCTTGTATGTGATGTATATGTGAGTCCTTCAGTGTACAGCCAGACTTGACTGTCCTGTTTCATAAATCCAGAGTAAACATTTTGTACAGTATTATTTAGTATTTTCTTCAGTATAGCGTGTAGCATGGTGAAACATCAGAAATAAATGACCTTGCTTAAAAACATACTGTAAACAAGACATCAATAATGTATTTTCACAATAGTTTCACGTAGACGATATGAACATCTTTGTGAGAAATTTGTCACTGGGGCGTGCATCTGTTGTGCTAATCAACAACTTTTGTGTTCATCTAGTTGTTATGACGTGATCAGATATTTATTTTTCCTTAATAAATTTAACATTTCCCAAAGATAATAGTAGTGTTACTTTGCCTTTCTTTTTCAGTGTTTTTCATTTAATTTTGATTTATCTCTTTGTCTCTGTCTATCTCTCCTTATTTTACTACCTCTTTCTCTATGTCTCACCTCTCTCTGTCTATCTCTATCTCTCTCTGTCTATCTCTATCTTTCTCTCTGTCTCTCTCTGTCCCCTCTCTCTCTCTCTCTCTCTCTCTCTCTCTCTCTCTCTCTCTCTCTCTCTCTCTCTCTCTCTCTCTCTCTCTCTCTCTCTCTCTCTCTCTCTCTCTCTCTCTCTCTCTCTCTCTCTCTCTCTCTCTCTCTCTCACACACACACACACATTCCGTAATTTCTGTTTTAGAATTTATTTCACATAGAGAATATAGCTTTCATTGGAAGTATGTGCTATCTGCTGCTACAAACACCAGTAAAGAGATCATGAGCAGCCTGGAGCTATCCTCACCCACCATGGCCAAACTGAATGTAACATAGATGCACAAAGATATCCTCCACTTACACTCAGACCATTAAACACTAGTGATATCTACTCTCTTTTGTTAACTTTAAAACTTGGCAGCAGATTTTAAGTGAAAGACCAGCTTTGTCCAATGTTGCAGGAAGCTTTGATACATTTCACTCCAGTGTTTAGACGTATAAAGACATTAGAGGACACATTAGACAATGTACAAATTGAATGCCATGGTGAGGCCACTGGAATATCTCTCTGCTCCCTGGATAGTTAATTTTTTATTTTGAGCTCAAGCGTAGTCCATACACACTACTTCTAGTAGTGCTGGGCTGAATTTTGCGTGTGGATTAGCTTTCCCTATTAACAGTGTCCCTCGCCATCAGGTAAAACCCACTCCGACTTCAGAGGTACTTGTAATTTACATCCCCAAGTCAAGGACGATAGGTCAACATTTTAGTCCAACTGTCCGGTGTAGGGGTTGAACCCCTTACCTCAGCATCAGCACACCTGATGTTTAAGAACATGTGTTCTTATCCATTCGGCCATGCTGACCTACGCTCCCTTAATATGAAGACAGCACCCTGCTGAAGAAAGACATGAATATATGGCCAATTTGACATCGTAAATAGGTATCTATTAGCCAGGTCCACCTGAACACAGCTATGGAAGGGGTTATATCCCTTGACTTGAGGGTGTAAATTACAAGCACTTCTGAAGTCGGAGAGGGGTTCACCTGACGGCGTGGGACACTGGTAATAGAGAAAGCTAATAACCATTACGCTAAATCAGTCTGGTGCACTCCCTAGCAGTAGCAACTATTACTACTAGTAGTAGCACGATAATGGACTACGCTCCAATTTAAAGCCAGCGAACACAAATCAGTCAGAAAGCCACCAAAAACCTGCTCAAGACGATTACCACGTTATGGACAGACCAGAACAAGTCATCATTCTACGCCTCAGAACAGGACACAATAGATTACGCAAACCCTCGCCGCCTTATCCGTTACCAATTTCAACAAGCTGAGTCACCAGAGTCTTCGTGGCGAAGTGGTCAAGCCGTTTAACTCGGGCTCCAAAGGTTGTGGGTTCGATTCCGGACTGCGTCCTTTGGTTCACGAGTTAATTTTTTCGGAGACTCCTGTGGGTCGTCACTAGAGCTACGGAGTTCGTGCTTTGTGCGACGCTTTCCACGAAAGCGACAGAGCCATATGGGATAAAACCCGGTGCAATGAAGTCGACCCTGTCGACTTTAAAGCGACTTTAACAAGCTGAGACGGAGGCTGCTCTCTTGGCAAGAAACTGCACAAGCCACGATGGTACCGCAGCTCTATGATTTATTATAGAAAACATACTTCTCTGTAAAGATTAAAATATTGTGTTATGTTTGTAAATGTGGTAGCGAATGTTTAACCAGGCTGCAGCTGGTACCATCAGCATGATAGGTCTTCATTGGCTACTGAAGAGGATGGATGAGCACGTGTAGAAATGTCCTGTGTGTAATGATGTTATTTCTTAAAATCATACTCACACTCAATACTTGAATATTGCTGGATGCGAAAAGCCTTGAATTAATAAACGGACTGACCTATTTATTTCAACTAATGGGTTGGAATATTGAATATTCTCCTTGTCATCAATAGAAAACTTATATTTTCCATCAGCTTTAATCAATCGCCTATTTGGCTATTGTGTACTTACCCCGTTAAAATCACAGATTCTCAAACTTGTCTTGACTGGCATTCCTGATCTTATAACCCTCGTCGTTTGCTTCCTCACTTATGTATACATCTGATTGCGATAGTCTTGCTTGCTAGTAAGCAAGTGGCAGATTGTAATAATGACTAAGTGACTGCAGTTGGAAAACTATTAAACAATATTGGAGATGTTGAAGTCTCCGGGAAATACAAGGCTAGGCTTTGTTATAAACGAAAATAAAAGCTAGATTTTGCTAGAAATTAAATACAAAGTTCACCAGTTGTCTCTGCAAAACAATGGAACGCGTCATCAATCACAGACTACAGTGGTACATTGAAAGTGAAAACATCCTTGTGCCACAACAGGCTGCCTTTAGGCAGTGCTACTCTACGGCAGATCAGACAACCTACCTCTCTCAAGAAGTTGAGGATGCATTCCAAGAGAAGAGATTCTGGCCTAGAGAGACAACAGTGGAAGATAAACTCTATGGACCTCTGAATGAACTAAAAAAGACTGTTGGATTCATACAAGAGACAACATTGCAGTTATAGGCTTATTTCAGGCGAACGAAAGAAGAAGAAGAAGAAGAAATACAAAGTTGAATTTGCTTGTCAATGAAATGCAGAGCTTGGTTTGGTTGTCAGTGAAATACAAGGTTAGATTTGGGGTAGAAATGAAATACAAAGATTGATTTATACAAAGCAGAGACGTGGTTGTCCAGGAAATTGTTGAAGCGAATAACGAGAGGAGGGTGCAAAGGACAGTTACAACAAGGTCAGTGGGTGTCATGGGAAGGGGCCTTTGCAAAGATCCTTGACCTGGATTCACAAATGTCACATATAGCAACTGCAGCTCAGCGTCATTGTCAGATCGCTTTCGGGTGTACTAGCATCAGCCGCTAATATGACCGAATGTGGAAAATCCGTCGATGCATATTATTATTGTCTCCTCTGTCGACAGCGGCGGACTCTCTTTTAGCTTGTAAGGTAACCCTATAGAAATGCATATTTACGTGACGTTATAAAGAAGTGCTCACTGAGTTAGCAGTCATGGTGGATGTAGTGATGGATCAGATGAACAAGAAAACCAAAGCTATGATGAATCTTATGGACACTTAACGTCAATCAGCGATAACGGAAAGGAGTCGGAGTTGAAAATAGGCCTGAAGGGACATGGAATGTATTCTGCCATAATCAGGAAATGTAAGAAAAGGTCACACATTGTTGTCCTCGTCGGCTCGTCATTTAACATGACAAAAGTGACTGTCCCGCATGAAATGAAAATAGAGGAACAGCACTTCTCTTGTACCTTGCGGTGTCGAGGTGAAGCATAAACAGTTGGGACGATGCCTGTTTATGGGCTTCATGTATCGAGATTCCCACGGACTCTGATATTCCCTCTGTCCATTGTTTATATGGTCAGCCTCTTCTTATGGTTCCATTTGGTCTGTACATCATTGCTTGTTGTGATATACTGTTAGTTGTCAGCTTAGTTGTACAATGAACCTGGACAGTTGAGCAATTCTGTCAAGTAGGAATGTTGCACTCTAGTCGCGGACACTACAGAATGGGTGACACCCATAACTCAGAGGACACGGGAACAGATACAAGTAGTCCGAAGCCCTACAACAGCAGCAAAACCGCAACAGCAGCCACTGAAGGAAGAGCTGGATTTCTCTCGAAGAGCGGCTGCTCTAACTATTGACTTTATGCGAAGAAGGTGACATAGGCGCTTATTGTGGTACGGCTAACTGCGGTTGCGGAGGCACGACAGAGGCCAAACGGGTGGGGAAAAGTTGGTTGTCTCCCGACTAAATCGAAAGGTGCCGTGCGAAGAATCGATCACTATACACCAGAATGTTCGCTTCCCGAGGGATAGGTGGCTGTCGGCTACGCTCACATAGCGTCGAATCAGTAGGGCGATTGCAATTAGTGGTGAACACATGTCCTATCGTTCAGAATGTACAATAGAAGAGAGTCGCCCGAGAGTTATGATCCAGGCCCCTCTTCATCAAAGTGTAAATACTATAAAGGCGATCAAAAGGAGACATACAACAATTGGGCGTTTAACATCAACATTGAGTAACATATTAACTAACAAACAAACGGGTGTAAAAAAAGTGGACTGAATAGATACAAAGGATTATAATGTTGACAGATCAGAAAATAATACTCATAATCAGCTTGTAGGGCACTATATTGAAGCAGAATTGGAAGATGATATACATGAAGATAAACACAATTTTCTGACCAGATTGGAGGGTGCGAAGGATCGTGAAACAGTATCAACAAGGTCAGTGGGTGTCATGGGAAAGTTTCCAGCAAAGGTTCCTGACCTGGAACTATCTGCCTGCCTGCCTGCCTGCCTGCCTGCCTGCCCGCCTGTCTGCCTGTCTGTCTGTCTATCTGTCTGTCTGTCTACCATCAGCGTGAAAATTGCTACGACTCGCTTGCAGTCTCACAGCGTGCGAAGTTCGAGACTTCGGGACAGCTTCATCACAGCGGATGTTATGAATGATCCTTCATTTGTTAACCAGACTAATGTCTGCCCAGGACGCCTCGCATGGAAGTGAACCTGGGACACGAGTAACTCTTCATCGCCCTCGGACCAGACAATAACACAGTAGAAGAAACGAAAGGTGCTGGTGTGATGGTTATAGAAGTGATTGACACATTACGAATGGAACTTACAATAGTAGATACATACAACCACGGGTAGTTATCACCACTCATAGAAGTAAAGGAAAGGTGCGGAGATGAGAGGAAACTCTGGGCAGTGTTCAAGATGGAAATGTATAGTTTATTAATTAAGCAATATAATTTTCTGCAAACTTTTCAGATTTAGAGTGTATTAGGTGTATTGTGCTAGCTCTATATTTTGGTAGACCAATAGGCATTCAAAGGGTGTTGTAATCAACTCCACACCAGCCGCCTTTATTCCCCAGGAAAGTTTCCAGTACACATTTTAGGCTGGTTCGACCCGAGTGCGCAGCTAAATCAAAAAAAACATTCTGTACCCCGATAGGGTTGTGAACACTTGACCCTCTGGTCGCAGGCCGGAGTGCTAGCCACTGGGCCACTGTCGTTCCCATTTTCTGCATTTCTCGGTGTCATTTCTTTTGGTGGAGAAGAAAGGTTTGGATCTTTACCGCATTTTTTGACAGAAAACATTACCTGTTCTAATTGATTGGCGCTGTTTGAGAATAGAAACGTGCCTGTACATGTTTGTGTTCTGCAATCCGACTTCTACAATTTATAAATGAATAATAATTGTGACATCATCATCTTCACGTGCCATGCCGATAAGCGTGGGCGGTCATGTTTCACCATCTTACACGATCACCAGATTCGTGGATCAGATCTGTGTTCTTGTCTCGACCATGCCATGTGGCAACAGCCATCCATATATTTACTTCTCTGCCTTCCCCTTGTTCATCGTCGATGAAATCGGCAGTCACCAGAAAACCATTTGAACGGGCATGGGAAGAAAATATTTGAGAACCGCTTATGTAAATACAATACTCAGGCCCTAGACCTTTGACAACCTAAATCAGCAGGGAATTGTAGTGAAATACATCTGGTGAAACTGAGTTTTGCTTATCGATTTACGCCAGAGTTTGAACTGGCTATGGCACCTTTATTATCGATTGCCACTAACGGTGCTAAAAGGTTGTATGGGGGAAAGTAATCACTGGAGAGGCTGGCGATTATTGGAAATAAATGACATGTGATTTCTGATCGAATGTGGATGACTTCTATAGTGTGGTTAATTGCGCATGCCTGCAATAATTCGTCTCGAACGCTGGTGGTAATCACATGGGGAAATGGAATAATGTGTTTGTTGGCGACGGTGATTTCTATCTATTAATGAGGTTTGTATGTTGTTAGATAGTTAATATGACAATATAAATTGAAAACCTGTTTGGAAGATACTTATCTTAGTGTTGAAAGATGAAATCAAACTGGACAAAACATACGAAGTAAATTTCCGAGATGCAGAAGTGAAAACTGTATCAAATATAACATCTTTCTGGCTAGAAGGTACAGGACCCTATGCGTAAAAACGTTAATAGCGAGGATTCTTAGTCTCCTTTTTATAACATTTAGTTAGGGAAATCGTGCAATCAAATCTGCTTTCCGTTAATGAAACCCGCTTTGTGTGTGTGCGTGTATGTGTGTGTGTGTGTGTGTGTGTCTGTGTGTGTGTGTGTGTTAGTGTACGTGCGTGGTATGCGTGCATGCGTGTGTGTGTGTGTGTGTGTGTGTGTGTGTGTGTGTGTGTGTGTGTGTGTGTGACCAGTGTCTGTAGCTTAGGGGATAGTGAGATGCAATCTAATCTGCTTTCTGTTAATGAAGCCCGCTGTGTGTGTGTGTGTGTGTGTGTGTGTGTACGTGTGTGTGTGTGTTAGTGTGCGTGCGTGGTGTGCGTGCGTGCGTGTGTGTGTGTGTGTGTGTGTGTGTGTGTGTGTGTGTGAGACCAATGTCTGTAGCTTAGGGGATAGTGAGATGCAGTTTCATAATAATCCCAGACATACCGAGTAGAGTGTTAAAATTCAAGCGCGGCGATTTTGAAGCATAGCGCTTTGAGTTGTTTTCCATCGTATGAGTCGTCGGTCGTTCAGAAAGCAATTGCTAGCTACTGGCTTAAAATGGCCTAGTAAATCACAAAAAGGCAATACATTCTGCGGTTGATTGTAATATTACTACATTAAGGAAGCAGCCAATGACACTGCTGTCCCAAATAAGTAATATCGCATCTCGTTTCGTTCCTCTTGTACCTTGCTGTCCCAAAGAAGTAATATCTCATCTCATCTCGTTCCTCGTGTACCTGGCTGTCCCAAAGAAGTAATATCTCATCTCATCTCGTTCCTCTTGTACCTGGCTGTCCCAAAGAAGTAATATCTCATCTCATCTCGTTCCTCTTGTACCTGGCTGTCCCAAAGAAGTAATATCTCATCTCATCTCGTTCCTCGTGTACCTTGTGGTGTCGAGGTGAAGCATAAACAGTGAACGAGCGCCCGTGTATGGGCTTCATATATTGAGATTCCCACGGACTCTCTCTGTATTCCCCACGGTTCTTCTCTCTGTTCATTGTTTACGTGGTCGGTCTCTCTTTCTAGTTCCATTTGGTCTGTACATGAGTGCTTGTTGTGGTATATTGTTAGATGGTAGCCTGATTATATTGGCAAATAATTAATTAACTTGCTGTCTAGTTAAATCTAGCGCTGCTGTAGCATAACCCTCACTTTAGTCCTGATTTCACCATTTGTGATTTTCTCTCTTCTTGACACACTGAGTATTCTTCTCAGAAGTCTCATTTTCGTTGTTGTAATTTTCCTTGTCTCTTTTTCTGTCACTGTCCAAGTTTGGCATTGGTAGCATAGAGTTGGAGGGGAAGAGTGTTGTAGACTGCTGTATATTGATACATGTTTGTTCTTTAGTATTGGCGCCATTTGTCCAGTGTGTTGGTTTGCCTTATTGCATCTATTCTAGATCTTGTCTTCTGATATGCTATTTGATGATATTATACTTTCTAAGTACTTGAAGCATTTTACTTGTTTCATGGGATGTTCTTTTATATGAATCTTTGTTGTTGATTCTTCATTGGTTATAGTCATTACCTCTGTTTTACTGATGCTAATTTTCATGTTATTTTCCTTACACATCTCGTTTAGACTATTCATATGGACTTGTAATTCTGCTTCTGATTTTGTTATTAGTTCTTGATCGTCCGCAAATAGGAGTTCTTTAATGATGTAATTTACCGTTGGTTCTTTTATGTTCTGTTTTTCATGTGGTATTGTTGCGGTCTCTGTTTGGTTGGTTTCATTGCATTTGCTATCTATATAGGTTATGGACAAGAGAGAGGACAGGACACAACCTTGTCGTAACCCGGATCTAAGAAGTACTATGATACAATCTATTCACTTTACCAACCTTAATCATAATAAATAAGTATATACATAAACTGTATTGGTTTTCATTAGTGTCTTTTAGGACTTGCTCATTGATTTGATTGTTTATCCCTTTGATTTTCTGCATCCTTGCTGCAATGATGCGTTTCTATCATGTCATGAAAATAAATTGACATCTTCGCCGTCAATAGTGTATTTTATTTTTATTCTGTACACGTGAATGGGTACAGCTATCTCAGAATAGTCATTACATCTGATGGGAGGTGTCTTGGAGAATTTAGAATTACTATGGTAATAGTAGCCTTTTGCAAGATGGAAAGCATACTAACTAATAAAAAGATGTAACTTGCGACGAGAAAAAGTGTTGAAGTGCTATATAGGACCTGCACCTTTGTATGGATGTAACACATGGACAGAGAGCAGACAAGATGCAATACATCTGATGGCTGTGAATTTGTGGTTTATGAAGAAAATGCAAGGAATTCCATGGACAGACAGAAATACCAATGATCAGTTCCTATAAGAAACACATGAAAACCGTAAACTGATTAGAAACATTAGATGTAGACAGTCCAGAATTGTATGGGCACGTTATGAGAAGAAATAAACTGGAGAACCTGGTGACAACTGGCAAGATCGAGGGGAGAAGAAAAAGGGGAAGATGGCTTGACCTCTTGGCATAATCGAGACAGAAAATACAGCGCTGATCACTTAATTCCAGTGATCGTGTGAGATCGAGGAACACGACCACTCACGCTTATCGGCATGGCATATGATGATGATGACAAGAATCTAAATCTATTTCCGTGTAACTTGGATAATGATTCCAATGTGTCCTTCCAATATTAAATTAATGTTGCCACTGAACCCATTGTAACTCTGGAAAATTATATGGTATCGGTACTTGTATTTTTTCTACTCAATATTTTATGTTCTCCTAACCCACACTGAACTTACAGGGTATGTGAGCCGGCCGCTCAGAAAGCAATGGCAAACTACTGAGCGTAATCTTGCCAAGAAATCAACATACAGCTGAAAGGTGCTGATGTTGACAGCGATGTAAAGGATATGCAAAAAAAAAAAAAAAACCCACACTGACATTAAATAATCGAGGTCTGGACAGTGTAAGCTTGTTTCCTTGGTTGTGACCATTCCGTGCTAGCAGGGTCAGTATTAGGTCTTCAGATAATGTTAGTTAGATGCATCTTGTCTACAGGATGTCGTAGTCAATCCCATCATTTATTGTAATTTACTGGACAATTTTACGTAGTAGTTTACCATTGCTTTCCGAACTGCCGACTCTTAATACCATCCAAATCAAAGCAAAGCCCTCTGCTTCCAAATTGCCCGCGAGTGATTTCGAACTCTCGACTCGGTGTGTCGGGGAATTGTAAAATTGCAATTCACTAACCCCAAAGATAAAAATATGGGAATACACAAAGGAGTTATAAGAGGAAGAAAGTTATAATCTTGTTTAATTCTTTCTTTATTTTTGAGCTATCTAATCCAGATGTACGGATAAGGATAACTTTATGGTTAGTTTTCGTGCAGTTTTTCGCAGATCATGCAAAGTGAGAACCATTTTGCGATGTCAAATGTATGTACATAATGCGTCGTTTTCAGCCGGAGAACTGTCCATGGTGACTATAATTCTCAAGTAATGAACAGAGAGACAGACAGACGGACAGACGAACTGACGTACATAAACAGGCAGACAGACATACTGTCTTTGTCTGTCTGTCTATCAGTCTAATAGTTTGCCTGTCGATCAATTTCTGTCTTTCGGTGTTTCGATAGTCATGTAAACATGACGCGCACATCGCCAATGTATTTCAACAGTATTATATACACGGTGAAGAAAATCCTAACAACAAATGCCTTGATAACATCACACTTGCCAGTCGAAGCTAATAAATATCGCAGCTTCGCTATAAAGAAACACAACTAAATCCTACACAGGACAAATCCATTAGAAGAATCTTGACATATGAAATATTAGCTTTGGCAGTGGCATCTGGAAGAATTTGATACATGAAATCTGAGAGCAATCCACACATTAACAGATCCCCTTTACATGTCTCAAGTCTCTCTGGGCATATGTTTCTAGGCATATTTCTATAGACCAATCGGCACTCTAGGGGATGTAGTCAGTATGACACAGGTAGCTTTTACTTCTGAAGATACTTCTCGTACCAAGTTTAGACAAGGGAGCCCAGGTCAAAATAAGAACATTCGAATCCATTCCAATGTGGATTGAAACCATAACCACAGGCATTGTAGGTGAGAGTCTAGCCACCACAATTATGGGGTCCTCAATCCAGACATTATTTAATGATAAACCAACATGGGGTTGACTGTAACCTCCTGTTAATGACATGCAAATATCTGTTTCTTCAGTCACGAACAAGTTAGGAACGTAAAGGAACTTTTCACACGCCTGTTTAGTGTACTGGGCATGTTGAAAACGATGTTTTCCCGGAGTGAATTTGAAGAACAAAGACACAAACAATAAATTGCACAATTTATTGCCCGTCATATTTCGCTGCATCTGGTCAGGTAAACACTGCAGAAATCACACAACATAAACTAAAACTAAATCAACAAGATGAATCCTTCAAGATGAAATATACCACACACATGTTCACTCAGTAATGTGAATTATATACCACGGCATTGGAAGGCCCCGGTTAACGTCGGGGTTACGTTCTTAGAAAAGGTGACTTTAAGTGAAACAATGTATAGCGAAACACTATTTCCTATAGAATTAAATGAACTACAGTATAATGTGTAATGTTTATTTTGATGGCTGTTGATATTTATTGGCTAAATAGCGGTGGGTTGGAGGGCGAATGGTAGAGTCATTGGGACGTAGAGGCATTCAATTCTGTCTCCCTATCTGAGGATGAAACTGTAACCTCTTCCTGCCTCTTTTCCTGGCTCTTCTCTGCTTGAACAAACAATTTGTCCAATGTCTGCTGCATAGTAACCACCCTCCTCAGTCATGGCCTTTAACTCTGCAGAGAAACGCTTCGCAGCTGCAGTATCAGCACTCACCGCTTCATCTGTTGTCTGATTGCTGTGCAGATGTGAAAGCTTCTTAAAGCGCTCAAACCAACCACGACTCGCTCCAAAACTATCATCAGCGCTACTAGTACTAGTTATGAAATTCAGACTGGGATGCACCCTCATTATAATTTCTCTTATGAGGTTGAGTAGGCTCTGTGGCGAAGGAGTTACGGACGCAATTCGTAATCCCGCATACCCGCGTTCGAAATACAGCTGCGGGAGATTTGGCAGCAGACCGCCTTACGTTGGTTTCCATTCAAAGGTGTGAGTGCCGGTCGTTAAGAAAGCAATGGTAAACTACTGAAAGCAAACTTACCCAGGAATCGCAAACAGCCAAATATGCGGGAGATGACTGCTACGTCCCGTACAAGATATGCTACTAACTTTTAATGAGATTGAATGGGGTAGGGGTAATGGAGAAACGACTGACCATATCAGCCCATATAGTGTTATCACACATACGGTGCACATTATTCTAAAAATATAGAGCTAGCAGCTTACAGTTAAGTACATCTCATTGCACGGGAAGGGGGTCTTGACTTTTCCCTGCGTCCTATATCTTCTTCAGGTAGCAGTGATGTACCGTACGTCAGCATTGTGTAAAGCAGCGTAGAGCCTTATCATGTTCTTACCGCATTGCATTCAAACATGCTGCTACTATTGCTTGGCAACCTGGATGTTGTATGGTAAGAGTCTTGTTTTGTAACTAGTGCCAACAGGTGGTTACACTTTTGTAATATAAGATTTTGTGTTAACTGATGCCAACAGACTGTTGTATTTCTGTATTGTAAAATTATGATTTGCGTCATTAGTTAAGTTCGTTGCATGTTATTTACAGGACGTCAACTCCTGCTGCTTGTAATTTACTGGGCAATTTTTATGTTCAGTAATTTGTCATTGCTTTCTGAAAGAGTGACGCTTATACCATTGAAATCAACGCAAGGCGGTCCGCCTTAAAATTTCCCTCGGCTAACTCCGAACCCCCGACTCTATACGTCGTGGAAACTTGAACCGGTTTCACTGCCCCTTGGTCAAATAGCCGTTGTAACTAGTGTCAGTTATTTATTGTACTTTTGTATTGCTCCTGTTTAATTCATCTTTAAACCTCAGAAAATGAGAATCTCTTCAATATGTATCGTCTTTACAATTATGTGTATCAGACAAAGCAAATGGGTATGTAAATATCAGGATAGCTGCGGCTGCGTGGTGATTTGCACACCTGTCAGCCAGCCTAGTGGTTACGTGTGTTGGAGGGTCACGGGTCGATCCAGCCTGTAGCGGTTGTCAGGGAATGCACTGGGATGGTGTTTCAACTGCTGCTGCGTCATCGCTGGTTAATTAATGATTGTAATCATAACAACCTGTGTTTGATTTGTCGTTATCCTGAAACAGAAGCTTTCGACGCCTAGAAAGAGCTGTCCCGTTGTAAAACATCCTAGCTTGAGACAAACAGTCGACCCACCAAAGTTTCTAAAGATATCAGTGTTGTGCTTGTGATTCCAAAGCATATCTTCAGCTTCAAATTGACAACTTGCAGCAGTCTCAACTATGCATCAGATAACAGTGAATCATAAAATAACGCGAGATTGATAAATCGTGCTAACTTTCACAATTTAATTATTACGATATACGTTTGACAATCGTCATGTTACAAGCTAATACTGGAGAGTAGGTTAAGTGAAAAACCAGCTCTATGGCAGTCAACTGCCACAATCAATCAGTCAATCTTTATTGAAAGTTAACACAAAACAAATATTCAGTTAATCAACCTTTATTGACAATTTAAAGAAAGCCAACATTCAGTTAGTCATCCTTTACTTAAAAATAACACAAAACCAGGATTAATTTATTTAGTTAATCTTTATCGAATGTTAACAGGCAACCAGCGTTTGGTTAGTCAACCTTAACAAAAAGTTCACAAAAACTAGTATTTAATTATTAAATCAATATCAAAAGTTAACGCAAGACTAGGATTCAGTTGGCCAGCCTTTATGGAAAGTTAACAAAAGACAGCTATTCCAATTTTTTTTTTTTAAATTCGCATATCCTTTACAGGACATCGCTGTCAACAGCAGCATCTTTCAGCTGTCTTTTGATTTCTTGGCAAGATTACGCTCAGTAGTTTGCCATTGCTTTCTGAGCGGCCGGCTCAGTTATCCCGCAAGTCACCAGCGGGGGTCGAACCGCTCCCAATTCTCGCCCGCTACGAGACTCGGCGTGATAAACGGGATTACGGAGAAAGTGTTGTAACCCCTCGGCCAGAGAGACCGGCAGCTATTCCATTAGTAAATCTTTATCGAAAGTTAAAAGTAGGCTAGCATTCACAGACCGTGTCGCGTTGTGTTATAACGTGCTGGTATGGGAGCCAGTCGTTCAGAAATCAACGGCAAACTACTGAACTTAACACTTACCTAGTACATCAACAACAGCTGAAAAATGCTGGTGTTGACTGCAGCTGTAAGAGATACGCAACTTTAAAAAAAAAATCATAAAACTTAAAATGAGCTATTGAAAAATAACTAAGAACATGTACTCAGTCTATTTAAAGAGCTTCATGCAAAACGCCGGTTATTCGATTTTTTTTCTGTTTTGTTTCAGTCAGTATTTTAACGCAAGTGAACAGGAAAACAGCAATTAGGCCTTTATCAAAGGTATCACAAAAACCAGCAATTATGTTGGCCATTCTTGTTTGTTCCAAAAGTAAACCCAACGCCAGTAAGGACATATACACCCAATTCGAATTCGTACTCTGTATTGAGATTCTCCTTGTTTCATCTATGCCAGGAAATATATAGGTAGGGGTATCTTACATTTTAAGCGTAAAAAAGATCATGGACATTGTTGACTTGACAATAATGTATATTAAGACAATGGGCTACGGTCATATTTTCTAGACTACATTTGAATGGAATATGCTGACAGCATCACGCCTACAGTCTTGCGGCATCTCATTAACTCCGTGAGACTGGACGCGTAGTTACACAAATAATTGCGGGGAATTTGAGCACAGCAATACTAGCTAATGCACAAGCTGCTACATAAATGTGGCTTCTAAAATCAAAGTCCCATAGCATAAGCCTGTTGTGGGTATGTGATGTAATGGGACCATCACATTTTGTGTAGGCCTGAGTGCACGGAAGATTATATGATCAGTCTCTCTGTCAGTCCCGTAATGATCCTTGAGAACTGACTCTGAACCCTTGTCATGCCATTGTCAGCATAACGACCTTAAACATTACAACAAATGGCATAATATGGCTTCTACGTGACAAATAATAGTTTGATTTATTCTCAAACGAACCTTCTACATCAGGTTTGAGTAGTCGTCATGAAGTACATGTCAGTTTATGTGCTAGACGTATAATAAGTGGCCTCCCCAACCAGTACTCTAAGGTTCAGCCGTCAGTAGTTGCTGAGGTAACCCGAACTATCACAACGGTGGATTTGCCTGATTAAAAAAAAAAAAAGAAAAATGGGCCAGAGAAAGACAAGCAGGGAGAAAATAATCTTGTTACTCCATGTTATAATGCGTGACCTCATAAATGTGAAGATCTATTACTTCAGACCACTATGGCAGCATCTAGCATGGAGTTAGCTCGACAATATCCACTCTATCTTGTTAATGTTGTTCTTCTTCGTCTACTGCTGATGATGTTGCTACTACTACAGTAGTTGCTCCTCCCCCAGTTACTCCTGCTTCTGCTGCGGTAGTAGCTGCCTTTCCTCCAGTTCCTTCTCCACATCCTTCTCCTTTTTCTTCGACTGGTTCTGCTCCCTCACCCAATTCTCCTCCTCCTGGCCTTCCTTATCCTCTTGCTCCTCCCCCTCCTCCTACTCCGCCGCCTGCTCCGCCTTCTTCATTCGCCCTGAAAAAGATATTGACCTTCAAATTATCGTTTACAGCGACGCTATGTTTTTCCCGCCTTCTGGCCGACACTTTAACTGCAGCAGAGATTCTGTTTGCTTTTTGTCTTCGATCTCTAATCTTTCGACTTAACTGTCATTAGGCAGCACTTTTCTTGGGAACCTACTATCTTAGTAGCAGGTCTGATTTGCTGGCCCTGACGCAGTTATTATAAATGTTGCCGACTGTATCATATCTTTTGTTGCGTCCTTGCTGCACTGAGAGAGCATACCAAATGATGAGTCGTATGCTGCGTCAAGGCTACCCTGAACAACGTGAGAGGGCATACCAAATGTTTGAGTCACGCTTCGTTCGTTGCTGGAAACACTGTAAGACTGTTTCAATAACCTATTTTTTGCTATTTGTGTAGTGGTAGAGTTCAGCACACGTTGATACTATCTTGCGTGTGTTCTGTTCCCCAAGCGCAACCTGGCAACACGCTGAGATGCTACGAGTGCTCAGAATCCTTCACGGATGTAGACATTTGGGTGCCTCTAGACTGCCAGGTCAACGTAACCGCCGTCCCAGCCAGAGTCTGCAACGATGAGCAACCATTTTGTTATGTAAGTTCTCCTGCCTGTTTGTATGTCAACGAATACTGAGCATAGACACAATAACACATATACGTACGCACAGACACATACACACACACTCAAAGAGAGAGAGAGAGAGAGAGAGAGAGAGAGAGAGAGAGAGAGAGAGAGAGAGAGAGAGAGAGAGAGAGAGAGAGAGAGAGAGAGAGAGAGAGAGAGAGAGAGAGTCTTTGAAAGGCATCACCACCAACATCTTTCACTGTTGCCCTCAATCGTCGTGGAGAGGAATAAATGACTTCCCAGCGCCCGACGGGTGGCATTGAATATTTTGTCTGTGAAAGAAACACACATAAATTGTGATTATAATATTTTCGAAATAATAGTTAAAAAGCGAAATAAGGCAAGGAGCTCCACACATTTTAGACCAAGAGAACCTTTCACCAGAAAGAATATGTGAGGGAGTTGTCATATAATGTGCTCCATTAATATCTTGAACGAAAATCGAGACAATAGAGTCGCAGTTTGAAAACTCACCTGCCACCCGGTTGTCCTGAGTTCAAATACCCTCATAAGCTGGGACTTGGTCTTGACCACACGGCTTCTGACTCCAGCTATACTCTTTATAGGTGGTCTACAGTATTTTGTGAGATGCCAGGCGGCTGGCATGATTCTAACAACATGCATCGATGCATCCAGAAAATATGGTGCATTCACCATACATACAATATAACAGGTTTACATAGTTAGTTAGTTAGTTAGTTAGTTAGTTAGTTAGTTAGTCGCGGTTCCAACTTCACGGCAACGGGTTGTCCCCATATTGCTCCGTTCCTGTGCCAGTGAATATCACACAAAATGCTCCTCACTGCCCATGTGAACAATGGAATAGACAGGAGTGTCGGCAAGCCAACAGCCCGCACAGGTACACTGTGCATAATGCCGCCGCCAGAATGCCACCACAAAAGTCCTCCATGACAGATACAGTTCATTGTTGAATGAAACGGCAGTCACCAGAAAGACTTCATTGACCCGGGTTTTATCCCATATAGCTCGGTCTCTTTCCGCAGGGCGACCCACCGAAAGCGCCGCACAAAGCACGAACTCTGTAGCTACAGCGACGACTCCCAGGAGTCTCCCCAAAAAAGCACACGTGAACCGAAAAGGCAAACCAGTCAGTCCAGCAACAGCCGGCCGTCATCGTTCCGAACATGCAGTTCACACTAAAACCAACTGCGGACAGATGCAAAAGCATTCCACGCGAAATTCACAGCTCACAGTGTCGCGCCACGCACTCACTCAGTAGCAGGGCGACGGAACCATAGCCTCCTTAGTCGCCTCTTACAACGTGCATGGTAGGCAACAGTGTTACTATTCTTTGGTCCCCGTATGGGCCCCGGCAACACACAGGCAAGGTTTACATAGAAATGGGGTACTTGACAGTTTTGGCCTAGAGAGACAACAGTGGAAGATAAACTTTATGGATCGCTGACTGAACTAAAAAGACTGTTAGATTCATACAAGAGACAACATTGCAGTTATAGACATATTTCAGGCGAACGAAAGAAGAAGAAGAAGTTTAAAAAATATTATGAACATGTTGTAACGACTGTTACATTTGACTACTCTTGCTTTGTTAAAGTTAATTTCATGTCCTTTACAGGACATCATCATCAACCCAATATTTATTGGCTGTTTGTGGTTTTTTAGGGAATTGTATGTTCAGTAGATTGTCATTGCTTTCTGAACTATAGTTGCATATCCTTTACAGGACGTCGCCGTCAACCTGAGCATGTTTTTACTGTTTGTGATTTCTTGGCAAGTTTACGTTCCGAGGTTTCCCATTCTTTTCTGAACGACCGGCACTCATTGTTTGAAAACTAACGCAAGGCGGTCTGCTTCCAAATCCCCAGCAGCTGTGTTTCGAACGCGTTATGTGGGATTGCAAATTGCTTTGTAACCCCTTAGCCACAGCATCGGCTTCTGAACTATACCAATATGAAAATGAACACAAAGCGATCTACTCTCTAATCGCCCCCTGTGGTAAACTTCGAGCCCGGTAGACCGGAATTGCAAAAACTGCATTGACTGCACCAACCCCCCGAGAAGCAGACAATTATACTTACAGAAATTGTCAAATACAAA
Source organism: Cepaea nemoralis (assembly GCA_014155875.1). Classification (NCBI taxonomy): domain Eukaryota; kingdom Metazoa; phylum Mollusca; class Gastropoda; order Stylommatophora; family Helicidae; genus Cepaea; species Cepaea nemoralis. The sequence goes on from JACEFZ010028044.1 coordinate 245,413, forward strand.
CTACAGTTCACACACGTCATTTTTGACAGCGCGCAAAATAAACAATAGAGCATTCTAGTAGCATGGCCTTACGGAAAGGACGTTAACAAATACAATGTTACAGATTCTGTGTTTCAGAGATACATAGAGCTACAGGCCAGATTTAACAGTAAACGTATTTTACCCTTTTTACAAGCCTTGATACGTACATGGTAAATGTTGATAGCCATAAATCAATATAGACCAATCGTTGCTCGCGGAGGTTTGCTGTGAAAATCACACCGAACCTGTTTACTTTCCCAGACATTTCCAGGTGCCCATTTTAAACTGGGTCCCCCTGAGATTCCAGGTCAAGGTTAAAAATCCATCTGGATACACATTCGAACCATGACCCCTCTGGACAACAGGACTAGTTTCCTAATCACTGGACTACTGCAGCTTCCATACACCATGTTTATGTGTCTCTTATTATGTGCTGGTACCTTGCTGTCTTGACAGATGATAGTTTGTTACATTGTGCTTCATAAAATGTATAGTAACCGCAACCCATGGCAGTATTCTTCTCGGTAGCACAGTCAGGGCTGAACTGAAGAGGTCATGTGCAGCTCATGAAAAATGATCCCTCTGTCGGCCTGAGTAGTTTACTCCAGAGGAAAATTAACACCAATACATGTGGAAGAAAACAAGCTGCAGAAGCTGACCGATCAGCAAAGCAATGCTCCAACTGTCCGCCTCTCAGAGCTTCTATCCTAGATCAATCCAGCTGCCGAACAAGGCTCAAGCCCTTGTTTGCCCTTCTATGACATTTAATATGTAGGCTGCAATTCCTCACACTGGGATAAAGCTTGTACCGTCTCAACTGCGCTCCTCCGCCGGAAGCCGTTGGTACAGTGGAATGTGTCTGGTTTGGTGAACGCCGCCCATTGTTCGGCGCTGACAGAAAGCAGGTAGTACCGTCTACTGTCATACGGTAGCTCAGTCATATCTGACCATGACCTGACTGCACTTTTACTATTTATTATATACTTTTTTTATTTTTTTTATTTTGCATATCCTTTACAGGACATTGCTGTCAACACCAGCATCTTTCAGCTGTATGTTGATTTCTTGGCAAGATTACGCTCAGTAGTTTTATTATATACTGCAGTTCAATATTGAAAACATCTGCTGTTGGTGACGTTTGTAATAAGCGTAACTGACAAAGTAATTTCATACTGGTTTCAGGTGTCCAGTGCCACCGTGAAAGGAATCCTGACGCAGATTGATAGGGACTGCATTGATCAGTGCTACTACGGTTGTGTTGCTTCAGAGTTTGGAGTTACCATGGTTACGTGTACATCTTGCTGTGACGAAGATTTCTGTAACACCGGAAACGTTGCTACCCACAGTGATATTCAGTGGACATACCTTTGGAGTGTGACAATGTTTTCATTCCTTGCACAAATTTATGATGTGAAATAGCGGTGCCAGATTTGAAGTTTTATTTTAGTTTATGTAGTTTATGAACCGGCGTCTTATTATAGCTGACACCACGACAAAATAAAACTGTGTTAGTTTTGATGTATTAAAATATACGGCACAAAACATCACACACTTTATTGAGAAAATGTACAGCATTAATTTTGAAGATGGAAAACACTGTATGCTGATCTATAGGACACACATTAACGACTCAATGATGAGAAGAAAAACAACCAATGGCTGTGAAAATGTGGTTTCTTAGGAAAATGCAAAGAATACCATGGACAGACCACACACAAAAAAAAAAAAAACAAAAAAAAAAAAAAAAAAAAAAAAAAAAAACGAATGACCATGTCCTACAAGAAACACATAAAACACGTCAATTTATTAATGAAATTAGATGTAGACAGTCACCATTTTTGGTCACGTTATGAGAATAAATAATTTGCAGCAACTGGCAATATCGAGGGGAAGAGAACAAGGGGAAGGCAGAGAAGTAAATACCTGGATGGCGTGGCCACGTGATATGGTCGAGACAACAACACTGAGCTGATCCACCAGATGGTGAAATATGACCGGCTAAGCTTATCGGCATGGCACATGAAGATGATGCTGTTAGTATAATAATCCCCAAAGGAGTAATCACTAACGAAGAAAGAAAAAAAATGAAATAATAATAATAATATTCATAATAATAATAATAATAATAATAACATTAAAAAGATCCCATTGTCGAGCCTGCTGTAGGTATGTAACGTGTTAGGACTGTCACATTTTGTAGGCCTGAGTGCACTGAGGGATACAATCCTCAGTCTTTCCTTCCTCTAGGGAACGATGAGAGCTGAAACTAAACTCTCGACCCACCGCGTTCATGCCATTGTTACGTCCTAACCGTTACACCAAACACGCCTGTTAATGTACTAATTGCCAGGACAATAATCGTTAAAGACGCAATCACAAGGTGATTAAGCTTTAATGCGTGAATGATTAAAATAGTAATAATTTTGCAGAATAAATAATACTATAACAATTACAAATGCAATACCTGACGAGGGGCAGCGAAATATGCCAGGCCATAAGTCGTGTAGTCTATGGTTTGTGTCTTCGTTATTAAAATATACTAATCACTAAAAATGTTACGAGTCCTTTGCAGGACGTTGCGTTCAACCCCAACACTAGGTTGATAGTCTAGGTAATTTTACGTTCTATAGTTTGCCATTGCCTTCTGAACGAGAAGTAAGCATTAACGTCCAACTTACCGGTGTAGAGGTTGAACATCCCGCGTTCGATATACAACTGTGAGAGATTTAGAAGCAGACCATCTTACGTTGGTTTTCATACACTGGTACGAGCGTCGGTCGTTCAGAAAGCAATAACAAATTACTGAACGTAAACTTGTCTAGCAAATCATACAACAGCCAAATCATGCCTGGTTTGGCTGCGACGTCATGTAAAGGACATACTACTGACTAATTAAACACAAGTTAGTTAGTTGCGGACCATTCCTTCAGTCCATAAGTGCTCGGATCCCCTCCTCAGCAAATCCCGCAGTGTGTAGCGGCTAACGACGCCAGTTCTGGGTTGGTTTATCAATCTTCTTTTACTTCCTGCGTAGTGTTCTAGTTTGGCAACACCTCTTTTAATTTGCAGTTCTCGCAGCCTGACCATGGTTGTAGATTCAGTTATCGCTTGGTTCTCGTAAACGACTTACTTCTCGTTGTTAAACACAAGATAATAACCACCAAAGCAAATAACTCTCATTAGTCTTTTCCTTAAGATAATTATGAGTGATCTTGTAACATCTGGACCTTTCATTCCACCGATTGTTTTCTTCTCTGTCCACGATATTCTCAGCGTTCTTCTAAAACAATCCACGCCTCATCTGTCTCCAGCTTATTTTTCACCTTTTCATTGCTGATTGTACAGCATTTGCATCAATAAAGAACATGCGTCCATTTAATTTTTCAGTATTTGCATTCTTGTATTTCACTTGTTCACTCTTTTGCTAATTTTTGTAAGAGAATCTTTGAAAATGGTTGTTCTTTCTCTACATCCCTATGTTACATCTTCCGCCAGGTGTCTCTGCATTACAGACTAAATCAGGAGTCGGCAATCGCGGGAAATGTGGTGAGGGTGGCGCGTGGAACTAATTTTAATGGCGCTGTGAATGGATTCAAATACAGATATTACTGTTTTTGACATCCCTTCAAAATGAAAGTTGTTAGACTCTAGAGGTAAGAGTAAGAATATGCCACCCGACGCTAGCTACCCGAATAGGGAGGAATAATGATTAATAAGTAGACTTGTGTTTGATTGGTTTAATTGCTATGTTCTTCAAACTATTAGGCTTTCTGTCTTAACAGAATGGCAATTTTATAATAACAGTTTAAAGTGCTGTGTTTAGAACTTAAATTTTGGAAAACATAGTGTTTGTATTTGTTCGTATTTATATTAAAGTAATAAATAATCTATAGAGAGTAGAATATTTTTTAATGAATCAGAAACGTTATATTACAAAGTCAGTTTAATTTGTTTCATTGTTTGTTGTACATACAAATATGGTGAACTTTGGTTGGCAGGCTGGGTGATTTTGCAACATTACTTTGGCACAAAAATACACTCGGGTTACCGATCTCTGGCCTAGATACTGGAATCAAAAAGGATGAAAATTTGAATAAAAATGTTCCTACTTACCTCAGAATTCCGAGCTGTGTATGACTCATACACAGGGTTCTCATACACAGGGGCTCATACACAGCTCGGAATTCTGAGGTAAGTTTTTCCAATTTTCATTTTCTCTTCATTGCTCTCATTTTTTTTTTTTATTCTTCTCGTCCTGTCGTCACGTTTTAATGTAGTCACAGGAGATCTTCGTGACTGTATGTTGTGTGTTGTGAATATGTTTGTTTGCTGATGAAGGCTAATCGCCGCAACTTACTGTATGTGTCGTAATTCTGTTATGTAAAGCTGCACTACTTTGTGTCATTTTAATTTGACGGTGATCGTTGTCCGTATAGGGCGATGGTCTTAATGATCTTAGGGTGGGTCAACTTGGGAGTCGAAGTCTGTTGTTATCTACGCCTCGATCTGGGTTTGAACACACGACGAACAGGTCGGCATAGGAGTGCTAAACATTGTAAGCTTGTCAAAATGTCATACAGCACATGAGTTTGATAACCGGACGAGAACAGTTATAACCATGCGAGAGACCTTGATAATGCAGAGTGACATAAACAAGGGAAATCAACTGTTTTAAAGAGCTGTCTAGTAGTTTCCCTGTTACCGCCCTTTAAAATATACAATAAAATGCTGGCAGGCAGTGAAATACGTTATGATAAATATGCGGACACGTTAGCGAAGTTGATAGAGAATTCCGTTGATAATGTCATGAGCACGGCCGGACGAGGGTTCGACACCTGGACTCGTCGCTTGCTAGGTGTGAGGGAGATTAGCTGTCTATTTCTCTGTGCATTAAAGCCTAAATGTGGTGATCCTTTCATGTCACAGATCAATAGCAGGAAACAGCTCGGGACTGTTTTTGTTTGCTTGTTTGTTCAAAAAAATTGTTTGGGCCATACGAATGTTTTCTGTAGCTTTCATTGTATACGTGTGGCTTAACTATAATATACCCCAGTGGATTAACTTTAGCTTGCAATGTTTATGTTGTCTAGTGTGTCCTCTGATCGCTACTGCTTTCTTTTACGTCTTTGAGCGCCAACAGATACATGCGGATTTATTTATGAGCAATCTCAGTGGCATCAAAGGGTTCCCTATTTGATTTTTTGTGTATTACGTTTACCACATTGGAGCCAACCAACCATATCTCTTTTTTACATGCTCGTTAAAATATTGGACACAGCACGACGTTCTGGTGTGTTTGTTATTTGACCTATGCTGATTTACTGTAAGATTCTAAGACCTACGGTGCTATTTCAATGGTTAGATTCGGATTATGTCCATATTCCATAGTTGTGGGTTCATGTAGATGATAGATCTGACCAATGAAGATATCCTTTTAGTGGTGTCTAGTTGGTCATGCGTTGAAGTTGACTTGTTCCTTAAGCAAGGTCATGTCGTCATTTGGAGGTAACAGGGTTGAGGCCATGTCGGGTAACAATAGCTTTCAATGTGTATGTTGTCTAGTGTATCCCCTAATCTCTACTTCTTTATTGTAATTCTACGAGCTTCAAACAATACATGTGAATTTATTTAAGAGCTATTAAATAATATATCTAGCACCCTAAAACCAAATATCCTCCATGAGGTGAAAAGAGACCCCTTATTTAAAAAAAAAAATGTCTGTCCCTCCTAATAGAAAGCGGCGTTTGTATACAAATGTAGTAATTGTTTTCTAGTTCTTTAGAGACTGGTAAAATGAATCACCATGGCTAAAGATAGGCACTCGTAGTATACGATGTAGAAAGCTATGAATCATGGGACACTCTAGACATCATAACATTGCAAGCTTCAGTTTCCTGTCTACCTACAGTTTTAAGGCTGGCGAGGTAGCAGTCTCGCCTATCAAAAGAGAAGTAAGGTGCCGCCACTAGCCTAAGGGACATCGTTGGCAATGCGGAATACCTATTTAGGCCCTCTACTTCCCCACCCCTATACCTTTCAACTAGAGTAACGTGAAACAATTGGGATGGAGGTGGAACAACGGATACAACTTGAGAGCAGGCTAAAGATAGTTGTTGGTTTAGGGCTAAAGTTTGAGAAGCTAGGAAAGGATCTCTTTAGGAGACAATGGCTGCGGTCACCGATAAGTATGGTCCCTGTCAAGAAGAAAACCTAAAATGGGTACCAGAAGATGTCTTGGAATGTAAAAGCGGCCGGCATGACACAGACCACATCACCCACAGAGTGTTGTTTGCTCTATAAACTTATGAGTCCAGCACCATATGCCTAGGGCGCCTTGAGGAGTTTAAAAGGATCCTTGACTTTGTACTTACAAGAAGGAAAGCAATGGCCGGTTACCTTCCATAGAGATGTATAGTTCATTATGATTCGATGGTTCCAAATGTTGCTGTATGTAGCCGGGGCGCAGAGTTGGGGAATGAGCGTCCAACCTTGCATAAATACCTCAACGGCTCGTGTATTCATCACCTATGCAGCAAAAGTCAAACTCCAGGCCTTAACGTGGCGGAATTGCTTTAACTAACAGGAGAAAGGGCGGCGACTAGTCTCTCGCGCCGAAAAATAACCAGTACGCTCTAGATGTGTATGCACATACATGCATGCGCAGACACGTGTTTGGGCGCCTTCACAGCTAAACTCAAGTAAGATCACAGTCTGCTCTAGCAAACGAAAGGTGCTGAAGATAGAGGCAACCAGCCAGGAGGCGCACCACAGAAATCAGGATGCCACGCAATTACGCCATGAAATATGTCGACTACTGCTTAATGTTATGGTACTCGTCCTGCTTTGGACTCCAGGCAGTGCAGTGCCAGGCCCTATGTCTCAAAAGGGTCCCATCACACAACTACTGTAGGTCCTTCTCAGATGTCCTGTTGAGCCACGGGACGTGAGAATAGAGCATCTGGCCATACCAAACGACCACTAAAATAATGCACTGGATTGCGGAGGGAGTCAGCAGAAAAAAGAAAAAAACGCACACAGGCACACACATCTTGGACCAAGAGAAAGTAAGCGTATGTTGCCGTATATAGCCTTCAACATCAGAGGCTATCAGTGTTACCGATCGGACCGAAAGGACAGGCGAAAGGGTGGGATACTGACCCTTGTAAAAAATAACATCACTACTTCCCAAATTGAAGTTTACATGGAAGAGGCTGAGTGTCAGACACTTAAACTTGAGACAGGCAATACATACCTACATGTGATCGATTACTACTGTCCAAGTGGCCGCCCACAGGTACTGAACACACTACCATTAAAGGGAAAAAAATGATTGTGTGTGGCGATTTAAACAGCCACTCACAGAGCTGGGGCTATGATAACATGGACCATAGAGGAAGAGAGACTGGAAGACTGGCTTTTCATTCACGCGACCTGGAGTGGAACGTTAAACGAATTGTTGGGAAACAACTTGGTGGCAGTGACCATCGGCCAGTCTTTCTAACTGTAGAAAAATGAGCCTGTAAGTGAAAGCAGCACCCTCTTGAGGTGGAACTACAAGAAAGCAGACTGGGCAATGTACAAGCATCGTACCAGCATATTGGTTAGAAACATGAACACTGAGAAGGGCATAAATAAAGTAGTTGAAGAGTTTATGAAATGCATACTACAGGCAGCACGTGAAACAGTACCAAGAGGAGCCCGTAAACATTATAAACCCTACTGGAGTAGTGAACTGGAACAGTTGCATAAAGTTGTGGAAGTGTGTAGAAAGCAAGCAGAGGCAAAACCCAGCCAAGAACACCACAATAAATACCAGCACGCAAAAGCCAAATGTCAAAGGGCCAAGCTGCAGGCTAGACGAAAAAGCTGGCAGGAGAAAACAGTCACTGAACTTTGAATGCGACACAAGGAAGTTGTGGAAGCTAATAAAACAACTTAACAATGAGGGCACAGGGAGAAACTCGAAAATTGCACTACATAAAGACGGAAACATCTTAACAGGAAAGCAGGCAGCTGACAATTTTGCGGACTCATTCGCAGAAGATAACAGTATCGAAATTAGTCCAGAGATAAAACAAGAGATTCGAGAGAATTGGCAACAGAATGAAATACCACATGAGATTCTGGACGCACCTATCGCAATTAGCTAACTGTAGCTAGCCATATCAAAACTGAAATTGAGAAAAGTCACTACGAGCTGATGGTATCTCCAATGAAATGATGAGGAACCTAGGAACAGAGGCCAAAGCAAAGCTGTTGCAGATCTTCAATAAGAGCTGGACCTTAGGCAGTGTTCCACAAGCCTGGAGAGAAGCAATCATGATATCCCTCCTAAAATCAAGGAAAGATAGTTCCATTGCCTCCAGCTACAGACCAATTAGCCTCCCAGCTGTCTCTGCAAAATAATGGAGTTCATCATCAATCACAGACTGCAGTGGTACACTGAAAGTGAAAAATTCTTGTGTCACAACAGTCTGGCTTTAGGCAGTGCTACTCTACGCAAGATCAGACAACCTACCTCTCTCAAGAAATTGAGGATGCATTCCAAGAGAAGAAATCGGTGCTTAAGGCAAGGATAGATCTGAGGAAAACCTATGTCAAAGTCTGGAAGGAAGGTTTGATGAAGAAACTGAGAAACAGTAAAGTCAATGGAAGAATGTACAAATGGGTGAAAGCATACTTGCACAACAGAAGAGCCCGAGTGCAGAAAGACGGACTAAGAGTAAGAAAGTACTTCTGCGTCACGGTGTTCCCCAGGGCGGAGTCTTGTGCCCCACACTTTTTATAATCTTCATCAATGATCTCGTTGCTAATCTACCCGATGGAATTAAAGCGGCAATGTACGCTGGTGACCTTGTTCTATGGAGCACAAATGAACATGCATCAGTGGCCACAAGATAGCTACAAAGAGCTGTTGATACATTTGCTGCATGGGCGAATAGATGGTGTGTCATCATAAACACTGACAAGTGCAGCACCACCCTATTTACTCTCTCTCCAAAACAAAAGGCAGGGATCATCCAGATAAAAGAAACACCCCTTAGAAAAGATAAAGAACCAACATACCTTGGAGTAACATTTCATGACAGGCTGACATGGAGAAAGCACATCAACAAAGCAGTAGTAAAAGCCAGAAGGAAAATAGTCATCCTGAGAAAGCTAAGTGGAACCACATGGGGAGCCAGTGAAAAAAAAAAAAAAAACTTAACAAAGTTTATCAGCAGAGCATACGACCACACCTCGAATACGGTTTAACTTCTTGGTGTTCAGCATCAAAACCACACTACAAGAGCTTGACACTTCAATTATTTTTCTTTTTTCATTGGCCTCTTGCCGTCCTAACATACGATAGTTTGTGCTTTAAAAAGGCATAATAACTTTTACCTATGGCGGTAGCGAATGTGACTGATAAGGCCAATTTGCGCTGTAAATGTCCGTTCACAGTGGGTGCATGTGAACACGTGGTCATTTCCAACATCATGCACCATCTTACGTCTCAAACGCTCGGTGTGTGACTTATCTGCAATACTTTTCTTTGTCTTTATTCCATTTCTGATGTTTGCCCTCCATGCAACACGTTCAGCGGCGACTTGCTCCCAGTGTGCATTATCAATGCCTGTATCAATCATGTCCCGCTTACACACATCTTTGTATCGTAGTAGAGGCCGACCCTGAGATCTCTTACCCATCTGTAATTCACCAAAAAAGATGTCCTTTGGTATTCTACCATCATCCATCCTCCTAAGATGTCCCATCCATCTAAGTCTACGAAGACTGAGCATGGAATAAACTGTCACACAACCTGATCTTTCCAATACTTCAGTATGTGTGATTTTGTCTTGCCACTTAATACCAAGAATTCTTCGCAGACACCGCATATGAAAGCTGTTTAAATTTTCTCTTGGTGTGAGTAAGACCTGGACAAGGTGCAAAATAAAGCACTCAAAGTCATCACAGGAGGGATGAGATCAACCCCTATAGTGGAAATGGATAAGATGAGTAAGACACAAGCTCCGAGAGAGCGCAGAGATAGGAAAACGCTAATACAAGCAGAAAAGTTCCTCAGCTTGCCAGGCCACTACCGATTTGAAAACTTAGCTATGGGGTGGTTGAAAAGAAATAGTTTTATCCATCAGGCCAAACGACTCTGCAGAGAAACTACCGATCTGCCCACAGTTGGTACCCCCCTGACAACTATTCCAGAGCGAACTCCATGGAAAGATGAACATAGACTATCATTAAAAATCCAGACAAAAGTGAGAGGAATATTTGACAAGGAGAGCAGAACAGTGTACAGCGCAGAACAGCCACTCTCAGCTTCCTTGATGAAGAAACCCCACAGGACCTTTGGATCAGAGTCTACACAGATGGGTCAGCACAAAATGCTGTTCGAAATAGAGGAGCGAGAGTGTACATAAAATACCCAAATAATACTAGGGATACGGCCAGAGTTCCAACAGGAAGGTGCTGCCATAACTATGATGCTGAAATTGAGGCCATCAAGATATAGCAACAGAGAAATTACTAAATACCAGCCATGGTACAAAATTTGTGGTGCTATTGACAGATGCAATATCAGTACTCGAGGCGCTCCTGTCTGTCAGACAGCCATTTGAACTGGAGCTCTCATGTTCACGCTCTTACCAAGAAAATAGCACAAAAAGTTTACCAACTTGCTAAAATTCAGCACTTCCTGGACGAAAGCACACGAAAAATATTCTACACATGCTATATCCAATCACATCTCGATTACTGTTCCACAGTTTGGGATGGTTGCCCTAAATCTAATTTAAAACGACTATGTTCTCTACAAAACCGCGCTATTCGTCTGGTTTCTGGCATAAAGCACGTTGAAAGTAATAATTTGTACAGTCATCTAAGACTTCTACCACTACAAAAGCGCTTCCTTTTCAACAAAGCCAAATTAGTGAATAAAATTATATCTCAAAATACCCCAGAGTATCTTCTGCCGCTGATTCAATCTAATGCAATGAACAGCAAGCGCCTAAATTTGTTACATGTCTCAAAGCCTAGATTTGACCTATACAAAACATGTTTAGCCTATTCTGGTGCTCACTTATGGAATGATCTGCCTCCAGATCTGAAAACTCCAATGAGTCCCTACACATTTAACCGAAAACTCTTTCAATACTTAATCCATACCGACTATATGCCACCATAATTCATTTACTGGTATAATTGTTCAGTATAATTGTTCATTATAATTGTTTAACTATAATTGTTCACTATATATGTGTGTGCGTGTGGGAGCGAGAGAGAGAGAGAGAGAGAGAGAGAGAGAGAGAGAGAGAGAGAGGGGGGGGGGGGAGAGAGAGAGAGAGAGAGAGTGAATGCGTGTGTGCGCACGTGCATGCGTGTGTGTGGAGAGAGTGATTGAGCGAGAAATGGTGGGGGAATGTGACAGTGCATGCATTCGTACGTGTATGTGTGAGAGTGAGTGAGGGAGTGTGTGCATGCGTGCATGCGTTCATGTGCATGTGTATGTGTGAGAGAGTGTGGTTGAGAGAGTGAGTGTGTGTGTGTGTGTGTGTGTGTGTGTGTGTGTGTGTGTGAAGGATTGTGTGTTAGAGAGTGAGACAGTGGGAGAGTTGATGTGTTAGTGTGTGTGTGAGCGCGCGCATGCGTGTGAGTGTGTGTATATGAAAGAATACAGAGAGAGAGAGAGAGAGAGAGAGAGAGAGAGAGAGAGAGAGAGAGAGAGAGAGAGCTGAGCAGATGCATGTCGTGTAACACGCGAATCCATATGTTTGTGTATTCTCATCTGTCATATTATCAGTTAAATACCATTTGATTTTATCATGCATAATATAAACTCATGTTCATTACTGTAGTTTGAGTGAGAGAGTCAGTGAGTGTGAATGAGAGACAGAACGAGTGAGCGTGAGAGTAAATGCGTGAGCGAGAGAGTGAATGAGTGAGCTGGAGAGTGAATGAGTGAGCGGGAGAGTGAATGAGTGAGTGGGAGAGTGAATGAGTGAGCGTGAGAGTGAATGAGTGAGCGGGAGAGTGAATGCATGAGAGTGAATGAATGAGCGGAAGAGTGAATGTGTGAGCGTGAGAGTGAATGTGTGTGTGTGTGTGTGAGAGAGAGAGAGAGAGAGAGAGAGAGAGAGAGAGAGAGAGAGAGAGAGAGAGAGAGAGAGAGAGAGAGAGAGAGAGAGAGAGAGAGAGAGAGAGAGCATCACTATTTTTACGTCACATACATTTTATGTACACATTTTTCTCCATGTTTAACATTTTTATGAGACTGCTCATGACAAGTGTCAGTGTATGTGTGTGAGTAAAGTGTGGGAGTTTGTTCATACTAGTTTCAATACTAACGTGAGACATTTTGTATGTGTCTAGATGTAAGGAAGTGTGAGTGTATGTGGAGGATGTGTGTGAGTGTGGGGATATGTGTGGGTGGGGGTGTGTGGGTGGGGGTATGCGTTTGGATGGGTTGGGGTGTGTGGGTTTTGGTGGGTAGTGGTATTTGTGGGTGTTGGTGGGATGTGTGGATGGATGTGTGGGGGTGAAAGTAGGGGTGTTGGAATGGGTGTGGGGGATGTGTGTATGGGTGGAGGATATGTGTATGGGACGGATGCGGGGGATGTGTGTTTATGTGGGTGGAGATGTGTGGATAGTTTGGGGAAGTATGTGTGGGAGGCGGGGTTGTGTGGGTAGGGGATTGTGTTGGGTGGATTGGGGATGCAAGGGCGGGTGGGTAGAAGTGTATAGTGTGTGGGTTTGAGATATGTGTGCGGTGTGTTGGTGGGGATGTGTGAATGATGTGTGGGTGGAGGGTATGTTTGTGGTGGTATGGGTGGAGGATAGTGTGTGGTGTGGGGGATGTGTGTGATGGGTGCAGGGAATGTGCGTATGGGTGGGGTATATGTGTGGGTGAGTAGGGGATTGTGGTGGATGGGGGAAGTATGTGGGGTGTGTGGGTGGGAGATGTGTGTGTGTGGATGGGGAATGTGTGGGTGGGGGGGATGTGAGTGGCTTAGGGATGTGTAGGTGGGTGAGGGAGTTGTATGTGTCGGGGTGGGATGTGTGAGTGGGTGGAGGATGTGTGTGGGTAGGGGTATTGTGATCGAGAGATGTTTGGTTGGGGGTGGGTGGGTGGAGGTGTGTGGGTGCGTAGTGGAGGATGTATGCGTGAGTGTGTGTTGGTGGACGGGTAGGGGATGCGTGTGTGGGTGGGGAGAGGTGTGTGGTGTGTTGGTTGGGGATATTGTGTGGGTGAGGTATGTGTGTGTGGGTGGGGGATTTTTGTGGTGTGTGAGTGGGGGTATGTGGGGTGAATGGGTAAGGGTATCTGTGTGGGTGTGGGTGGGAATATTGTGTGGTATATGGGTGGGGGACATGTGTGTGGTGTGTAAGTGGGGATGTGTTGGTGAGGGATATGTGTGTGTGTGGTGCATGGGTTGGGAATAGTGCGTGGTAGGGGGTTTATGTGATGTGCGGGTGGGGGATTTTGTGGTGGGGGATTAGGTTATGGCATGTGTGGGTGGGTGGAAGTTGTATGTGTGGGTGGTGGGGTGTGTGTGAGTGGATTGGGGATGTATGGGTGGTTAGGGGGATGTGTGTGTGTGTGTGTGTGGGGGGGGGGGTGTGTAGGGACATGTCAGTTGGTGGGGATGTGTGTGTATAGTTTGGGGATGTGTGAGTGGATGTGCGATGTGTGGGTTGGTGGGGGATTGTGTGCATAGGTGGGGAATATGTTGACGATGGAGATGTGGCTGGGGCATGGGTGGTTTGAGGTGTGGGTGGGGAGAGGATGTGTGGGTTAGGATGTGTATGTGGATGGGCGTGGGATGTGTGGGTTGGTGGGGGAATGTTTGTGGGTGGCGAGTGTGTTTTGGTTGGGGGATCAGGTGAGGGCAGTGGTGTGTGGGTGGGGGATGTGCGGAGAGGGGGATGGGTCGGTTGGTGGGGTATGTATGTGTCCCTTGGTGTGCGTGTGTGTGGGTAGGTGGGGGTGTGTATGTGTCCCTTGGTGCGCGCGTGTGTGGGTAGGTGGGGGTGTTGTGTGGGTGGGGTGATGTATGGATAGGTGGGAGATGGGCCTCATAACATGGTAATTAGCCTTGTTTATGTTTACAACATTCATTTCACAATGTTTATTTTTCTTCCTATGTAAATGCATAATGCTCATGATGAACGAAAGACGAGTGATTGGAAGGGCCGAATGTAAGACGGGCCTGAGCGCCCAATTTGTGACCCTAATAAAGTTGATTTGATTTGATTTGTCTGGGAAATTGCCAGTACTAAGGACACTACATTCTGAACTTAGCAGTCAGCATAAGGTCACCATACATCCCACTGTGGAGTCCCCGGAAACGTTAGAGCTGATCGATTGGCTAAGGAAGGAGCAAAAGAAGAACAACCTGATATGCCCGTTACATACCACCAAAAGAAAAGAATGATCAAATCAGCCAGAAAGCCACTGTCATATATTTTTGAAGGGAGTGGGAGATCACTGTAGTGCATGCCCCATTTCTAACAAAAGAAGTAGAGCCCCATCCTCTTCTATCTTCAATAACCCCAGAATATGAACCTTGAGTTATCTGCAGGCCTCGTTCTATTAAGTAGTCTAGGAGATATAGATTATGGCCCTGGTGAGAATAATGATTACTAACTGGGATTCTGCCCCTTCTCCAAGGATTCTGGAGCTCTGGAGCCCCCTTTTTTGTTTATCAAATCTGAGGAAAGTCTGGAGAATTTTCTCAGCCTGATTTAGATGAAGAAAACATGGATATTGAGCAGTTGATAGATCTAGAGTCTTCTCTCCCCCATTTTAGTAAGTCATTATGAGTGGATTTATTTTTAAATAATCAAACACATGATCAATCACATTAGATTCTGACAACATGATGTACAAAGAAGCTGGTGACTCACAGATAGGTTTGATCTGATAAATTAACAGAAGGTCAATTCATGTTAATCATTTATTGACTGGGCCTGAGCCTTCTGGCCAGTACACACATCTCTATTGTGATTTACACAAGATATATTAGAAAAGTTGCATATTGGACCATTGTCACAGACCATCAATAAACAAGCATCAATACATGAGAGGTCAACAAGTGTGAAAACATAGTAAACATTTTGATGTTGTAAATGTTAAGTGTGAAGATGATTCAACAATTAAATATCAGTTTCCTGAAATTGGGTGTGGTGTGTACCAATTAGAAAGGTAACCTGGTGACTGGAAGATTTGGTAAGCCAGGGTCCATTGACTGATGGATCCACTTCAGGTCTGCCCGTATAGCTCCTCTGAAGGCCTCCCCATACTTTGCTCATGGCCAAGTCATCTTCCATCTCACTTGTGGTTCATCTCTTTCTCTCGGCTTCCCTCTTTCAGGTAGATTTAGGTGGTTAGTTTGCTGATGTGTTGGGTGGTTGTTGGTATGTAGCCACCAAGAATCACTGATGAATATTCACATATATATTTACATTCCTACCAATACAATAATCTAAAAGTAGGTCAGAAGAAATCTAAATTCCTGAAGTAGGAACTAGTTCCCATCCCCTTCTTTTTTCTCTAATCTAGTGTTGGGTTAATTTGGGGTGGTCAGAGTTTATCACACTGTGTACGCCTTGTATCAACTTGTTCCTGCTGTATGTAAGTTCTCATTTGACCTGGGGTCAGTGAACGTGTACAGTAAGACAGTGACAAGAGTGAGAAGATGTCAAGACGTATGTAAATAAATGACATACATTTATAACATTTCTTCCACTCAATGGTGTTTATAGTGTGCATAAATAATTCTCTGTGTTTTCCCAATTAACCAACTTCTTCTTCTTCTGTGTCTAATAACTCTCTCCCATTATCTGTTGTTGTTGTGATGTTGAGTGTTGGGTCGTGTGGTGATGAGTGGTGTTGAGTGGTGTTGTGTTTTAAGTTATGTTGAGTAATGAGTTAAGTTCACTTCGTGTGATGGAGTTCCGTGAAGCTCAACTCTTCTGATGTAATGCAGTTCATAAGTGCTCTTATCTAATTAAAATTTGACATAAATATAAATATTTATCCTTCAAACCCTATC
Organism: Cepaea nemoralis; assembly: GCA_014155875.1. Taxonomy (NCBI): domain Eukaryota; kingdom Metazoa; phylum Mollusca; class Gastropoda; order Stylommatophora; family Helicidae; genus Cepaea; species Cepaea nemoralis. Next base: position 261,483 of record JACEFZ010028044.1, read on the forward strand.
CATTCAATAGATGAAGCAGAAAGAAAAGATTGGATTTCTCTCTCAACTTTCTAAATTGAAAATAGACATAGATAAGTCTGTTTTAAAACAAGGCACTTATTCTAGTACACGAACTGTCATTTTAGCTGTAGGTAGTGATAGCATTTTTTTTTTAATCAGTGTCTGCTGAAATGCACAAGATTGCTTTAGAATCATCACTTCGTACAGTTGTTCAGAATAGAATGGAGTAGTATAATGCACGTCTTAAAGTTAATAATTATCTTCAAGAATATCAGAGATTGCAGTTTCATCGAAGAGAATATTAGAGTGTCAGTTTGCCCGGGAACGGCTCTGCGTCGTTAGAATCTACAGTCGAGCATTTTTTACATTTCAGAGGTTTTAATTAATAATAATACATTTCAACTGACATTACAAACACTGGATACCATTTCCTGATACCTGATACATCGGGTTCTTAGTCTAATCTCGGGAATTACAAGCTTACCTCGGATCTAGACACTCCGCAATCCCATGTTTGAAAATTTGGTCACACTAGCTTCTCACGTCTGTTCATCAGGCTGGTTGCAGGAAAAGTGCGGGCTTACCATATTCTGATGAAATATTAACATATGCAAAATATGCGTTGGCGCGAAAGCGGGTCACATGTCTATTTCGTCCAATAGTCTTCCGAGCCTTGTCTGATGAAATCTTTCTAAGAATCCACGTCATCTGTCACTTATGCAGTTCCAGTTTCGATGTTAAATTTTAAGTCCTAGTTTCAGTTTGCGGTTGTGAAGTCAATTGTTTTACCATTTCCTCTTCTTGGCTTGCGGTCTTGCTAACTGAATAATGGTTGTTAGCCATTATGCTACAGCCACCAAAATCTGCTCAAGTCGACTACCAAGTTATGGACAGACCAGAACAAGTCATTATTTTGCGCTTCAGAACAGGACACAATAGATTACGCAACCACATGTGTACAAAATTCAATATTGGTGAATAAGCCATGTGCACATGTGGATTGGCGTCGCAGACAGCAAAGCACATACTCCAAGACTTCCCACACTATAACATATCTAAGCAAACCTTCTGGCCCAGAGAGACAACAGTGGAAGATAAACTCTATGGACCGCTGAGTGAACTAAAAACGAAAGTTAAATTCATACAAGAGACAACATTGCAGTTATAACATTTTTCAAGCCAACGAAAGAGAAAGAAGAATTATGATTCGATAACTCTTAGGGGAAGATTGATTGATTGATTGATTGATTTAGGAACCGACATCACAGCATTCGGGACATTCCCATAAGCGCTCCGTCCCCATCCCCAGCAGCCCTTATTGAAAAGGGGAAGACAAAGAGATAAGTACTTGGGTGGCTGGATCATAAAACACAATGGAGACAGGAACACAGACCAGATGCAAGGCCGGTGATAGTGTCAGATATCCAACCACGACAACACAAGTAATGCAGCATGGCACTTGATGATCATGATGATGATAATGATGATGATGATGATGATGATGGTGATGATGATGATGATGATGTTGATGATGATAGCTTTCGATATTCTTTATGTCTACAATGTCCTTTGATTTCTTTGTCTTGCTTCATATCAGTGCATATCTATCTGTGAACATTATCTCTAATATACTTACAGCATCCCCCAAGAATTTCAATGCGACTGGATGTCAATTTCTAATGTGGAATTGCAGTTACTTGCATAGCGAACTCCAAAATGTTCTATATGATTAACTGCTTTATAAATGAATGACATGTTTAGCTAAAATGTTAATTGGAAGATAATCTTCGAGATTTGTTGCCTGTTTTCATTGCCTGAAGTTTGTCGAAAGTTGTTTTCGGCGTATGTAAACACTGAGTGGCAACGCAATAAAAAAAAAGCGAATTGGTAGAAACGTGTTTACGCCATTAGTTGGTAGCGTTAGTTACTAGTTAGTTAATTAGTCGACAGATCATCCTCATTGCACATCGAACCATTCAGTCCATAAGAGCTCGGATCCCCTCCTCAGCAAATCCCGCAGCGTGTAGCAGCTCACGCCACCAGTTGTGTGTTTGTATATCAATCTTATTTGGCTTCCTGCGTAGTGTTCTTGTTTGGCCACCATTCTTTTAATTTGCTGTTCTCGCAGTCTGACCATGGTTGTAGATTCACAGTCATCACTTGGTTCTCGCAAAAGTCTTACTTCTCGTAAAGCATTCAGAATGTCAGCCTGGTCCATGGTAGCGTATGGTAGATGGTAGCATAGTCCTATAGACTAGTGATTCTGTTCAATCAGTGATGTTAACATTAGTCGATGGATAGGTACTTTCCACTCAACAGTTGGCAGTAACGTGGCATTTGTTAATGAGTAACAGCGTGAAATTCTTTAGTTAAGTTGAGTCACGATCAGACATCACAACACACTGGGCATCCCATACGCGCTCTTCAGCAACCAGGGAAGAGTCCAAATACTAATATTATCTCATGGGGAGACCAAGAGAGAATATGTCGGGTTGTCTGATATCATGGCATGCCGGAACACCAGTAGCAGAAATGAACGGCTGTATGTGAGACAGAAGGATGTGGACAGACATTATCACTAAGGTCACACGACATGGACAAGAAGAAGAAGAAGAAGAAGAAGAAGAAGAAGAAGAAGAAGAAGAAGAAGAAGAACAAGAAGAAGTAGAGGAAGAAGAAGAAGAAGAAGGAAGAGGAGGAGAAGAGGAGGAGAAGAAGAGGAGGAGGAATAGTGTATTTTTATTTAACATAGTTCTAGATACATGAGTAGCAACCGTAATCCGTCAACCGGTTGCAGTAAATGCATATTGAACATAGTTCTGGGACGCAGAGGTGTTTCCAAGGAACCAGGGCTGGGTTATATACTGGCCAAACATATTGACGCGTCTTCGTCGAGCGTCCTGGGCAACAGGTCCCTTCGGGGTCCTGACTAAAGTCAATAGGATCGCCGATTCCTCCGAAGTCGGAGAGTGTCTGCCTGTACGGCGAGGAACCACCAGTCTGCACACCAATAAGCCAGACATGGGACAACGGATACTCACGCAAACCTCAGGTCCTGTATGACATCACATTGATGTTGGACAATAGGATGCCTTCATCCGACATACAGGACTTTGCGTTGGAGCTGAAGCCAACGAACACAAGCAAGCAAGCAAGCAACATAGTTCTACACATAAATGTAGCAGCATGTATACGTCAATGTAGAGCGGTGTGTTTGTAATCAACTTAACCCTAGATACAAGGATATCAGCCTGTATATGCCAATAGGAAGCAGTGTGCCTTTGTTGGTGGAAACATACATTTTGTCAGTGACCGTAACATCATGAGTATGTGCTATGCCAATAAGCGTCGGCTGTTATGGTGTAGCATTCTCACATGATCACCGGAGTCTTAAATCAGGCTGTGTTCTTGTCACAATTATGTCATGTGGCCAAGCCATCCAGATATGTATCTATGTGTCTTCTCCTTACTCTTTTCTCATCAATTTTACCAGTTATCACTATGTTTTCTAGTGTATTTCTCTTCATAATGTGTCGATAAACATTGACTTCCATGTCTAATTTCTCTACTTCAGTTTACGATTGTCATAGTGCCTCATTGGCAGGTGACACAGGCAAATGTCAGCCAGTATTTAAGAGAGTGAACAAGATCGGTTTTTGTTAGATAAACGTACAGTAAGATTTAGACTGTTATTGCAAATGCTCAAAAGATCACTAGCTTAGAGGTGAACGTGTTCAGGCGCGTATGTTTATAGTAGGTTGTAGCCTTGTTATGTTATGTAACATAAATCCGAGGTTCAACCCGTTTTGTTGTTTGATTGTATTTTTATTAATTCTCCACTGCATACTCCTTGGTTTTGGGTATATGGTGCTAGCCCATATTGTACAGAGAACTTGCTCCTTGATGGGTGATGTGGTCAATGTACACACCGACCGCTTGACTTCCGTGGGCACTTCCTGGTTCCGCTGTTTGCACGGTCTAGTGTTTGTTTCAGTCTACAGGTGCTAATTAATATCGGATAACAAATTCTGTGTATATAGAGAAAATGAATGAGATAGATAGATATATGATAGATAGATAGATAAATAGATAATAGATAGATAGATAGATAAATAGATAGATAGAGAGAGAGAGAGAGAGAGAGAGAGAGAGAGAGAGAGAGAGAGAGAGAGAGAGAGAGAGAGAGAGAGAGAGAGCGAGAGAAAACGAAAGAAATACGGAGAAAGAGAAAGGAAAATATTAAAGCACAGAGAGTAGGAGAGGAAAAATAGAGAGCAGTGCCTAGAAGAGAGAGAGAGAGAGAGAGAGAGAGAGAGAGAGAGAGAGAGAGAGAGAGAGAGAGAGAGAGAGAGAGAGAGAAAGAGGGGAAAGAGAAAGGCGGGGGGGGGGAGAAGAGAGAGAAAGAGAGATAGAGAAAGATAGAGAAAGAGAAAGAGCTAGAAAGGGAGAAGAATGACAGAGAGAAAGCGACAGAGAAAAAAAAGAGAGAGAGAGAGAGAATGCGAGAAAGAAAAAGAGCGAGAGAAAAGAGACAAAGAGAGAGACAGAAAGAAAGAAAGAAAAAGAAAGAGAAAGCGAGAGAGAAAAGAGTGAGAAAGAAACAAAGAAAGAGAGAGAGAAAGAGAAAGAGAGAGAGAGAGGCGGAAAGAGAGAGAGTAGCAAGAGGGAGAGAGAGCGAGAGAGAGACAGACACAGAGAGAGAGAAAGCAAGAGAGAGAGAGAGAGAGAGAGAGAGAGAGAGAGAGAGAGAGAGAGAGAGAGAGAGAGATGCTTGCCTACCAACCTGTACTGAGTCAACTCGGCAACAGAACTCTAGGTGGTGAATCTGCGAAAATTGAGAAACCCTTAGGAATGAAGCTGCCACGGAGAGTTATTGATTACATCATCCGGTTTCAGCCCCTGGTAAAATAAATCTTGTTCCAGTAGGAGAGGTCCGGTGTTAGTGTAGATGTCAAGCGATGAAGACGAGTAATACTGGCTTTTTTTTCATTGACAAAACATGACCTTAGAGTGACAATATTATACCCATGTTTAAACACAGAGATACGAAGGGACTTAATGTGATGCAGTAACAACGGATTGAATAGCTATCAAGCAACATGATGTGTGCTTTGAGCATTAAGAGACCAAAATGGAGACATTAATAATAATAATAATAATAATAATAATAATAATAATAATAATAATTTCTTCTTCAGAGTTCCGATCCATTGAGGTTCTTTGCTGCAGATACAATCAGTCTCCATTCGTCTCTCTGGTTGACCTTCTCTTGCCAGTCGTTGATTCCAAGTGCTTGTAGGTAATAATAATAATAATAGTTATAATAATAATAATAGTAATAATAATAATAACAATAATGGCGATGTTAAGAAAAGCACACGATTACACGGCCTTATATTTAAATGGGATAAAACTGGATTTAAAAATTAATACATATAAATGGATGGATTAGTCATGATAGGGATGTGATAGCACGAAGATGAGAGATGAGAGAGAGAGAGAAGTGGAGGAGAGAATAAAGAATTGAAAGATAAAGATTGTCCGTCTTCCGGTTGTAGAGATAACCACTGATTTGTGATTACCCTTGGTTCTCGGGTTTATCTGCCCGACCAGAGTTGCCACAGTCTTATTGGTATCAACAGCCTTTCGAGTATCTGCACTCGGCTGTCTAGAACTCGCTTATCTTCTCAAATGCTTCCCTGTCCCACGTATATATATACCGCTTAATTTGACGGTTCTTTCTGGCATCACGTGACATAGCTCCTCCTTGCCGCGAAGGGCTACCCAATCAGATTTTTGGCTGTACCACATAATTAATTCTACTTAATCCGCTTTATTCTAGATCCCTTGACACTACTAGGTTATAGCTTGCGGTCGAAGACCTTACCCTTTCTGCCTTCGCCTGGTTTGGTTCATTGGGCGTGTCCGTTCCCATATATCTAGTCTAATCCGTTGTATTTCTTGCTCATTTGACAGCTCCTATGCTAAGTTCGGCTTCATGTTTCCTGAATTTCTTATTCTACTAACAACGAGAGGTAAGCTGTCGGTCAGCGGGCTGCACTAGAGTCATCGCCCGGCCACTCACTACTAATTTTGAACTTACTGGTCGGTGAACTCTTTGTCGAACCAAAAATATCCCAGTTAATGCTTTCCAGTAAACTCAGGCGCCTAGAGACAATGAAAGCATACTGTCTCATACCCACCTACCAAAAGTTGATGGGTCCCACCATCAATATAGCGTCTATCTTCCTTGAGATCGAAGCCCTGGCTCCGCATCTGACATTCCTCATCGCTTCCCTCAAATTCAGTCAAGTCAAAAAGGGGCTTTTCTGGTCTCTGCTCCCCACTGTCTGGTTTGGCAGACAACTCTATTTGTTGCGTTCCTACCACTCTAAAATGTCTAGTCAGGTCAATCGTGGCATCAGATATCTCCCCCACCTGAGTACCTCTAGCTAAAAACACATCTTCGTCACCCATGTTAACTATCTGTATTTGGCACACGCCCCCCTCTAACCTAGTAAAGCAGTAAGGCAGAATTAAACCCTTGTGGTCAAGATCTCTGCCTGGTTCGAACACGACCGTTCTGTCTGTTAACCCCGCGCGACCCCTAACTAGCAGGACAGCCAGCGAGCGGGCAGGTATGTGAGTCCTGGCCTCTCCTGTCACCCACACTTTCTTCCGATCTAGGTCAACACTTGCATTGTTGTCTGCTGGCCTGTTGAAGTGAAAAAACCTGCTAACATTTGGCAACTCTGCGAGTACATTCATGCCTAATATACAGGGCGTTTTGTTTTCGGTGCCGCTGACATCTTTTAAAACAAAAATTCCACATCTATCAACACTATCAGTCCCTATTTGTACACTGGTACTGATGTACCCTAAATATGGTATTGAAACGCCGTTTGCTGATGTTAACCTAATGTACTTATCTACATCTAACCTATAATGTCTGAAAAGTCTATTGAAACACTCCTCTGAAATCGTGGAAACTTGTGAGCCAGTGTCCAGAACACATCTTATGTTTCTACCGTCAATGCTTATCATTGTCTCTGGGCGTTCGCCTAGCATTTTTATTGGTGAGTCCTTGAACCTTCCCGCCGCGGCCTGACTCGTAGCTGTACGGGATTCTAGTTTAAATGTGCCCTACAAAATCTGGCAATATGTCCTACCCGGCCACAAAGATCACAACGAATCTGTTTTTGCTGTCTCTGGGACCTTGGTTGGGGCTGTCCCCGGCCGTTCACAAGATGCGACAATTGCATTTTTTAACTCCGCCATCTCCCGCTTAAGTTCGTTTACTTCGCCCGACTGTTCATGTGACCCCCTACTGTCATTTTCTGCTAGAATGCCCCTCTGTTCGTTGTTTCGGCCATGCCCAGTGCTCTGCTGTCTGTGGTCGCTGTTACGATTCACAACCGTGGCTTCAACGTTGTACACCTCAGTCTGCGGGGTGTGTTTAGCGCTGGCCCATCGCACTGCACAATCACGAGCAGCTAGAAACGACATGGAAGGCTCGTCAATGAGCCTTTCTTTTATCATCTGCCGAGGTAAATCGTCTCTCAACTGCGCGACAAACTGGTCTCTGAGCATTGACTCGTGAAAAGGTGAGACGTTCTGTCTCTCTTGTGCGCAGACCACCTCCTCGAATTCCCGGTGCAATTTATGTGAGAAGTCGACGATCGACTCCCGGCTACCTTGTCTGGTGGAGAAAAATGTCGCCGTTAGTTCTTGGAGGGTTCGTTTGTCGCCGTAGATGGTCGCTAAAACCTCCAACATCTTCTCGGGGTCCTTCTCAGAGGTGTGCAGCTTTAACTCTCTGTGTACGTGCGGTGAAATGGTGTCGATGATAAGGTCGACTTTGTCAGCTGTCCCCATCATGCCCGCTCTGAACGCTGAACGGATTTCCCGTAGATACTCATTAACAGTGGGGCCGTGTGGGCCCCCGAAAGTATTGATGTTCTTTCGAGTGGGCATTATTACATATCTCACTTGTTCACATGGCGATGCTGTGGGGTGAGAATCAACATTGCCCTGCACAGAGGCCGACGCCCCTTCGCTGCTTTCGACTAATGCTGCAGAGCGTGTATTTCTGGTAGTCATGTTCGTAATCGTCGTTGAGATCTTTTAGAAAAAACTTACTAGACTCGCTCCCGGACAGGACTGACTCTGCTGCTTCGGCTTCTTCTGGGTGTTTTTTTTCTCTTGCGGTGTAGTGGGTTTGCCGGGTGTGCTTAAACCAAGAATTCCTAACCGAGTAGACTTACTAGAAACTCCTACTGACAGTTTTGACAGCCTACTGAACAACTGTAAGATTAGTAGACCTAATAGAACAAAGCACTTACAACTGCCAAACTAACAACAATAAACTACCAACTAAATACAACAACTTGTATGTGAGTCTGTCTCCAACCCTAACTTTGAGGCAGGCAGACAAAAGCTACTTTGGAAGAATCCGGTTCCGCAGCGCCAATTTTGTGATAGCACGAAGATGAGAGATGAGAGAGAGAGAGAAGTGGAGGAGAGAATAAAGAATTGAAAGATAAAGATTGTCCGTCTTCCGGTTGTAGAGATAACCACTGATTTGTGATTACCCTTGGTTCTCGGGTTTATCTGCCCGACCAGAGTTGCCACAGTCTTATTGGTATCAACAGCCTTTCGAGTATCTGCACTCGGCTGTCTAGAACTCGCTTATCTTCTCAAATGCTTCCCTGTCCCACGTATATATATACCGCTTAATTTGGCGGTTCTTTCTGGCATCACGTGACATAGCTCCTCCTTGCCGCGAAGGGCTACCCAATCAGATTTTTGGCTGTACCACATAATTAATTCTACTTAATCCGCTTTATTCTAGATCCCTTGACACTACTAGGTTATAGCTTGCGGTCGAAGACCTTACCCTTTCTGCCTTCGCCTGGTTTGGTTCATTGGGCGTGTCCGTTCCCATATATCTAGTCTAATCCGTTGTATTTCTTGCTCATTTGACAGCTCCTATGCTAAGTTCGGCTTCATGTTTCCTGAATTTCTTATTCTACTAACAACGAGAGGTAAGCTGTCGGTCAGCGGGCTGCACTAGAGTCATCGCCCGGCCACTCACTACTAATTTTGAACTTACTGGTCGGTGAACTCTTTGTCGAACCAAAAATATCCCAGTTAATGCTTTCCAGTAAACTCAGGCGCCTAGAGACAATGAAAGCATACTGTCTCAGGGACAAGAAGTCAGGCCTGGATACGCTGGATATTGAGTGAGGCCTAACATCGTGACCACCCACGCTAATCGGCATGATGATGATATTGATGATGATGATGATGATGAACATGTTTACGGAGGATCTACTCCTGGAGATGCTGTTTCAACATAGATGCGCAGGATAAATGACGAAACTCAATATCCCTCATTATATACTACTTCTTTGTCTATGACCTAAATTGTGAATGGGTTAAGAGTTAAAACCCGTTCTTAGAATTTTATGTGCAATTAATTTGCCCCAGAACATAAGCATCCCCAGTTATTCTTTAACCCACGCAGTTCTGTGTTATTATCAGGTCAAGAGGCATTCACCCCAGCGATAGACGTGGAAAGGGCACAGTAATTGTAAATGGCAAGGTTCAAGTAAACAAAATACCTCGGCACAATCAAGTAAACTATAAACACAAGTTTCAAACTATTCTTTCAGATCTAGGTTTAAACTGTTTCTCTGTCTTCTTCGTCGACGTTCTCTTGTTCTTACCAAGGATTTTGCTCCTTACATGCATTGTTTGCTTTGATAGACTTGTCCTTACATGCATTGTTTGCTTGAATAGAATTCTCTTTACATGCATTGTTTGCTTGAATAGAATTCTCTTTACATGCATTGTTTGCTTTGATAGACTTGTCCTTACATGCATTGTTTGCTTGGATATAATTCTCCTTACATGCATTGATTGTTTGGATAGACTTGTCCTTACATGCATTGTTTGCTTGGATATAATTCTCCTTACATGCATTGATTGTTTGGATAGACTTGTCCCTACATGCATTGTTTGCTTGGATATAATTCTCCTTACATGCATTGGTTGCTTTAATAAACTTCTCCTTACATACATTGTTTGCTTGGATATACTTCTCTTCACTTGCAATGTTTGCGTGGATAGAATTCTCCTTATGTGCATTGTTTGTTTGGATAGACTTGTCCTTATATGCATTGTTTGCTTGGATAGAATTATCCTTACATTGATTGTTTGCTTGGATATATTTGTCCTTACATGCATTGCTTGCTTGGATAGACTACTCCTTACATGGGTTGTTTGCTTGGATAGACTTCTCCTTACATTGATTGCTTGCTTGGATAGACTACTCCTTACATGGGTTGTTTGCTTGGATAGACTTCTCCCTACATAGGTTGTTTGCTTGGATAGACTTCTCCTTACATGGGTTGCTTGCTTGGATAGACTACTCCTTACATGGGTTGTTTGCTTGGATAGACTACTCCTTACATGGGTTGTTTGCTTGGATAGACTACTCCTTACATGGGTTGTTTGCTTGGATAGACTACTCCTTACATGGGTTGTTTGCTTGGATAGACTTCTCCCTACATGGGTTGTTTGCTTGGATAGACTTCTCCTTACATGGGTTGTTTGTTTGGATAGACTACTCCTTACATGGGTTGTTTGCTTGGATAGACTACTCCTTACATGGGTTGTTTGCTTGGATAGACTTATCCTTACATGGGTTGTTTGCTTGGATAGACTTATCCTTACATTGATTGTTTGCTTGGATAGACTAATCCATACACGGGTTGTTTGCTTGGATAGACTACTCCTTACATGCATTGTTTGCTTGGATAGACTTCTCCTTACATTGATTGGTTGCTTGGAAAGACTACTCCTTACATGGGTTGTTTGCTTGGATAGACTTCTCCTTACATTGATTGTTTTCTTGGATAGACTTCTCCTTACATTGATTGTTTGCTTGGATAGACTAATCCTTACATGGGTTGTTTGCTTGGAAAGACTACTCCTTACATGCATTGTTTGCTTGGATAGACTTCTCCTTACATTGATTGTTTGCTTGGATAGACTACTCCTTACATGGGTTGTTTGCTTGGATAGACTTCTCCTTACATTGATTGTTTTCTTGGTTAGACTTCTCCTTACATGCGTTGTTGACTGGATAGACTTCTCCTTACATGCATTTTTTCCCTGGATATACTTGATCTTACAAGCATTGATTGCTTGGATCTCGACCTTCAGCATGTATAGACCATCTTCGTTTGTTGAATTTCATAATATTGTTATAACAAACACGAAAGACATTGTGCAATTGCACGGAATGACACTACCAAATGCCACCCATCGGGCTCTGGAACAACTATTTCCTCCTACAAAGTTGAGGATGATAATGATGATTTAGAATTTTCGATGTGTGTAGATTTACTGCACAGGTCGTGCATGTGCGTGCTGAAACCAGAGAGAGGTCGTGCTAGGAATACAGTGCTGGATCCAGACCCAGGGGTTTCTGGCCCCCAAAAATTCACACACAGGCGTAGATTAATTACTGTATCACACCGACCACCTCACCTACACTCCCAACCAGAACAGATTCCCCTCTGGGCATTAGGTTGTAGTCTCTCTTAACACTAACATACCTAAAACCTGTGAAGGAAACGCTACCAACATGGGCCTACTCCCAACAAATCCACATATCCAGTGCTAAGCCATGACCTGGTTGTCATGCACCTACCTATATGACTCTCTTGTTACTTGACGGATCACTATCTGTTGATGACATCAAACATGTGGCGGTGAACATGACAGTGTCTTAAACAACACATCTGAACAACATCACGTGGCATCTGGTTTAACTGAGTTCACCAAGACATCACCTTGTACAAGAGGATCATCCCGAACAAGAGAACAGACTGTATGTAACCTTGGAACTACTATATCGATTTGACTATGACATCCTGACACACGACTCAGCTCCCCCGGGGGCGCTATTTATTAATCACATAATTATGTATCTGAGTCAATGTCAATATCACCCACAGTGGTCTTAAGAGCTTACCTTCTTATTTCGTTTTGTCCTTATTTACTTTGTCTCCGTTTATATTGGAATTATCTCACAGCCAAGTGGTGAAGAAAATAAACAAGCAGTTTGAAGTGGTTTGAAACCATAGCTACAGGACTAGCGGACAAGCGAATACATTAATTAGCTACATTACTTCCGCAGTTCTAAATTAACCTATTCATTGCTGACGGAAACTATATCGACAAATGTGGCCTCCCATTAGGGCGGAAGGACGCTATATCGCCATACTAAGATCCATCGTTTTATTTGTTGTGTTTCTTGGTAACTTCCGCAATTTAAATGTTCAGTTATTTAACATTTACACTATAATATTTGTTCACCTGTGAAGCCAGTTGATCCAAATCTATTTTTTTTTTTTCGTTTGGCATTGAATCAATTGAATAACTCATACATTATTTCAAACTAAACGATACATTAACAAGTCTGATATTAGAAATTCGTGGAATGTTTCTACTCCAAAATCTCATGTCACACCAACAGTTATAAACTGGAAGAGCATCAATACAACCAGGGCTCAAATCAACGATTTATTTATGGGAATACAGTCATATAAATCATATTAAGGTGAAATGAGTTCATAAAGCATGCATGCATTGCAATAATACAATAACACATTTAACCAAGAAATGCTGCATAACCCAAATAATGAATACGATCATCATCATCATCATCATCATCATCATCATCATCATCATCATCATCATCATCATCATCATCATCATCATCATCATCATCATCATCATCATCATCATTATCATCAGCATCATCATCATCATCATCATCATCATCACTATGATTATCGTTATCAACATCATCATTGTCGACATCAGATAGCAAGTCCATTCCATAGGGTCGCCGAATCAAGGCCCAGTGTGAATCCTCGATCCTTTGCAAGTTCCTTTGCCTCACCGATGCTTTTAGCCAGGGCTTCTTTAAATGTCCCATGTCCACTGCCGCGTTAATGGCAATTACCACACACACGATTCTTCTCGATTCACTCTACAGAAAATACAATAATAGGTACTTATCCTGCCATATCAACAGAAACATGGTGTATATTTTTGTGTGGTTTCACTTTCTTCCGACCAATAACAACATATACTGCATAAATGTTTCTTGTTATACTACCTTCTTTTGATCAACAACAGCACATACAGCAAACATATATCTTGTCATCTTCTTCTAATTAACAAAAAACCTATTTAACGAACAACTGTACACATGACACATTGAAAATGAGGTGCAATATTTAATAATGAAACAATATAAATAAAAAAATTAGTACAAGGCAATGCATCATATGTTGAACGATGGCTACCACAACACAATTACATTTGTCCTGACCCATTCTAAACAGGAACGATAACTACTATGCACAGCACACTTTAATTTGTGGACTCAATCTGCACACCCGGTGAGCAATGACTGATATCATGTCATGGCAGGTTACTTGTCTAGCACGTCACTGCACAATACATTTAATTACTGAACACAAGCTTATGTTTGAGAAATTAATGTTATGGTTTCTCATTGACACGCGCATCAACATAAGAGGTTTAAATGTTATAGATATTCGATCCTATCTATTTTAATTGATTTGAGGTTTTACTAGAGAAGCTGACAGAGAAGCCTACTTCTTTTGCCTGTATCCACAAGTGGGACAAAGGCCTTTAACGAAACCCCGTTATCACGCTATGATATCTCCTGCAGTTCCCGCCTTAGCCTCCCAATATTATTCATCTCTGTAGTTCTCTTCAAAGCCGGCTCTGGCGAAGGTGTTACAGACGCTGTTCGTAATTAGCTTTCCCTATTATCTTATACCAGTGTCCCTCGCTATCAGGCGAACCAACTACAACTTTAGAGATGCGTATAATATATGTCTTCAAGTTAAGTACGAGAAGTCAGATTTTAGTCTAATTTATGTAAGGATAAATGACAACTTATATCTTAACATAACAAAAACAAAGATAATGCATACAGATAAAACTACTATGGAGAAAGAAATATATGTTAATGAGCAAAAATTGGAGGTGGTAAACAAATTTGAATCTCTTGGGTCATTGATTACCAACAATGGTGACACAATGAAAGAAATTAAAAGATGAATATCTATTGCTCTTCAAAGACTAAAACAACTGAATAAATTGTGGAGAGGGATGGACTGAACTACAAAAATTAGATTTTTAAAAGCATGCATCTTTCCCATTGCAACATGCGCCTGTGAGACCAAGACACTTACTAAACAAGCTGAACAGCGCATAAATACCGTTGAATGTAAATGTTATAGACGAGTTCTAAGATTATTTTGGATAAAGAAAAAAAAATGCATCCATACTTCAAGAGCTGAATACTGAAGAAGGTTGGCTATTAAAGACGATAAAACAAAGATCACTTTGGTCACTTGAATCGTCACGAAAGTTTGGAGAAAATAATAATGGAGGGATACATGCCTTGTAAAAGAAGAAGAGGAAGGCCAAAGAGAAGATGGGTGGAGGGAGGATGTGGCTGATGATCTGCAGATGGGTGTATCGGACGCAGGACATCTTGCTTCTGAAGAGAGATATTCCGAAAGGTTTTTATGGGAGCGAGGTTCTTTAGTACGTACGACTTTGACTAGCGTTCTTTCAGCATTGTTGATTTGTGTGGAGTAGATACATTCCCAGTTGTAGCATCCTTAACGTTTGTTTCCACCACAACAGTAAAAATGGGTCCATCTTGAAAGGTATCACAAAATCTAGAAGACTATTCTAGATAATAACTCTATATTTGGTAATGTAACAATCTTTGTCTTTATTTTCTTTATTTGTATATTTTGTGTCATTGTTTATTTTCGGTATAATGGAAATAGCATCTTGAATTTAAATATACATAAACCTACAGACACTGTTTTTATTAAGTATGGTAAATGCTTAATCTAAAATGTTAAAAACGGTTTCAAAATTATTGCCAACATCCATGTCGCAGAGAAGCGGTTATCAAACTATTGGATGGTAGATCATTGGCTGAGAGGTTACGGTGTCCGCTTCAGGCTCACAAGGTACTCAGTTCGATCTCAGTACAGGGCTGGGACATTTTCCAGGAAGCCTGTATCTAATGACATCAACTTAATCTCTAGGGTACAGACTAGATAAATAGCCTTCTCAAATTAGGGCGTAAAACTCGAGATCTCGTGTGCAATTTGCGTACATTATAAATCCCACGGCAGCTAGAAATCACAAAGAGCAGGCCGTAATTTCACTGCACTGCCAAAATTGTTATGGAAGAAAATAAAAACAGGTAGATAGTGCCCGTTACCTTGGATTGCATCTGTCTTAAGGAAGCAAATCATACACACATGCCGATGTTGGATACATTGACATTTGAGATGTGTGATGATGTGTGGCGCACTCTCTTCGAAAGAGGACCGGAGAAGACGAAGAAAATACTTGCTTTTGCGGCTTCCCTGACCAACTACATTCGTTCCATGCCTCCCCTGTGGGATATCAAGCTAAACCTCTATCAATGTTTCAACATTTAGACAAATAATTTTGAGTTCTAGAGTGTTGAGAAAGCTTTAAAATACACTAGATTTTTGTTTTAAAAAAATGCGGCTGTCCAGTCTGTGTAAACCTTACACGTACCAGAAAAAAAAAAAAACCACAAACAAAAACAAAACACAATAAACACAACATACCCTTTAAAATAATCTCATTATAAAAATAGAAAAAGGCACAGGTAAAGTAGTTTTAATTTACATTTACCTAGCAGGGAAATGCACGAACGCTCACATCACCTTGGCAGTCAGTCATGTCACCCTGGCAGGGTTCCATTGCACAAGTTGAACACCGCTGTCGTACAGTAACGGGTTTCAGACACTTGATCATGGATGTTGAAACTGGAAGCACTTTTCTCGAGTTAACCCACATAAGAAAATTACTTAAAAGGTTTCAAGGAAGCGTATCTTTTTATTAAGTAAAAGCGTTTACACATTTGTTATAAGTAGCTTTCGTTGTCTCTTACAGAAACACGCTACACAAAATAGAAATAAGTAAACAAGGTTATAATGACTTAGTATAACATTTAACAAAAACATTACCATTCTGTTTTGATCTTTCAGAGGTTACAATTAACTTTGTAAAACATATAAAAGACATATAAAAGAGTTAATTTTTTTAAGGCCAGTTAGTACAACACCTGAGCCTTTCCTACCAACAGTGGTTCACAGACGCCATTTGGCAAATAGCTTGTAGTTAAGTTAACCGATTTTTGCTTGTTTAGAGTTCGCTCGCTGTGAACTCAAACGTAGTCCATACACGTACTACTTCTTCTAACCCACTGGACTGATTTTTGCGTGTGGATTAGCTTTCCCTACTTCCAGTGTCAGGTGAACCAACTTCGACTTCTGAGGTACTTATAATTTACGTCCCCAAGTCAAGGACAAGAAGTCAAAATTGTAGTCCAACTGACCGTGAATGGGTTGAATTCGACAACTCGTCATCATGACGCCGAAAGTTTAAGTAATTTACCTATTCGACCATGATGACCGTTTTCCGTTTTCGATTGGTTTTCTCTTTTATATACAGAATAGTATCTCAAATACTGGCAGAGTTGGCTACCTTGAAACGAAACAAAGTGCCCGGCTTTTGAAGGTTTAGTTTCAAGGCAGTGCATTCGTTAATGATCAATTTTCTATACATATTTGAAAAGGAATTGGGGGTTATACAATAGTTTCCATGGTTCTTCAACATGTACCTTTATTTCAAAATTGTTCAAAAGCTGTATTTCCTTGTGAATGCATTTAGTATCCTGTTCATTGGGGCCATGCTTCTTCAACATGTAACCTTATTCCAAAGTTGTTCATAAGATATATTTCCTTGTGACTGCAATTAGTATTCGATTTATTGGGGATTTTAAAATAGATTCCATGGTTCATCAACATGTAACTTTATTCCAAAGTTATTCAAAAGATATATTTCCTTGTGACTGCAGTGAGTATTCTGTTCACGTCAACAGCAAATGACTTTTAATTTATCAAAGAACTCTTGCAACAATTTCACGCCGTATTTCCATTTGTTTATTCAGCAGTTTTAATTTTCTGGCTTTCCAAGGGATAGAATAAACTTAGACTCCGAATGGGCCTGTTTAACTTCCCGAAAGAGACAATAAAGAGACTATTTCTAGTTCTGTTTCCTAGGGGTGGAGGTAGGAGGCGGAATTAATGTATACTCATTTATCCTCCCTAGCCCTTCTCCTTGACTCCTAGCTCAGGCGATCATGTTCCTCCACCAACATCTATTTTCCGTGATCGTGTACGAAAAGTTCAATCACTGATTACCTTTCCGTGCTATTCTGCCAGGCCATTCAGCATTTTCTTCCTCTGTTGACCTTTGTCTCTGGAACCCTGAATCTTTCTCGATTGTCATATCATATCCATACTCCTTTCGTCTCATGACCAGCAATGACGATTGACTGTCTAGATATGGGTAATGTCTTTGTGAAGTGACCTCTTGTGTTACCTAATTGCTGCTCTTCTTAATCTTCTATCGGATTCTTAGAAACATCTGCCTTACTAAGAAAAAAAAACAAACATGCAAAGTTTCATTAAAAGGCAAGTTGCAAAACCGTTGAAACGTAATGGACACATACATTTCAAGATATTATTACCATTATCAAATGTTTAATTAATTTTGTCTTGTGTCGCCCTGTTATGGCGTGTCATGTCTAAATATGTCATTTCTTCCATATCATATATTTTCTTGTCATATCTTGTCTTATATTGTATTGCCCTTTCATGTTTTCTCATGTCTTGTCTTGCTTTGTTTTATCGTGCTATGCCTCGACTTGTCATGTTATGTCTTGTCTTTTTATGTCTTGTCTTTTTATGTCATGTCTTGCCTTTTACGTAATGCCTTGATTTATCTGCCCATGTCTTGCCTTAACTTGTCATGATTTGTCTGGCCCAGTCTTTTGATTCCCCGTCTTGTTTTGTCATATCTTGTCTTATAATGTCTTGTCAGAATCAAACATTGATAACCACATTGCCACAGCAGTAGTCATTTTCTCAGGTCTGAACGAAACTTGCATTCAGAAATCTCAAACTTCCAATGAACACTAAGGCTGTGGTATGCACAGCATGAGAAAAGATCTTCTACTTACGATGTCTGCCTTACATCTTCGGCTTCTCTTGAAAAACTAATGCTGAAATGCTCTTATGAAAAGGTGAAAATGCTCTTTGGTGAAGGTAAAACGCCCATACACACACCGCTTGAACAAAGTATATTGCGGTGGCTTGGTCTTCAATGCCAACTGAACAGAGAAAGGGGTTACGGACGCAATTCGTAATCCCGTATACCGCGTTCGAAACTGACGAATTTGCAGCAGACCGTCTTCCGTTGTTTTTTTTTAATGACATGTTATGGGTGCTGGTCAGTCATAAAACAATGGCAAACTACTGAACGTAAACTTTCCCAGGAATCACGAACAGATGAAAAATGCTGGAGTTGACTGCGAAGTCCTGTAAAGAATATGCAAATAACTTTTTTAACTCCATACACGTACCATAATCTGTGGTCTAAATTTGTCTCAATGACGGGAGACGAGTGGTGTTAGGGTTGTAAGTTTCAATCTTGAGCCAAATGGATCTATAGAAATTATTGGAACATATTTACATTCGGTATCCTAGACCGAACTCTAAATTTTATAAGCAAATAAAACGCGGGCGTGTCTGTATCTGTATTTCACACATCGACAGAATGTATCGATTATTTATACCATTCACGCACCTGTGTAAATGTCTGATGTGCTTAGAGTATATATGAGTGAGTATATACATGTGTTCATGCATGCATGAAGACAGACATGCCGACCAATGGTTTACGAACAGACAGACAGACAAAATACAGAGCGAGAGACATGCAAACAGACATTCACACAGACAGGCATGCAGGGAGTCAGACAGGCAGGGAGTTATTCATATAGACAACCAGACAGACACACGTACATTTAAACACATACACACACGAACACACACACACACACACACACACACACACAGAGAAAGTGATAGATAGATAGATAGATAGATAGATAGAGAGAGAGAGAGAGAGAGAGAGAGAGAGAGAGAGAGAGAGAGAGAGAGAGAGAGATGCCACCGAAGAACTAGAAACAGACATACTGAAAGAAGAAACTGTAGAAGACATCAGATTAGCGCCATTGAACATATCACCAGGGCAAGATGAAATACCAAATGAATTAATTAAAGCAGTAAGAGAAGTAAGAACAGCATGGCTACATAGACTATTCATCCATGTTTGGAAAGAACAACAGACACCACGAGACTGGGGAAACGCCATTATTGTCTCAATTTGGAAAAACAAAGGCAGTAAAAGAGATTGCACACAATACAGAGGCATTTCACTGTTGAGTCATACTGGGAACATATTTAGCAAAATGCTTGAGAAAAGATTACAAACTATTATAGAACCCCAGCTAAGCGAAACACAACTTGGATTTAGGAAAAAACAAAGGATGCACAGATGTCATTTTTGATCTTAGACAAATTATAGACAAATCAATCGAATTCAATGAAACACTCTACTTAGCCTTTGTCAACCAAGAAAAGGCCTTTGATAGAGTAGATAGAAACAAGCTGTGGGAAATCCTTAAACAATATGGAGTGAGTACACATCTAGCAAACCTATGTAGAAGTTTATACAACAACAGTGAATGCATAGGAGAGCAACTGGTGGAGACTCAGAACCCTTCACCATAAAATCCGGAGTAAGACAAGGTTGTGTCCTGTCCCCTCTCTTGTTTATAACATATATAGACAACATATATAAAGAAACCAGCCAAACAGAGACCGCAAGAACACCGCATGACGAGAATACAGAAGAAGAACCACCTACAAATCTAACCATTAGAGAACTCCTGTTTGCGGAAGACCAAGCACTAACAGCAAAATCAGAAGCTGAATTACAAGACCACATGAATAGTCTAAACGAAATGTGTAGGGAACATAACATGAAAATTAGCACAAGTAAAACAGAGGTATTGACTATAACTAAAGAAGAAAAAGCAACAACGATTCACCTAAACGAACATCCCTTGAAACAAGTAAAGAGTTTCAAGTACCTAGGAAGTATAATATCATCAAATGGCAAATCAGAAGACGAGGTCGAAAATAGATGCAATAAGGCAAACCAACTCATTGGACAAATGGCACCAATACTAAAGAACAAACATGTATCAATAACTACTAAGAAAGCACTTTACAACACAATCTTCCTACCAACTCTATGTTACCAATGCCAAACCTGGACAATGACAGAAAAGAGAAAAGAAAAATCACAACAGAAATGAGATTCCCGAGAAGAATACTCAATGTATCAAGAAGAGATAAGATCAGAAATGAAGAAATCAGGACTAAAGTGGGGGTTATAGCTGCACTAGATTTTATTAGAAGGCAGCAAGTCAAATGGTTTGGCCATGCAAGTAGGTTACAGCTAACAGTATACCACAACAATCAATGATAGTACAGACCAGAGGGAAGCAGAGGAAGACGCCGACCACAGTAAACGATGGCGAAGGGAATAACAGAGTCCATGGGAATATCGATACATGAGGCCCATAAGCGGGCACTCTCCCGCTGTTTATACTTCACCTCGACACCGCAAGATACAAAAGAAACATGATGAGATGAGATTATATATATATATATATATATATATATATATATATATATATATATATATATATATATATATATGCATGCACATATGCACACCCACATACATTTACATACAGATGCACAGACATTAAAAGAAAATCATACAGAAAGACACACAGACATACACACATATGTAACGAAGGTATTTAAGTAACACTTCCCATTATTCCAGACATATAAGTGTCACCCTGCGTCAAAGACCCAGTGTTATTCCAGACGTATAAGTGTCACCCTGCGTCAAAGACCCAGTGTTATTCCAGACGTATAAGTGTCACCCTGCGTCAAAGACCCAGTGTTATTCCGGACATATAAGTGTCACCCTGCGTCAAAGACCCAGTGTTATTCCAGACATATAAGTGTCACCCTGCGTCAAAGACCCAGTGTTATTCCAGACATATAAATGTCACCCTGCGTCAAAGACCCAGTGTTATTACTTCACACTCATGTTGGTCGGTGACAGGTAATTTAAAATCTCTCACACAATGAATGCACACAGAGATGGGCTCTTGGTCCGTCCCACTCAGGAACTTTTATTCTTGAACTGGAGCGTAGCAAATACAGCAGCGACTGCTCGTCTTACAAACATTGTACCGATGCAATACAATCGTGACGTTACTAAACACATGCTATTCAGAAGTATGTACACGCAACACTCTATGTACAAACACTAACGCTAGCATACCATCTAGCAATAAGGATTCAGGCTGCATACAATTCGTCTCTGACTCACTCACTCAGAGCACACCTGTCATCTCGCAGTTATACAGCTCGTCTTCTAGCAATTACACAACTCAGTACTTGTAATAACTTTCACTCGTCTCAAGTCAGGTGCAAACAGTTCTCTCTCAAACACATATCTCTCAAACACGTCCGTCTCCGTCGCTGGTCTTGCACAGTCTGTCCAGTCTTTGTCTAGACCTTTCTACCAAGTGTCCCGTGGCCACGTGATTCTTGTTGGGCCTACCTTGTTCCGTTCGTCTTGAGTCTCCTGCATCAGTGTCCTTAATCTCTCGGTGTTTGTCAACAGTCGTGACCTGTCTCGGTACTATCATACCTGTCTCACACGCCAGTCCCTGTCAACTGACTGTCTGCCTGCTATACCTGCTCTGTCGGTTAGTCTATTGCGTCTACGTGCATAATTAGGCCTCTGACACCCTGAATATCAATGTTGATTAAACTGAGTCAACTTATTTAAGAGACATGTAACAACGGTATTCAGTCGCAACAAAACTATTAAACACAGGAAATATTATGGTGTTACCATATAGCAAGATGATCAAAAAGACAATGTATCATCAAACACGGCTGAAGCACTTAGACACATCTGAAAGAGGAATGATACGTTCTCCAGCAAACGATGGACTGATGCAATAACTGAGGCTACAAATACCACCATGTAAGAAGCACACACCAGAGCTCTCACCAAATGTCTCTTCTTGACCTGAATTTAGCTAGAAAAACAGACGAGAAAAAGCATAATGATGATGATGATGATGATAATAATAATATAATAATAATAATAATAATAATAATAATAATAATACGAGAATAAGTTAATAAGTAAGTCACAAATGGTTGTAGAAAAATAACTAAATATTATAACAACTTGAAATCAGTTTATTTGTATACATACATTGTCCCTTTATTTCTCAACATAATTTCTACCAACATTGATACACTTATCCCATAGCTTTATCAGTTCTCCCAAACCGGATCCATGGGATCCCACAGGATCTCTGGATCCGAGTCTACACAGATGGGTCAGCACAAAATGCTGTTCGAAATGGAGGAGAGAAATGGAAATAGAATACCCAAATAATATTAGGGATACAGCAAGAGTTCCAACACGAAAGTACTGCCATAACTATGATGCTGAAATTGAGGCAGTCAATATAGCAACAGAGAAATTACAAAATACCAGCCATGATACACATACTGTGGTGATATTAACAGATGAAAAATCAGTAATAGAAGCGCTCCTGTCTGGGAAATTGCCAGTTCTAAGGACACTACTTTCTGAACTTAGAAGTCAGCATAAGGTCACCATACAGTGGATACCATCCCACTGTGGAGTACGCAGAATCGACAGAGCTGATGGATTGGCTAAGGAAGGAGCAAAAGAAGAACAACCTGATGTGCCCATTACATACCACCAAAAGAAAAGAATGATCAAATCAGTCAGAAGGCCACCAAACCCTATTCAAGACGACAAACACTTTATGGACAAACCAGAACAGGTCAGTATTCTGCGCCTCAGAACAGGACACAATAGATTACGCAACCACATGTATACAACATTCAAGATTAGTGAATCAGCCATGTGCACATTTGGTTTAGCGTCGCAGACAGCAGAGCACATACTCCAGGACTGCCCAAACTACAACATATCCAGGCGAACCTTCTGGCCTAGAAAGACAACAGTGGAATATAAACTTTATGGACCGCTGAGTGAACTAAAAAAGACTGTTAGAATCATACAAGAGACAACATTGCGGTTATAGACATATTTCAGGCTAACGAAAAAAGAAGAGGAAGGATTACAAATTGGGCACGCAGGCCCGTCTTACATTCGGCCCTTCCAATCACTCATCTTTCGTTCATCAATAATTGCATGATACATACACATGGGAAAAACATTGTCAAATGAATGTTCTAAACATAAACAATGCATATTACCATGTTATAAGACTCATCCCTCATCCACCAACACATCCTTCACCCACCACACAAACCCCTCCCCTCCACACACACACCCCACCCAGCCAAACACACATCCCCAAAACAATCTGCCACCAAACACACATCCCGCCCCACCCACCCCCCACCCACACACCCCCCACACACACACACATCCCCCGCCCACACAAACTTCCCCCACCTACTCACACACATATCCTCCATCCTCAAACACATCGCCCACTCACACACATCTCCCCACCAACACACACATCCCCACTCATCTTCCAACCAACACACATTAACCCACCCACTCATCCTCCACCCATTCACCCGCACACACTCAATCACCCACACCCAACCACACATTCCTCAAGCACACATCCCCACCCCCATACACATCCCCACCAAAACACACATCCCTCACCCACTCACACCCCCCACCATAAACACATCCCAACCACACACATATTCAAACCAATACGCACCCCCCACACACACACACACACATCCCCAATCCACACACCCCGACCCTTATACAAATCTCCCCTCCCACCCACACACCCCCATCCACCTACACATATCTCCCACCCACACACACCCCACCATCCACCTACCCATAAATTCCCATCCACGAACACATACATCCCCAAACACACACACACACACACATCCCCACACCCATCCACCCACACACTCCGTCACACCCACTCACACATCCCCACGCATCCACACATTTCCGCACACACATATCTCCCCACCCACCCACATATCCCCACCCACACACGCATCTCCTAACCACACACTCACATTCCCCACCTATACACACATCTGCAACCACACAACACCCCAACCAATACACACATCCAACACACATATCCCAACCACACACATCCCCCACACACATCCCCCACACACGCATCCCCCAAACACATATCCCCCATACACAATCCCCTCCACACACATACATCCTCACATACATGATGCCTAGCATAATCACTGAAACTAATATGAACAAGCTCCCACACTTTATACAAACATACATTGACGATGAGCATTCTCACAAAAATGTGAAAAATGGAGGAAAAATTATAGATATACATTGTGTCACCATTGAAGAATGAAGAAGAAATGAAGAACTGAAGAATGAAGAAGAAGAAGAAGAAGAAGAAGAAGAAGAAGAAGAAGAAGAAGAAGAAGAAGAAGAAGAAGAAGAAGAAGAAGAAGAAGAAGAAGGTGGCGAAGGTGTTACGGACGCGGTTCGAGATTCCGCATACCAGCGTTCGAAATACAGCTGCGCACGATTTGATTACAGAGTGCATCGCGTTGTTATTTTACGAAATGGTATGCGTGTTGGTCCTTCAGAAAGCAATGGCAAACTGCTGAACGTAAACTTGCCAAATGATTACAACAGCAAAAAATACTTGCTTTGACTGCAATGTCCTGTAAAAGATATGCAACTAACTTTTTAAAGTAGTAGTACTGGTCTCCCTGAAGAAGGGGTTAACGACGCTGTTCGTAATACAGTATACTATCGTACAAAACAAAGCTGCGCGAGATTCGGCAGTGGATCGCGTCGCGTTGGTTACGTACGGAGGTATGTTAGCCGATCGTTCAGAAATCAATGGCAAACTACTGAATGTAAAACTTGCCAAGACATCAACAGCAGCTGAAAAAAGACTGGTGTTGACTGCAACGTCCTGTAAAGAATATGCAAAAAAGTAGTAGTAGTAGTAGTAGTAGTAGTAGTAGTAGTAGTAGTAGTAGTAGTAGTAGTAGTAGTAGTAGTAGTCGTAGTAGTAGTAGTAGTTGTTGTTGTTGTTGTTGTTGTAGAACCAGAAGGAGGAGGAGGATGGATACTAGTGGTATAATGAAAAGAGGATTACAATAAGAAGAAGGAGATGATGATGAAACAGCAGTATAAGGAAGGATGACGTTTAAATCACCTTTACTAATTTGTGTATTTTATGTTATGTATACGAACATAATATAAACAATAGCTAACCGTATATTTGAATAAAACACATAAGCACACGTTGATCAACTAACTTGCTGCGTGCTTCAACATTAAGTAGACGTTGCGATTCATCATCTCTGCAACAACAGCATTGACAATAATAGGCCGGTTCTGTGTTGCGGTGTTTTTCACGTCTGACAGCCTACATTATTATTAACATATGTTGGAAGACTGTAAGCACGTCGTTTTATTTACGCTGTATAAAAAATCAATATTCCACAACTGATTAGAACTTTTCTTAGCATGTCGCAGAACCTGACGCGCATATGTTTGCACGCATTAATTTTCTTGAGCAATTTGCAGTTAAAATAAAAGTGTTACGGGTAATGGTGATACATATTGTAACCATCACTGTTAATTCAAACATGGTGGAGGAGATTACGATGAGATTTGTGATCTTGATGGAGATAGAAAAATCAATTGAATTCAATGAAACACTCTACTTAGCCTTTGTCGACCAAGAAAAGGCATTTGATAGGGTAGATAGAAACAAGCTGTGGGAAATCCTTAAACAATATGGAGTGAGTACACATCTAACAAACCTATGCAGAAGTTTATACAACAACAGTGAATGCATAGTGAGAGCAACTGGAGAACACTCAGAACCCTTCACCATAAGATCTGGAGTACGACAAGGTTGTGTCCTGTCCCCTCTCTTGTTCATAACATATATAGACAACATATGTAAAGAAACCAGCCAAGCAGAGACAGCAAGAATACCGCATGACGAGAACATAGAAGAAGAACCATCTGCAAATCTAACCATTAGAGAACTCCTGTTTGCGGACGACCAAGCACTAATAGCAAAATCAGAAGCTGAATTACAAGACCACATGAATAGTCTAAACGAAATGTGTAAGGAACATAACATGAAAATTAGCACAAGCAAAACAGAGGTAATGACTATAACTAAAGAAGAACAAACAGCAACAATTCACCTAAACGAACATCCCTTGAAACAAGTAAAGAGCTTCAAGTACCTAGGAAGTATAATATCATCAAATGGCAGATCAGAAGACGAGATCGAAAATAGGTGCAATAAGGCAAATCAACTCATTGGACAAATGGCACCAATACTAAAGAACAAACATGTATCAATAACTACTAAGAAAGCACTTTACAACACAATCTTCCTACCAACTCTCTGCTACCAGTGCCAAACCTGGACAATGACAGAAAAAGAGAAAAGAAAAATCGCAACAACAGAAATGAGGTTTCTGAGAAGAATACTCAACGTATCAAGAAGAGATAAGATCAGAAATGAAGAAATCAGGACTAAAGTAGGGGTTAAAGCTGCTCTAGATTTTATTAGAAGGCAGCAAGTCAAATGGTTTGGCCATGCAAGTAGGCTACCAGTCAACAGCATGTCACAACAAGCAATGATGTACAGACCAGATGGAAACAGAGGAAGAGGCCGACCACGTAAACGTTGGACTGAGGGAATAACAGAATCCATGGGAATGTCGATATACGAAGCCCATAACCGGGCACTCTCACGAAGTTTATACTTCACCTCGACACCGCAAGGTACAAGAGGAACATGATGAGACAGACATGAGACATGAGATGGAGATAGATATATAGGGTGCATGTTTAATGACTGTGGGGGTTATGAAAATGTTGCCGTTCCAAGTTTTGTTTTCACCCTCTGTGACATTCATGCAACATAAAAGGTAAAAACAAAACTTGGAACGGGAACATTTTCAAAAACCCCAGTCATTAAAAATACACACTGTACAAGCAACGTGAAGACAAACATATGAAAATGGTATTATTATGCTCTTTACTTTTTTTATTTTTTTATTTTGCATATCCTATTTACAGGACATCGCTGTCAACAACAAATTTTACTGCTGTTGTCGATGTCTTGGCAAGTTTTACGTTCAATAGTTTTCCATTGCTTTCTGAATAACCAGCTTCCATACCAACAATTAAAATCCCAGCGCGACACGGTCTGCTGCCAAATCGGTCTCCGCCGCGTGGTAAAGTGGCTCACGAATCGCGTTCGCAAGCCTTTAGGGCACGGAGTTCGGCGGTATCTTACTAAACACAATAAAATCGTAACTTTTTTACGGATGTTGTTGATCAAAGTGATATACACTGAAGAAAGCAGGTGTCAACTGGCGCCAAACGATAATTAAATGAAACACTAAATATACCATCCCACGCTAAGCGACATATACAGTATTGACTGCAAATGGAAACCTGTATAGATGTGCTTCACCCGGTAGACAAAGATACTCTTGCTGAGCTTCACGTAATTTTGGCATTTCCCACTACAACATGTACTTGCTGGAGTTACGCGCATGCCTCACCATACTGGGCCATCTCCATTCGCCTATTGGATTCTAGTTTTCACTCATTCACAAATGTGAAAGTAGAATCTTCTTTGGTGCACACCAAGAAAACTTTCCACTTCGTGGCTTCAATCAGATCCGAAATGTAGGAAGAAAAAAAAAAGAAAATTTTTCACCTCGTTCAACCTGTTTGTTCAGCCTTGGTTCATGTTGCGGTTTTTAATTATTTTCCTTCCGTGTTGGTGAAATTTCTTTCTTGTTGCAGATTTCCGGTCTGTGAAGTTGGCTGGGGGTTTGGCCGATGCGGTTTTCTTTGTATGTATTGTTCTCTTGCTGCTTTTTGGTCTGTCAGTAAAGTCTCGTTGCACGTCTGTTCTTAGTAGATGGTATCCTTATAGGAGGTTTGTTTCTTTGCTTCCATTGTTAACTTATTTCTCTCTGCGTCCATCTCTAGAAACATCTTTACCCACTGCGCAATTAACTTTTCTCCCGCCGATGTCTCCGTTAAAACTGGTGTTCACTGGACCCTGGGTGTCTGCTGGCTTCTGCTTGCGGTGTTTTGATTAACTTCACTTTCTTCTTTAGTTCGTCTCTTTCTGATTATGTAGCTTTTAGTATTTCCTTATTCTCTAGCGTTATTTGGGCCAAGCGTGTCACACCTTGCTGGACCTCGTAGCTAGCTCGATCGTTTGAAGTAAATGGTGTTTAGACCCCGTTCAGCTGTCTGTCTGTCGACATAACTGGGGCCTGTGTGGTGTTTCTTTTATCTGCTTCTGCTCGTGGAAATAGAGTTGCGTTTTCACTTCCTAATTTATGTTGCGTTTCTGGCTTGCTGTTGCTTTCTTCTTTTTACCGCTTGACATATTTGGTCAGGTTCGTGCGCTTCTAAGGCTTGGAATTATTGGGATCACTCCCCGTCTCAAGGTGTTCTTCTTTCACGGCAAGCTTCATCGGGAGTCTTCCAAAGTGTTGCACCATCCGCCTCTCGCGGATCTTGGTCTATTATTGTATCTTCGTGGTCTCCTTCTTGGTGGCATGTAGTCGTAGTCGTCTTCAGTTTCTGACACTTTTTTCTCTTCTGTTACTTCGTCTTTAGCCCGGGACTTGCTTTGTGTCTCGTTTGTTCTGGCTGTTCCGTTCTCGGTCTTTTCTTTGAGTAGTTAAATTTGAATCTATCTTCTTGAAATTTCTTTAGGATTTCTTCAGTTTCCACCTTGATTGCAGCCATCCGAGTCTCGTCCGACTTTATTTTCTATTCGTCCAGAATGCGCTGTACGGCTGCGATTTATGTTTCTTGAGGTTGCCCTTCTCTGTACGCGATGTGGTATACTTTTGACTTCAGATCCTTCAGTTGGCCTTCCATTTGTGCGGTGTCCGTTTTTGTGAGTCGTGTGGTCGCCTCATACTGCCTCCCGGTTTCCGTTTACGGCAGTTTTGACTTGATCGCGATGTTCATTGCTTCTTGGCTGTCCTGGAGACAGGAGCACTCGAGGTATCTGGCCCTGTGGTTGCCGAGACAGTTTGCCATTTGTCTGTTTGCGTTGGGTCTCCTGAAGTTTGTGTCGCCTATTGTCAGCATTCATTGGCTGTGGTCCGGAGCAGGATCTGCAGACACCCACCTTGCTTCTTCTGTTGGTACGGGCGTGCCAGGACTTCTGGCACTCGGAAAACTGAAGCATTCTTGGTATGTATTTCTCCGGGGCTTGCGCCTTCTTGTCCCATTGAATAGTCTGTGTAATAATTTTGTCCTCCGACGTGATGATGACGTGATGCTGATAATTCTCTCCACTCAAGCTATCTTGATGGTTGAGGTTTCCTTCAGCATCTTGTCCCTGTTTTCTTCTTTGGTGAGATGTTGATTCACTTGACCACTCATCTTTTGATACATCGGCGTCGGGAGGCTTCCACTGTTATATCGTGCTTGATGTGGGTTCTCTCTGGTAGATCTTACGCGTTAGCGCGACTGTTTTGACGGATTGTTTAGGAGTATGGCCATTCATACGGTGTCTTGTGAAGCTGAAAGATGCTATGTCTTCCCAGCCATTTTTCCAGCAGGTTGTTATTCTTGTCTTCTGGTAAAGTTGACAGTTTTACCTCTGGAGCGCTGGTTTGCTCAGCAACATCTTTGCGGAGAAGATGTCGAGGTGGTCATCTTGCGAAGTCTTTTATGCACTGCTTCGCTGCTTCTACTTGGAGTTGCGTTGACTGGCTTCTTCTATATGTGTCTTGCTGGCTTCAACTATATTGATCTCTGGTGTCGGTTTGTTGCTGTCGGGATCGGCATCGGCAGACCACCTTGCGTTGCTTTTCATACAATGGTAGGAGTTCGGAAACCAATGGCAAACTACTGAACGTAAACTTGTCAAGAAAACACAAACGGCTATAAAAATGCCGTGGTTGACTGCGAGGTCCTGTACAGGATATGCAACTACCCTTAACTCTGTGTCTGCGTCACATCCTATGTTCATGCTCATGACGGAGTGGCCAGTGGTTCTCACTGGGTGTCTGCTGGATTAACAAGTTGACACTGGCATATGTTACGTAGACGTGGTCGAACGGGCAAAAACACTAGCTCTTAAACTTCCGGTACGTTCATGGCCAGGTTCAACCCCTACATCGTCATCACATTAGACTGGAACCTTAACCTCTCCTTCAGAAGGCATGGGAAAACTACTGAACAGACAATTGCCATAAAATCAATCTGATAGCAACGTCATGCAAAGGACATGCCACACCAGTGACAGATCCCCACTCAGACCAAACCAGCGATAAGGCCGGGTATTAGAAGTGTGTCACGAGCGGAAGTCGTCTGAGCGAAAATCTGAAGGAGGAATGTTACAATACACTGCTTATTGTGAGCAGGATGTATTACCCCGTATCCTTTCTTGACAGGGAACGTGCGTTGATTTGTTTCCTTCTGCTATGCAACGTATGCGACCTCTGAGAAGTCCAATGTGAAAGCTTGGCCGTGACTGCATGAAATGTCTTTATGCCTGCACATTTAATTATCAATGTGCATAAAATGAAGGACAACAAGCTGGTTACTGGTATGTAAGTTGCATTATCATGTAGCATGGCTTGAATGGCGTTTGGGAAAGGGACAAGGGCAGGGAGAGGGAGGCGGGGCGGGAGAAAGACGTATGCTATTTTTTTTTTCTTTCTCTTATTCAAGTTATGTAATCTCTGAGGCGTCCAGTTTGAAAACTTGTCCGTGTCTTGTACGTAGGGTTCTTAGTGTCTACACCGTTGAATTATCAGTTTGTCGAAAGAGGATAATCCGTTAGTGTTGATTTGTGATCGGGTTACATATGTTCGTCTATTATCACCCGTGTTATATAGCCATCTGTCTCTGTTGATAGGTTGCCTACTATTGTGAGACTGAGGAGTCGTCCAGGCCAGCCAATTCTGAGGTTCATGACGGCATTATCCATTATCGTCACGCTCGTTGCTCTGTCATTACACATAAGACTTCCATTGATCGATTCAAGTAACGGAGATTTATAAATATTTTCAAAGATAATTTCCTGGATAATTTCTTGGTCATAATTGAAATATATAGTCTATTGTTTATTGGCCGCTCTCCCTGGCTAAGGTGTTAACCACTTTCTCCGTAATCCCGTATATCCACGTAGGTTAACGCAGCTGCGCGATATTCGGTAATGGATCGCGTTCGCGTTAGTTACTTACGGGGGTATGTGAGCCGGTCGCTCAGAAAGCAATGGCAAACTACTGAGCGTAATCTTGCCAAGAAATCAACAACAGCGGTAAAATGCCGGTGTTGACAGTGATGTCATGTAAATAGGATATGCGAAAAAAAAAAACATTGTTTATTGCCAGATAAAGGAAGGAGAAGGGGTTACGGACGCAGTTCGTAATCTCAAATACGGCGTGTGAAACACAGCTAGGGGAGATTTGGCGGCAGACTGCCTTGAGTTGGTTTTTTATGAAATGGTATGGGTGCCGGTCGTTCAGAAAGCAATGGCAAACTACCGAATGTAAACTTGCTCAGGAATATCAAACAGCCAAAAAATGCTAGGATTGACTGCTACGCCCGTAAAGGATAATCCACTTAACTTAACTAACATATATATCTTTTCAGCAGTTGTGATATCTATATTGTGCTCTCCAGCTTTTCATTGTGATGTGCATATGTAAAGATTGACTGTTTCCCACTGTGTGGGTTATATAAACCGTCTATTTCTGCTTTTACTTTTACATATTTTCACAAAGTGAGTTAAAACTAAATATTTCACTTTACGAAAGTAATTTCATATATATGAGTTTTGTTGTTGTCTTGCAATACCCTGTTTTACTGTTCTCTGGAGCTGACTAACTTGAACACGATATGCAGTGAATTTGATTCATTGCATTGGTATCTTTTGCTATTTATATTTAGTTCGTGGCAATCGCCCAATTATAGCGCCCTGGAAGGCAGCCAATCTGCACTATTATCACGAACTTCTGTTGTCCAGGGCAGTTCCCAGAAAAGCCACTGGAGGTTAGTCTGTGCCTACTGTATTGATAAAACAGTGTATTAATTTAACAAGTGGCCGAAGGATAATATATCGCGAAATATGATCTCCCAATTGAGCAGAAGGGCGATATGTCGTGTTATTTGGTTTATTTCATGATACCGTCCGCAATGTCAATGCTCAGTGAATTTGCAATTTACATTCATTCTTGTTCATTCGATTGTGTACTATGTTTGGTCGAAAACAACTTTTTGATTGTCACTGAGCAGTCAACCAACTGGCCACACTGAATAGTAAAAATAAAAAACATACAATTTATTCAGAAAATCAAAACAATGTTGTCCCTTAGTGAATGTGAATAACGAAGACACAAATAATAGATTGCACAATTTATTGCCTGGAATATTTCGTTGCATCTCGTCAGGTACATACTGCAGAATTTACACAACATAAAGTACAATTACTAGATAAATCCTTCAAGCTGAAATATACACATATACATACACAATATACACATGTAAACAAATATACCGTGGTATACAATTGACATTACTGTGCGAACATGTGTATATTTCAGCTTGAAGAATTTATCTAGTTATGTTACTTTATGCTGTGTGAATTCTGCAGTATGTAGCTGACGAGATGCAGCGAAATATGCCAGGCAATAAATCGTGCGATCTATTGTTTGTGTCTTAGTTATTCAAACACAATTTATTGTTAATAATTTAATAATATTTATAACCAAATGCCACCATAATTTTCATAGAATATTTCATAATCAGACATTCAAGGAGCATATTATGTTATATAGACATCAAAGCTGAATGATACTTTAATTATACGGGAATTAAGTATGGTTAATGAATGGTGAGGATACGCTGAAGTGTCTTTGCAGAGTATAACCAGGACAGATACAGGATGGTTAAAGAAAATTCAAAAACAGCATGGCATGGAAATAACAGTACACGATTAGTAAGAGATATTGGGCATATGTGTGAAATAAAACAATATCAAATTTGCACCAGATAGAAGCGTACTCGACAATTTGTCTCAGTGATTCAACCATATTGCATTGCACCAGAGACCGCTGCCTGAGACAGGAACAGACTATATCGTATGTGTTCCCGCCAAGAACATATAATATGATACATGTCCACGGCAGGAATATATCACATCGTATGTGTCCTACGTCAAGAACGTATAACATGATATACGTCCACGTTAGGAAACATAGTACAGTTTTCACCTTACATGCAGAGATAGTCTAGTTTACTCTGTGTCTCAGACAGGAACATGTCCTAATCCACCTGTTTATTCCAGACGTTAACATGTCACATCCACCTCTCTGTTCTGGACATTAACATGTCACATCCAGCTTTCTGCCAGAGACAGAAACATGGCACACTCACCTCTCTGTCACAGACAGGAACACGTCAAACTCACCTCTCTGTCACAGACAGGAACATGTCACACCCAGCTCTTTGCCACAGACAGGAACATGTCACACCCAGCTCTCCGTCACAGATAGGAACACGTCACACTCACCTCTCTGTCACAGACAGGAATATGTCACACTCACCTCTCTGTCACAGATAGGAACATGTCACACACAGCTCTTTATAACAGAAAGGAACATGTCACACCCAGCTCTCTGTCACAGACAGGAACACGTCACACCCACCTCTCTGTCACAGACAGGAACACGTCACACCCACCTCTCTGTCACAGATAGGAACACGTCACACCCACCTCTCTGCCAGAGACAGGAACACGTCACATCCAGCTCTCCGTCACAGACAGGAACACGTCACATCCAGCTCTCTGCCAGAGACAGGAACACGTCACATCCAGCTCTCCGTCACAGACAGGAACACGTCACATCCAGCTCTCTGCCAGAGACAGGATCATATGTCATTCACCCCTCTGTCACAGATAGGAGCATGTCACACTCAGCTCTCTGTCACAGATAGGAACATGTCACACCCAACTCTCTGTCACAGACAGGAACACGTCACACCCAGCTCTCCGTCACAGACAGGAACACGTCACACCCAGCTCTCCGTCACAGACAGGAACACGTCACACTCACCTCTCTGTCACAGACAGGAACATGTCACACTGACCTCTCTGTCACAGACAGGAACATGTCACACTCACCTCTCTGTCACAGATAGGAACATGTCACACTCACCTCTCTGTCACAGATAGGAACATGTTACACACAGCTCTCTGTCACAGATAGGAACATGTCACACACAACTATCTGTCACAGATAG
The DNA here is from genome assembly GCA_014155875.1 of Cepaea nemoralis. Taxonomy (NCBI): domain Eukaryota; kingdom Metazoa; phylum Mollusca; class Gastropoda; order Stylommatophora; family Helicidae; genus Cepaea; species Cepaea nemoralis. Next base: position 295,995 of record JACEFZ010028044.1, read on the forward strand.
GAACATGTCACACACAACTATCTGTCACAGATAGGAGCATGTCACACTCACCTCTCTGTCACAGATAGGAGCATGTCACACACAGCTATCTGTCACAGATAGGAACATGTCACACACAACTATCTGTCACAGATAGGAACATGTCACACACAACTATCTGTCACAGATAGGAACATGTCACACACACCTCTCTGTCACAGATAGGAACAAGTCACACACAGCTCTCTGTCACAGACAGGAACACGTCACATCCAGCTCTCCGTCACAGACAGGAACACGTCATATCCAGCTCTCTGCCAGAGACAGGATCATATGTCATCCACCCCTCTGTTCCAGACAGGCACGTATCACACCCACCTCTCTAACCCAGACAGGAAAACGTCACATCCATTTCACTATCCCAGACAAGATCATGTCACATCCAGCTCTCTGCCAGAGACAGGAAGCACATATCAAACTTTCTCTCTGAGGCAGCCACTTACCACACAATTTTGTCTCTAATTTAGGCACCTACCACACAATTTGTCTATAAGACAGGAACACATTACCCGTGTATCTTAACGACAGCAACATGTTTTTATCTCAGATTCACCGAGCCATTTTGCATCACTTTCTTTGTTGTGGGCATGAAGAGTACTATATGATCTTTTACTGAAAAGAGTTCCCACCTGTCGCTATTGTGTCTCCAGGTAGACTTCTGTCTCTCTCTCTCTCTCTCTCTCTCTCTCTCTCTCTCTCTCTCTCTCTCTCTCTCTCTCTCTCTCTCTCTCTCTCTCTCTCTATCTATCTATCTATCTATCTATCTATCTCTCCACTCTTTCTCTCTCTAAACCTATTTAGCACTGAAGTTCGTTAATCGAAAAACGCCAGGTGTCACCAAGGCGTAACGATCAAGCCGTTTGCTTAGCGCTCTTAAGACCATGACTTTGTTTTCAGTCATTGTCGTCATTCTGTTCGCAAGTGCATTTATTTCGGAGATCGCCCCGTGCAGTCAATACGTCATAAAATTCCGAGCTCGACAATCTCTCAACATTGGTTAAATATACAAAGGCTCTAGCAATTAGGCGGTTTCAACCCAGTTTGTGTAGACAGACACAATTCATTTTAAATTTGCGATTATCGTGGGGATAACAAACGCTCCACATTCGAAAAATATAATTAACTATGTGTTTTAAGTATTTCAGCAAACGTATAATTCATTTATTCACTTCATATTATATATCAATCTGCAGTATGCACCTGTTGTGATGCCGCGAAATGTGCTAGTCAACAAATCGTGAAACCTATTATTTGTGGCTGTTACATTTAAATTGGACTTCCGGTCCAATATAGTGGAGAGGTGGTTTAGCCGTTAAGGCCTCTGGAGTGTTTATGCTTGTGGCTACGGTGTGCTTGCGCATTTTCCTCATGTTGGACTTGTGGTGTATGGTTCTGCTACCCAGCTAATGAGTTGAGTGCGACACTGTGAACTGTGGATTTCGTGTGGAGTGTATTGCATCCTACCGCGGTTGTTTGTATCGTGAACTGCATGTTCAGAAAGATGGCGGACCGATTGCTGAACTGGGTTTGCGTTATGCAGTAATGTGTGGCTGCAGGTTTTCTAGTGATTGCCGCTTCCATCGACGATGAACTTTATTTGTCGTGGCGGACTTTTGTGTTGGAATTCTGGCAGCGGCCTTATGCATAGTATGCCCGTGCGGGCTGTTGTTTTGTCGAGACTCCTGTCAGTTCCACTTTTCACATGGGGCAGTGAGGAGAATTTTGTGTGATATTCACTGTCACAGACGAATTATGGGGAAGATCTGTTGCTGTGAAGTTGGAACCGGGAATAACTAATGTAGTCACTAACTTTTAAATTCACACATGTAATCCATTATATTGAAATTTTTATACTTATGGTGTTCGTCTACTCTGCTATGCTATTATTTTTTCTTTTATGCATGGGAGGAGACTGAAGTTCTTCTGGAATTATCCAAGTGTGCAAGAAAGTGATCCTCTGTAAACCAGATGCAAACCTCACATAAATTTGTGTTAAAACAAACATTGCGATACTAGGCTGAATTCCTGGACACTCACATAACACCGTGTTTTTGTTGTTGTTTTTTGTTTGTTTATAATTCTATATTAATAACTAACTTCAATTGCTTGGATTAGACTAGAACAACAATTGACCATTATAATGCAATTCATTAAACTATAGCGGGCGCGTTAGAGTAATGGTTAGGACGTAACGCTGGCAATGGCCCGAGCGCCGTCGGATAAGAATCTGAAGACAGCCCTCGACGTTCGCTTCGGAAAGAAAACGACTGGTCATCAATCCCTCCGTGCACTCAGACATATAAAAGTGTGTCATGTCCCGAAAACTTCACGTAGACACAAAAGGTTCATGTATGAGCGGATTAAAAAAAAATGGAACGGTCATTCACAGACATCAATAATAGCATATATCAATAATTCATGGAAAAAAAGACACTATTGCACGATTATTTTATAAATATAACGTAATCAACATAGGCAAATGTCTAGGATAAATTCAGCAAGCACAAATTGCAAATCGAATGTACCGAATACGTAATGTATCTTATGACGACCACCATATGGTATCCAAATAAAAGGTTGGCTGCTGCCAAGCTGGTACCACCAGAATCCAAACGAAAACACAAGATATAATTAGGAAGCTCAACTGACTGAGGGACACACACACACACACACACGCACGCACGCACACACACACACACAGAGATCGAGGCCTCTCAGTGGACAAGCCGTTTGACTCGGGCTCCGAAGGTTGTGGGTTCGATTCCGGGCCTCGTCCTTCGGTTCACGAGTTAAATTTTTCGGAGACTCCTGGGGTTGTCGCTAGAGCTACGGAGTTCGTGCTTTGTGCCACGCTTTCCGCGCTGCGGAAAGAGACCGAGCCATATGGGATAAAACCCGGTGCAATGAAGTCGACTCTGTCGACTTTTAAGCGACCTTTTAAAGCTACAGATTTAGGCGAACGTTTCAAACACGGTATTTATCAGCGAACTTTGTTTTGTTTTTCTTGTTCGCTGATGAAGAGCTCGGGTCGAAACTTTCGATCATTTCTCTCTCTCTCTCTCTCTCTCTCTCTCTCTCTCCTCTCTCTCTCTCTCTCTCTCTCTCTCTCTCTCTCTCTCTGTGTGTGTGTGTGTGTGTGTGTGTGTGTGTGTTTCCTTTCGTCGAGCTTCCAAGTCATATTGCGGGTTGTCCATTTGGACTCAATCGTGTGGCTGGTGTAAGACATTCTAGTCACATCTAGTAAATGCTGAAAACGTTATTCTAAAGCACACTAATTTCTTCTTGTTCTGCGATCAACTGTTGCTATGCGTGGCGTAGAGCATCCGTTGAGGTGGGTAGATGCCGGGTTTCTAATCGCCCGCCACTCAGGCCACATCTTACAACTTCGACGTCATTACCACGTCAGATCCATAACAGAAAACTACCTCGGGACAATGTTTGTAAACTGTAAAGACAACCATCAGCTGTGGTGGCGCAGTGGCTTGCAGTCTTGCCAGCCCAGCTGATAGTCATGTGTTCGAGTCCCCGTCGAAGCAAGGATGTTTTTCGATGATCTTAGTTCACAGGTCGACGAAGCCTAAAATGTGTGACAAGAAATGTTCTGGGGAGTACAGGCGACTTGAGACCCATTCCATCGAGTGCGGATCTATCTAAATATATGCGGCTAGCAGAATACACCAGGTATGCTCTTGGACTGAAAATAAATATTTTACTTTTACTTAAAGCAATAATTTCTTTTGTGTTGCCTAAGACAATTTCAACGTATGTATACATTTTCCCACCGGATCTGTGGTGAAGGGTTTACGAATGGAATTCGTAATCCCACCTACCGCGTTCGAAACTCAGCTACATGTGATTTGGATGCAGTCTGCCTTGCGTTCGTTCCCATACACACATATGAGTACCCTTCGTTCCCATACACACGTATGAGTACCGTTCGTTCAGAAAGCATTGGAAAAATAACTGAACGCAAACTTTCCAAGAAATCACAAACAGAAAAAACACGCCGTTGTTGATTACTACGTCCTGTAAAGGATATGCAACTAACTGTTTAATCGTTTTCCAGGATATTTTCCTTTGTCTGTTATTTTCCAATCCATGTTATTGTTTGTAGTCAACAATGTTTTCTCGTCATGTTTTCCTGAAACAGATCAAATATTTGCCTTCTATAGAGCCACCAACGGATTTCAGTACCAGGCTTTTAAAATATTGAAAAGTGTGTTTGTATTCTCTACCCTTTCCTTTACAACCATTCGATTATACGATTACTTCCTTACGGGGTCATCATCGTTATACACCAAGCCCATAAGCGTGGGCTTTTATGACCCGCCATCTCACACGATCACCAAAGATGACATCTGTGTTGTTTGTTCCTATTATGCCATTCGACAAAGCCCTCCAGCTTATATTTGTTCACCTCCCTGTTGATATGATCCTATCACGTTTGTCAGCCTTACTTAGGTTTTCGAGTGCATCTCTACTCTTAACAAAGGAGCACAAAATGCACTCAGCAAACCGTATAAGTGGTATGCCTGTCGTGAACACTTCTATGGGCTGCAAAATCGACGGACTTTTAGTTTTCCGGTCCCACTAGCATTCTAATTCTGCTTACATCAGATGCTTTTATAAAACGTAAAGATAAATAAAGGACGTTATTCAAAGCCTCGATATGTTTTCGATATATGGTCAAATTTTAAAAAAGGAAAAGGATTATTTTTGCGAGTCAAAAGGCGCATGTGACAAATAGTGATAGCCCCACATCTCATAGACCAATCAGCACTCTACAGGTCATGCGGTGAACGTCGCGCAGGTGGCTTTTACTTCCCAGAACACTTCCCGTTACCCATTTTAAACTGGGTTGACCTGGAAGCCTAGGTCAATTTTTGTTAAAAGAATAACCGCCTAGATGCTGGTTCGATCATATAACACCGTATCAGCAGGTAAACGTGCTAATCCTTGCGCTACCGAGGCTCCCTGATACAATTAAGTTTCAAAGTAAATTGTACCATCTCTTTCCGCAGCACTTTATTATTTTATTACATCCGCAATATCCACCCCACGGGTGTCATCATAACGAGGTTTTGAAAGCACACAACAGATCCTGTAAACAGTTTTTGTCCGTAATGAATTTACATTGTTACCCCTTTCATTACATTCTGATGAAGACATCATTGCATGCTTCGATGTAACCGATGATTGAGTGTTCAGTAGCTGTAATTTACAGGACTGTGTAGCAGTTCCCCCTTCAGTTTGCTTCTAAGTCTCACGATTGAGGAGCAGCTACGAATGCTAAAGCTAAGAACGGATGATTCGCCACAATGTATCTGCGAGAAACGTCAAGAAAACAACAATTTGCAGGGTTATGATAGCCAGGACGTTTGGAGCAGAGACTGTAGAACTGTTGCATCCATCATGGTCGCATGCTTCCAGACAGCCGCTGATTCGATGCTCCTCGTTCTCTTCCAGGTAGCGGATATCCCCGCAGTGGCTGCCCCAGTCGCCGTCGCTGCAGTCTCTGACTGTGATCTTGGTGCCGTCCTCTGGAGAAACACAAACAGGAGAATGGTCATAATATAAACGTGTTAATTTTACGGTCACAATCCCTCTCATTCTCTCTCTCTCTCTCTCTCTCTCCTCTCTCTCTCTCTCTCTCTCTCTCTCTCTCTCTCTCTCTCTCTTTCTCTCTCTGTGGGTGTTGAATATGTGGTTGGGGGATGTGTGGTTGGGGGTATGTGGGTGGGTGGTGGAGGATATGTGGGTGGGTGAGTGTTGGTACGTTATGGGATGGGTGGAGGATATGTGCGTGTGGGTGGGGAGATGTGTGAAGGTGGGGATGTGTGGGTGGGTATGATGCGTGGTTTCATGCATGTGTGCCTGGGTTTGTGTGTGAGTGGGTGGAGGATGTGTGTTGGGGATGTGTGGTGGGTGGGAGATGTGTGTGGGTGGGTGGGAAGATGATGTATGTGGGGGTGTGTGTGGGATGTGTGGGTCGGGAGATGGGTGGATGGATGGGGTCATGTATGTGCCTGTGGGTATGTGTGTGGTTGGGTGGTGGATGTGTGTGTGGGGGACACGCGGATGGATAGGGGATGGGTGGGTGGGTGGGGATTTGATCTCATAACATGGTAACATGCATTGTTTATGCTTACAACATTCATTTGACAATGTTTTTTTCCTATGTGAATGCACTATGCACTGATGAACGAAAGATGAGTGATTGGAAGGGCCGAATGTAAGACGGGACCTGCGTGCCCAATTTGTTACCCTTCGAAAATAAAGTTCGTTACGTTCGTTCTCTCTCTCATATACACACACAGGAGAATGTTCACAACATCCATTTTTACTTACTTCCTCCTCCTCTCTCTCTCTCTCTCTCTCTCTCTCTCTCTCTCTCTCTCTCTCTCTCTCTCTCTCTCTCTCTCTCTCTCTCTCTCTCTCATACACACAGGAGAATGACGACAACATCCAGTTTTATTTACTCTCTCTCTCTCTCTCTCTTTCTCTCTCTCTCTCTATCTCTCGCTATTCTCTCTCTATTTCTCTATATCTCTTTCACACACACTGAAAATAATATTCATAACTTAAGCTTTATACTCTCTCTCTCCTCTCCTTCGCACACACGCACGCGCGCGAGCACACACACAGAGAAGAATGTATATAACATAAACATTTTACTTACTTTTGTCTCTCTCCCTCGCACACAGAAAAATTGTCATAACATCAATAATTTACTTACTTTCCTTCTCTCTCGCGCTCCCTCTCTCTCCCTCTCTCTCGCTCTCTCGCAGAGAAGATAGTTCACAACATCTACTGTTTACTCTTTCTCTCCCCCTACCCCCTCTCTCAATCTCTCAGAAGCCCAGAGAAAAAATTTCATAACTTTTAAATCTCTCTTTCTCTCAACCCCCCTCCCTCAAACGCACGCACACACACACACACACACACACACACACACACACACACACACACACACACACACACACACACACACACACACACACTCACTTACATACACACACACACACACTTACACACACAGACATACACACACACACTTACACACACAGACATACACACACAGGAGAATGTTAATGTCAGCTCTTTACTAACAACATAGGAGGAAACCTAGGAGTAATCTAACAACTCTACTGACAAACTCAATGCAGTTTAACACATTTCTTATTCTTCTCATAGCCGAAACCGTGTGGCTTTGATGGTCATGTCTGTCCACAGCCTTCTGTACTCTTCCAATAATTTCTGATACCTACGTTCCTGCGTGTCATGATGTCAAACAGCTCAACAGTCTTCTCATTTGGTCTCCCCTCTGCCTCTCTTCCCCTTCAGCCTTCCTGTTGTGACAACATACTCCAGCTGCCCTCTTCTCATAATATGACAAAAGAATATGGACTGTCTTCATCTGAAGCGAGTAATCAGCTCTTTTTGTGGGTCAACTTCTTTCAAGATGTCTTCATTGCTCTTTCACCATTTTCTCAATAGTCTTCTATAAAACCACAACTTCACAGCTTCCATATAATACCTCACTTGACTGCTACTTGTCCATGATGTGCTTCCACACACCAAAATTGACTATATATATAACAATTTAACAAAAAGATCCTCATAAGTATACAACGAACGAAAAAGTCCCGAATATTCCCAAGCACACCTAATATCGTCATGCATTCGTTTCCTGAGTCTCAGCTTAACAACCAACTAGTAGTGTCAATAAATCGTTTGATACGTCTTCTGTCGTATTGTTGGTATATTGCTAGCTCCCGACGTTTATAGCCCAGTTGGCACTCGATGGGTAATGAGGTTAATATCACATCTTTAATTTCCAGGCCATGTCCTGGACCCAATATTAGGCTGGGTCGTCTGGCAGCTGAGGTCAATTTAAAAAAAAAATTCGTCTCGATAGTGATCACACAAAAATCACCATCAAAGGCAAGAAAGATTACTTGTCACAAGAAAACAACCGCTACCACGGACAAGTATAATCATTAATGATGCAGGCAATTTATAGGTTACCTTACATGCAAACCAGTAGAAGGCAATTGCATTTCATTAAGTAGGCTACAGACTACGGCCAAGGATACCAGTGCAGATAACGTGTCTTTAGAGATATTATGTCAAACTGAAGGCAGGCTGATTGTGATGGAAAATTTGAAACAACACATTTGCAAATAAACATGAAGTATACACAGGTTGACCTTTAGATTTGCTTTCCAAAGATATTAGCACACAAATTGATACATGCTATTGAAGACTGCAAGATGTGGAGAAGCATGAGAGCTCATGCTAGTGCGATCAACAAGCAGCGGTTAGAATAGACGGCGAGACATCAGGTTGGTTTGACTTCAAGCAAGGAGTCCGTCAGGACTATACGCTTTTCCCCTATTTGTTTAGCCTGTACGCCGAACATATAATGAGAAATATCGGTGGTCATGAAATAACAGAGATTGATTGATTGATTGATTTAGGAACCGACATCACAGAGATTCGATATGCTAATGATACAGTTTTACTATTCACATCACAGAATGGTAAAGAACAACTAATAACCTCAACCCCCAAAAAATAGCAAAAATCACAACCTATATCAAAACACATAGCAAAATCAAAGATAATGCATACAGATAAAACTATTATGGAGAAAGAAAATATGTTAATGAGGAAAAATTGGCGGTGGTGGAAAATTTTGACTATCTTAAGATATTAATTATCAACAATGGTGACACAATGAAAGAAATTAAAAGACGACTACCTATTGCTCTTCAGAAACTAAAACAACTGAATACACTGTAGAGGGAAACAGACATAACTACAAAAGTTAGATTTTTAGGAGCATGCACCTTTCCCATTGCAACATACGCCTGCGAGACCTGGACACTTACCAAGCAAGCTGAACAGCGCATACATGCATTTGAATATAAATGTTACGGACGGGTTCTAAGAATATCGTGTTTACTGAAAAGAACAAATGCATCCATACTTCAAGAGCTGAATATTGAAGAGGGTTGGCTTTTAAAGACGATAAAACAAATAAATTTGAAGTATATTAGTCACTTGAAACGTCATGAAAGTTTGGAGAGAACAGTAATGGAGGGTTATATGCCTGGGAAGATGTCGTGTATCCGTTTAAAGTGTCGTCCCTGGAGTGAGGGGAATCAACACCCACATTATATTTTAACCCCTTATCATTATCCTGGAGAATCCACTAGATTCCGTCCACCACACTCCCTCAGTTTATGGACACCTCTTTCTCTCTCTCTCTCTCTATCACTACTGGATCATGCACCCTCTCATTCTTCCCCAACGCAACATACTCAACAACTCTAGCTTCTAAACATTAATAACAATTAATTTATTAAAAGAAGAGTGCAATGTATGTGCGAAGTGTATGCGAAGAATGTGTGTCGTATACTATAATGTTCGTAGAATCAGACCAGCAGATCAGTAGCCAGGTCAGATCATCCTAGCAAGGACACAAAACAGCACACTATCTCAGCACACAAAGACCACACCGAGCGATATGTCTCTCCTGCCAGACGCTGACTTTCTTCGGTAGCTACTTGGTAATCCATATGCATGATCATCCGAAATAGATTCAGTCTATAGTTTCACACTGATCATGGATCGGTTACACACTGCATGCTATAAGTCCCTATTAGTTCTTAAATGTACCAATATCTTTACTGGGAAAATAGGTATCACTGTTACTGGTTACACACTTGATTCTATCTCTTGTCTAGATTGTCACAGACGCAATGTCTCTTGTAATATTCCACTGGAATCTACAACTCCATGTGAATGCTACGTTTAGTGTTCCTTTTTAATCTTTAGTGTTCATTTGATATGTGGTGTAAAAACGAACCTCACCCATGCTAGGGGAACCGTATCACACAGGAATCGTTTATATAGTTTTGCTCAACTGAGCCATGTTCTGGTGGACCCTACTGATCATGGGCCCAGCATAAACACTATTGTATAAACGTTCTTCTCTGAAGTTATTCATATTAGTAAAAACATTTACTGTTCATCTTGTGTTCTTCCTAACCGGAGTAGAACTTCATCAAAACCAGCGTAGAGCTTCCTAGTAACTGGCGGGGAACCTGTTAGAGAAATAACACACCTGGTGAGAGCACTAGTCACTGACCTTACCAGCTGAGTGTAGGCCTATGGCCTCGCTCAGATATTTATCAGCGAACTAAACTCTGTCATGGAGCAGAGGAGCTCATCACCTTGGTCCGAATCAGGATAAGACAAGGAAAGACCAATATACCGAGTGCAGAACCCCAGTAGGCACCCCACTGGAAGATCCCACGTTTGGACATTTCCCCTATCTCCCAACCCATCCTCAATCTCTCCAAATATCACCCCACTACACTATTCTCACTAGCAGAGCTAATTCTCACTTCACTACCCTATTCTCAACTAGCAGAGCCAATTACCATATCACCGTGGCTAGTTTTTACCATGCAGCTGTCTACAGTCGCCGACACTCTTTTACTACTTAACCACAGCGCAACACACACGTTAAAGTCCTAAACTCTAACTATTACCAGTCTATCCCACATTAATTATACCTAAATACAATCTATGGAGTACCTTATGCAACACTGCTTTTCTCCTGAATCACATCTACATTTTGCCATGACAGGCACGTGTATATTAAATTTAGTTAATCCCACACACGGTAGATGTTCTCCAAATGCATACAGAGCCAGCGAAAACACCGTCCATCTTAGGCCAACTCTCTTGTTTACAATCGCTGTAACAAGTTTGGTTTTTCAAACAGTCTTGGATTGTTCTAGTGACTTCTTTTGATGTCAACACCAGATGGTCCCAAGGGCACACAATCGGTTTCCAACCTCACAAGAATATTTGTCTCCCCCTTGTTCAACCAACTCACCAGTCTTCTCCCTTGTTTCGACAACCAAAACAAGCCAGCGCGTTTCCTGCATTCTCCAGATCGGGCCACAACAACATGCCGACATTTCGTGTGATGTAGGAGAATTCTCAAGGACTCCAGACTGTTTTGTTCTCACCGCCTCCAGTAATAAATAACCTGTAGCTGTGAATCAGACTGTCTTTGTTATCTGTATCATCTGATTGTTAAATTACAATGGGTTCGTGACAGCAGAGAGGAAGAGGAAGGCCAAAGAGATCATGGGTGCAGGATGTAGCGGATGATCTCCAGATGGGTGTATCGGATGCGGGGCATCTTACTTATAGCAATGTCAGAGTTATCGAACTTTGCCCTTGGGGGGGGGGAGGGGGGGGGTTGATTTCCCGTACTTTTCTTGCGTCCAACGATTCACTTCCGGTTGTTACCATGTCCAGCTATATTTGAATCATTCGAAAGCAGCGTGGTACAACGGAAGGGGAAACTACTCTGGAAGTTAGTTAGTTAGTTAGTCGACAGATCATCCTCATTGCACATCGAACCATTCAGTCCATAAGTGCTCGGATCCCCTCCTCAGCAAATCCCGCAGCGTGTAGCGGCTAACGACGCCAGTTCTGTGTTGGTTTATCAATCTTCTTTGGCTTCCTGCGTAGTGTTCTTGTTTGGCCACCCCTCTTTTAATTTGCTGCTCTCGCAGTCTGGCCATTGTTGTAGATTCACAGTCATCACTTGGTTCTCGCAAAAGTCTTACTTCTCGTAGAGCATTCAGAATGTCAGCCTGGTCCATGGCGCGTCCGCCCTCCACAGTAGCCTCACCTGCGAGCTTGTCAGCCCGCTCATTTCCTTGTACTCCCGCTTGCCCTGGCACGAAGATGAAACTAATCTTTGCCAGCCGAGACCGCTCCAGAGGCAGCAACCATTCTCTTCGGATCGACCCCTCCTCTATCCTCTTGATCATGTTCATTGAGTCGCTAAGGAAACAAGCCCTAGTGAATGTCTGTGTCTCGAGCCATGTTATTGCTTTACTTACTGCCATGACTTCCATGGTCAGGCTACTTGTGGTTTCAGTGAAAGCACCAGAGTCCTCCTTCACAATTCTCCCTCCGGCCCGAGCTGTAAAGGCCCATGAGCTTCTCACATGTCGGACGACCTGACCCATCTGTGTAGATGACCGCGTCACCTGTCTAGCGAATTCTCGAAAATCAACGCTTGTACTTCAGCCTCAACAGCAGCCGGATTTTCTTGTCTGCATTTTCTATCTAGTTGGATGCAAACTGAAAAGGATGTGCAGAAGTCTGTTGGCACATGCACCCACTCCTCGCCAGGTTCTAAGTCCTCAAGTGAACACACCTGTTGAAGAATGTCTTCGGCTTGACCCATCCACGACAGTCCTCTTTTTAACCTGCTGCCCTTCACCTTCCTAATTTCACTATGCAGTGTATGTTGTGTGTTTGCGTTAATTCTGAGGTAGGCGCGTGCCCTGCAAACTTGTATTCTCTCATTCAATGGTTGGAAAATCAAGAAGGTAGCGCATCGCCCTGCATGACTGTATCCCTTGTACATCCAAGAATAATGCGCATAGCTTCATTCTGTAATCTTTCCATCCTTTCTATCTGCTTATGGCTGAGAGTCAGGATTGCCATTGCATACTCCAAAACAGACATGACCAGCCCATCGTACAGAAGACATAGATGGCGCTGCTCACAGTTTGCTGCCGCCATCACCCGCATCGCTGCAAACCCCCGCTTGGCCTTTGTTATCACCTGGTCTATGTGCACGTTATAAGCAAGGCTTCGATCAAACCGTATCCCCAGGTAATTCATTGCCTGCGTTCTTTCTCCACCGTCTCTGAACACAGCATTACAGTTGGTGTTGGAGTGTTGACAATATGATTAATCAAGTCACTGTTGCCTTTGTTGGGTTGACCATTGCCCCAGCTTCATCACACCAAGTACTTATGCGATTGAGTTCGGTTTGTAGTTCCACAGCAACCTCCTCCCTATCCTTACCCTGACGACACACTAAAACATCATCGGCATATGACAATGTCCTGCCAGGTCCAGTGATCTGCTCACTGGTGATTCTCACTGTGTAAGCGTTGAACAGTACCGGAGATAATGGTGATCCCTGTGGTAGGCCAGGATATATTGTTGTTGGTTCCGAAGTCTAACTGCCACATCTAAAAACTACTTTCCGTTGGAAGAGGGCTGCAGCGATCCAACTAAGGAGGAATGGACTTACGTTTAGTTCAAGAAGCTGAAACATTAAAAATCCAGTGGTACTCTGTTGTATGCGTCCTCAAGATCAATCGCTGCAGCAACGGTTTCAGTGCCTGAGTGGAAACCTTCATAGACATCATGGGAAAAGACTGCTGCATTGGTCCAGGTTTCTCTTTTTGGACGGTACCCACCCAGGGTAGGTGGAAAAACACCTTGCCTCTCTAGTTGGCTTGATATTTTCCTGGCAATTACCTTCTCCAGCAGCTTGCCTATTGTATTCTGCATGGCTATAATTCGATATCCCTGAATTTTTTTGTGGTGTTTGTCAGGCTTCGGCAAGGGAATCAGATAGCTGTGTAACCATTCCTCCTTGATGCTAGCACTCCCTATACTGTTGTTGTACATGTCTGCTAGTTTCTCTAGCTCATTGTCGGTACACCTATTTATGTCATCGTATCTTATGCCATCAGGACCTGGAGCACTGTTTTTTGATCGTCGAAGCACAGCCTTGATTTCTTTCACTGTCACTGTGTCTTCATCCGAAGTGTTCTGGGCCTTGCATCTGTCTGAGGTGACCTCCTTGGCCAGATTCCGGCCTCCCATGTCTGTCTGGTTGCTCTGCTCAAGGTAGCGTTCAAAGAGTACTACTCTGGTATTTCCAGTATAGGTCCTTCTGCTAACTGGCAACATTTTGAGGCCGAGAAACTGTTTTTTTCTGGAATTTCTTGGAGTCTATTCACGAATTGTAAGCTAATTTGTTTTATAACTCCTGAAGTAAAAAGAAGACTTAACTTTTTATTGCATTTTTGAATCCCTCGTCCAATGTTACATAAATGTGAAGAGTTTCAACACAGCTGGTGTTTGCTGGAGTCCAGGAACAAATATTTAGTGACATCGCCGTCATAACACAAGATTCAAGATGGCGACTAAACTTTAGCGGACATATATTTATTTATAATTAGAACTGGTAATTTAACTACTAAAATTAAAAAGAATACAAGTGTCATTTGCAGCAGTAATGTATCTGTGTACTTGTATAATATTTCAGCATTTGACATGACTGAAAATAAATTTGAAAGCCAGTTTTCAGACCCGTCTCTGTAAACCTGTAAGGAGTACTTATTTCTTAGCAGATCACCAGTACTTAATTATTTAATTTAAATAAAATACTGTGAAATAAGTTATGGTTTTTTATTTTTAAAGTTAGTATTTAATTATTAATTGCTCACTTCTAGATATTTAATTATTCATTGCTCACTTCTAGATACAGAACAGTGTAATTATTGAGCAGAAGTATAAATCCATTTTAATAATTAATTAACTACTGCTTAATTTATGCAGCAGTTACAAACTTATTTACTTACATTAATGCATGATATTTAATCAACAAAAGAAAGCTGTCGCAATGCAGTTGGTACATTAAGACAATACGAGTACATTTTCATGAATTGTTCTTTCGCTAACAACGAACATTTCACATGACATTTAATTAATATAAATGGGCATCTATTTTTTACTATTAATTAGGTCACAGCACATCCTATCGAAAAGTCTTAAAAGTTGAGTGCACTTTAGTCAGAGACTCTGAGACTCTCGTGCTTTGTACGATGCTTTTTCTGCAGGCCGTCGTGCGGAAAGAGACCGAGCCATATAGGGTAAAACCTGGTGCAATGAAGCTGATCCTCTCAATCCTCTCGACATTCTATCAAAAGAGGAATGTGACCTTTACTTTCCTGTTACCAAAACGCACAATAAAATATACATCTTACCAGGTTTGTTAGCAATGTGACAGACTTTTAATGAATAATAAACAATTGGCGGCCATTTTAAATTGTTAATTAGGTCACGGCACATGCTATCGAAAAATAAATATTATGTCAAGTTAGGCCTCGCCGCCCCGGACGCAATGATATATAGCACTACGTTGTGCGTTTAAAAATAAACAAGCCACAGTAATAGAAGGCAAATAATAAACAATACGCGGCCATTTTAAATTGTTAATTAGGTCACGGCACATCCTATCGAAAAATAAACATTATGTCAAGTTAGGCCTCGCCGCCCCGGACGCAATGATATATGGTACTACGTTGTCCGTTTAAAAATAAACAAGCCACAGTAATAGAAGGCAGAATTTCTCAGCTTCCAATTTAATGGGCAGCGATAAAATCTCCCTTATCTCTTAGGTCATCATTACACTTCCTGATATTAAATTACGTCACCAAAAAATTCATAACTCCGCTTAGAATTAACGTACATTCTTCAGTGAGATACCGTTGTATTCGTCTTGTCAAGTTGTATCCAACTGTTATGATTTCATAAGTAAAAACCCAATTTTTAAATATTGACCAAAATTGCTATACAAATTTTAATCGCACATTTATCAAGACACACAGGAATTCAGACACTTCTAATGTACATATTTTCCAACCTCATATTCATTCATTAGTTCATTCAGTAGCATGTCCCTTGCAGAACCTCGCTCCCATAACAACCTCCGGAAAACTTCTCGGTCATAAGTAACTAATCCTAATAAGATGGAAGCAGTATTTCGAACAACTTCTCAATATCCCATCAGATGTCACAGGAATTCAAGAGACCAACACAGATGCCACCGAAGAACTAGAACCAGATATACTGAAAGAAGAAATTAGAGAAGCCGACAGATTAGCCAAATTGAACAAATCACCGGGGCAAGATGAAATACCAAATGAATTAATTAATGCAGCAAGAGAAGTAGGAACATCATGACTTCATAGACTATTCAACCATGTTTGGGTAGAACAACAGACACCACTAGACTGGAGATACGCTATTGTTATCCGAATTCGAAAAAAAAACACCAAAAAGCAGCAAAAGAGACAGCACACAATACGAAGGCATTTCCCGTTTGAGTCATACTGGGAAAATATTTTGCAAAATTCTTGAGAAAAGATTACGAACTTCTATAGACCCCCAGCTAAGCGAAACACACAACTTGGATTTATGAAAAACAGAAGATGCACAGATGTCATTTTTTGCTCTTAGAAAACTTATAGAAAAATCAGTCGAATTTAATGAAACACCCTATTTAGCCTTTGTCGTCCAAGAAAAGGCATTTGATAGATTAGATAAAAACAAGCTGTGGGAAATCCTTAAACAATATGGAGTGAGTATACATCTAACAAACCTATGTAGAAACTAATACAGCAACTGTGAATGCATAGTGATAACAACTGGAGGACACTCAGAACCCTTCACCACGAGATCCAGAGTACGACTAGGTTGTGTCCTGTTCCCTCTCTTGTTCAAATCCTATATTGACAACTTATGTAAAGAAATCAGCCAAACAGAGACCGCAAGAATTCCGCATGACGAGAACACAGAAGAAGAACCATCTGCAAATTACATCATTAGAGAACTCCTGTTTGCGGACGACCAAACACTAACAACAAACTCAGAAACTGAATTACAAGACCACACGAATAGTCTAAACGAAATGTGTTGTGAATATAAAATGAAAATTAGCACAGGTAAAACAAAGATAATGACCATAACTAAAGAAGGGAAAAAAAACAACAACAACAATTCACCTAAACTAAGACCTCCTGTAATAAGTAAAGAGTTTCAAGTACCTGGGAAGTATAATATCACCAAACGGCAAATCAGAAGATGAGATCGAAAATAGACTGCAATAAGGAAAACCAACTCATTGGACGAATGGCACCAATACTAAAGAACAAACATGTATCAATAGTTACTAAAAAATGACGCGACAACACAATCTTCCTACCAACTCTGCTACCAATACCAAACCTAATAATAATGATATATTATAATTAACAGTAAAAGAGAAAAGAAAACTCACAACAACAGAAATTAGATTTCTGAGAAGAAAATTCAATGTATCAAGAAGAGATAATATTAGAAGTGAAGAAATCAGGACTAAAGTGGGGGTTACAGCTGCACTAGATTTTATTAGAAGGCAGCAAGTCAAATGGTTTGGCCATGCACCTAAGTCATCAACTAACAGTATACCACAACAAGCAATGATGTACAGACCAAATGGAAGCAGAGGAAGAGGCCGACCACATAAACGATGGACGAAGGGAAAAGCAGAGTCCGTGGGCATATCGATACATGAGGCCCATAAGCGGACACTCTCCCGCTGTTTATACTTCACCTTGACACCGCAAGGTACAAGAGGGACACGACGAGATGAGATGAGTGACAGGCTTTTACCATAGAGCCGGGCGCGTTAGTGTAATCGATAGGGAGTTGCGCTGATAGTGTCATAAGCACGGTCAGACGAGGGTTCGAATTCTGCAGAAAAGACTGATACCCTATCTCTCAGTGCGTAATATTTGCTTTTTTCCCATTTATTATAAAATATTGAATAATCTACACAGAGCAGAAGTATTGATTAATCTATCAAAATCATATTAATACTATATCAAATTTATTTGTATATAACATGTGAACTTCTGTTGGCACGCTGAGTGACTTTGCATCATTAATTCGACACGACATGCATGTAAAAATAAAAGGTTATGACCCCTAGTATAGACTATAGCATACACCGATTAACATTGATACATTCTTATATTGTGACATGTCATGATCGACATTGATAATCATTCTTAATGTGACATGGCTAAGGGGAACATTGCATCACTATATGGATAGAGGCCAAACTCCAGAATTTAAGAGATTACATCTTGAGGTTAGTACACCTCCAGTGTCGCCTCTTGGCTTTTAAACTATGTGTGTTTTATGTCTTCATACGAACCCACTGTGGGATAGGCCTGTTGTGCTTCATCTTGCGAACAAGGTCGCTTTTTATTGTACATGCTTTGTGGGCTCGCATTTTTCACTTCTTTTCTGATGCTTTTATCTATTCGTCCTTTGAATTTTAACAACTGTATTATAAAAAAATAATAATTTTAAATTTGTTATAGCGTATAGACAGCATTGCAAATTTATACTCTTATGATCAGATTTGCTTTTAATTTAGATCATTTTGCTTGTTTTATAAAAACACTGTTGTGTCCCATCCATATGTTATTAACTTGTGTAAGCTGTTTCCTAAATCCAGCATGCTGTACAATTTTTACAATTAATTTCTGTAATTCAAATGCTGTCATTACTAAAGTTGTTTAACCGGGTTTTCTTTGTTGGACAAAATTATTGCCACTAGAGCTCAATGTTATTTATAGACGCAGCCATTTATAACAACAAATGTCAGTGCTTTTAGTGGAGGTTCTTTCATTTTCAAGTCACCAAAACTAAATGTATCGACACACATTCACATCTTCTGGGGGAGGTGAAGTATACATGGGCATATCCGGAGTGCTGTGACATCGATATTGGATGACAGTTTCTCGGTTTTATATCAAAGGATATCTTCTTCTTCTTCTTCTTCTTCTTCTTCTTCTTTTCTTCTTCTTCTTCTTCTTCTTCTTCTTCTTCTCTTCTTCTTCTTCTTCTTCTCTTCTATCTTCTTCTTCTTCTTCTCTTCTTCTTCTTCTTCTTCTTCTTCTTCTTCTTCTTCTTCTTCTTCTTCTTCTTCTTCTTCTTCTTCTGCTGCTGCTGCTGCTACTACTACTGCTGCCTTCTATCACACAGTAGAGTATTGGCCCTCTGTCAACTTATTTCCTGATGTCTATTGCCATCTCCTGCACCTCCTTCTTTATCATTAACATATTCAACCGAATTGTTTCTTTCTTCTTTCTTATAAATTGCTCATCTTTCGTTGGAGTATGCAGGTAACATTTTCTATTGGATAAGGCTCTTTGATCCGGTGATAAAATTCGCTTATAGAACGGTCCTCTCTGAGCTTGGTACATTGTCGTAATATGTATTCTACAGTTGAAAATGCCCTTGGCTGGACAACGTGCTCATGGCAAATACGTGTTTTCATCGAAAGTAACCCACAGAGACAGCAACCTTGCAACAGGGACAATCAACATCTACAGCCTTCGTCCTCTGCTGGAAGATACTGAGAGCTTCTGGTCTGGTCACAGTGAACGCCGATTCTCCATAATTATTAACACCATGAGCAAAGTTTCCTCTATATTCAACTCTATTTTACCTTTCTTTACATGCAAGAATTACAGTTTGATAAAGCTCATAGGCCTCTCCATCAAAAAACAAAACAAACAAAAAACAAACAAAAAAACAACAACAAAAAAACAGCAACAATACAAACACAAATGACTGACAGATAGGGCCATGACACGAATACATTTTAGAACGTCTGCTATAAACGAAGCATTTGAAAAATACCAGCCCAGACAGAAAAAAATTCTTTTAGTGATATTTTACTTCCGTCTTTCTTAACAGCAACATTTTCGTGATGTGAGTATTTTTTATGAAACATAGTATCCCCGGAAACCAAGAAACTGAATTAGAACATGTTTTTGTCATCGATTGTTTTATCCTATACTCACAGACACTAAACAAAAATAGATTTTCAATCCATTTCATGCAATTAGAAAAGCTAAGGCTTTCAGCAGAAATAGTTACTTCGGGTGAAAGCAATTTTGTTGTCTAATTAGTTTAATAAAATAATACTATTACTAAAGCAACTGCACATTGACTTTAAGGATCTGCGAATAATAAAGAATATATATTGGCAGCAAACAGCAACCATAATAATCAACAACCTGGTAGGAACATTACAGTGTATAAAGAAGGGTGTCCAGACAATATTGTGTATTGTCCCCCGCTTTGTTCTGATTGTACAGTGAACATATAATGAGATCTACAGAAAATGTGCAGGGATCCTGGTTGGTGGACATAATATAATTAACTTACGTTATGCTGATAACACCGTCTTGATAGCAACAAGTCAGAAGGATATATAGGAAATGACAGTTAAAGTGGTTGTAGAAAGTGAAAACATGGGCATTAGTTTGAATAATAGAAAGTCAGAAGTCATGGTGATATCAAAGAAACAGAGTGTGCCTAAATGTGCAATTAAAGTACATAATGTTTGTTTGGGGCTAGTGCTGAAATTAAGATATCTAGACACATGGATAACATCAGATGGAAGATGTATCACTGAGATAAATAACAGAATAATAGGACAAGCAAAATCTGCATTATATCAAATGAAGAAAGTTTTGTGCAATAAGTCATTGTCCTTGAAAGTTAGAAAAATAGTTCTTGTATGTTACATGCAAACCAATTTTAACATACGGCTACAAATCCTGGACAATTAGTAAACGGGAGAAAAAATCTTTGGAAGCCTTGATGATATGGATTTATAGAAGAATGCTGAAAATTAATTGAAAAGCCAAAAAATAAGCAATCTGGACATTCTGAGGGAAGCTGAGTCACAAAGACAACTAAACACAAACATCAGAAAGAGGCAGCCATCGTTTTTGATCACATTATGAGAAAAAACAAAAACTGGAACATTTTGTGACAACCGGAAAGATTTGCAGAATGTGAGATGGAGAAAGACAGCGTGAGAAGATTCTTGACATTCTTGTGACATAGCACGGAAGGGAGTCAACACACGAATTGATCCACGCCGCCAGAGATCGCAATCTGTGGAGAGGTATGATCGCCGACGCCAGCCGGCAAGGAGCTGGATGATGATGATGATGATGATTTAGTTTAAACGCTGATAGGTACACCTTATAAAATGTTTAAAGTAGTTTTCTACAGTCATATGCGTTATAATATAATGATAAAATCTTTAAGACATTTTCAGTTTTCATAAAAATAATGCATCTATTTTAAATACGTGAAAATTTTATAACCTATTTTTCCCGCAACGGGAACGGGAAAGGGTCGTCGTAAAATTAATGGATCTATTTTAGATACATGAAAATTTTCGAACCCATTGTTCCCGCAACGGGAATGGGAAAGGGCCGTTTAAATACGGGAAAATTTTCGAACCTGTTTTTCCCGCAACGGGAACGGGAAAGGGCCGTCGTAAAAATAATGAATCTATTTTAGATATGTGAAAATTTTCAAACACATTTTTCCCGCAACAGGAACGGGAAAGGGCCGAACATAGATATAGATAGATAGATAGATAGATAGATAGATAGATAGATAGATAGATAGATAGATAGATAGATAGATAGATAGATAGCTAGATAGATAGATAGATAGATAGATAGATAGATAGATAGATAGATAGATAGATAGATAGATAGATAGATAGATAGAACGAACGAACGAACGAACAAACTTTATTTTCAAAGGGTTAAGAATTGGGCACGCAGGCCCGTCTAACATTCTGCCCTTCTATCACTCTCTTTCATACATTATTTCATTCACACATCATTCAAGGCTAACAAAGAACAGTAACAATATAAAAGATATGCATTATAAAGGCATGGGCAAAATGCAAACATCAAAACTACACGACACAGTAATATTAGATAATGGTCTGACACTTGTTATTAGCCATGTGGAATATACTGGCCTACAAAAAGGTGATTGGCTGTTATACTAGGGTTTTGTTATTATTATTATTATCTCAATTATTAAGGGGGAAGATAATCCGTATTGAGATAGTGTTCGAATAATTTGCGATTATATGAATAGGGATTGGTGATGTCTTTGATTTCTTGTGGAAGATTGTTCCACAGCTGAGATGCAGAGTACGTTAAGCTTGTTTTGTATAAGTCAATCCTAGGCTTCGGAATGTGTAGTATATTTAAACGTTTACTGTGTCTAGCATTATATTTAAACAAAGGCCAAAGGTAATTTGGGGCATTCCGATGCAGGATTTTGTGAATTAGTTTAGCTTTATTGAAAAGCAGGCGTTTGCGGAATGGTAGTATCTGAAGGCGTTTATACAGGCTAGGATTGTCAGATAAATGTTTGCTATAAATTAGACTCATGGCCCGTTTCTGGAGTGAGTAAAGTCGCTTGGTGTTTGAATTAGAACAGCCGTCCCAGATTGTAGAGCAGTAGTCAAAGTGTGTCTGTATATGAGAAGTATAGAATAGTTTCCTTGTGTCCTCATCAAGGAAGTTTTTAATCTTGGCGAGTTGATAGACTTTTTTCGCTGTTTGTTTAATGAGCGCTTGAACATGGGAATTAAAGGTTAGGTTTCTATCAATGATTAGGCCTAATGTTTTGTGCTCAGTTACACTTTCTACTGGCATGTTATCGATGTGAAGTTGAAGTGATGTGTGTGGGCTTAGAGTTTGAAGTCTTTGTCTGGTTGTTAATAACATTGCTTTTGTTTTAGTGATGTTAATTTGCATACGGTTTGAATAGCTCCATTTAACTACATTATTTAATTCTTGTTGTAAAGACGACTCCAGTAAAATACAGTTTTCAGCGTTTGTGTACACCGTACAGTCATCTGCAAATAGATCGCAGGCCGACGAAAGATGCAAAGGTAGATCGTTAATATATATGGCAAATAATAGAGGGCCAAGAATAGAGCCTTGCGGTACTCCAATATTGAAGGTAGTGGTTTGAGACAGAGATTTATTGTGTGATACTACTTGCTTTCTGTTTGATAGAAAAGATGATATTAGAGTGACTACATTAAGGCCAATTTTCATTGTCTCGAGTTTTTTAATTAAAATAACATGGTCTATCATATCAAATGCTTTCTTGAAATCAATAAACACAGTTCCACATAGACTGTTGTTGTTTATATTCTGGTGCCAATTTTCTATCATGTTTGTTAGGGCCGTATGGCAAGAATATTTTGGTCGAAATCCTGATTGGCTGTCAACAATAAGCTTGTTGCGAACTAGATACTGTAATGTTACTTTATGGATGTGTTTTTCTAGTGGCTTAGATAGTGATGATAGTAAGGAAATGGGTCTGTAATTGTTCGGGAGACCATTGTCCAATGAACCAGATTTAAGAAGAGGGTACACTTTAGCGATTTTGAGAGCTGATGGAAAGTGGCCTTTGGTTAGACACTGATTATATACATTGGTTAGTGATGTACAAATCACTGGCGCAGCACAACGGAGAATCCGGTTGCTGATTCCATCTAACCCAGATGAGGTTGTGTTTTTTAGGTTACTGAGGTAAGTGAATACTTCAGTGATTGTCATTAGCGGTATGTCGGAAAGAATATCGCGGGAGCATCTATTCTCGCAAAACGATGACAATAAAGATGAGTTGCAAGGAGAATTAGGTATTGAAGCCTTCAACTGGTCTATGTCAGTTTGAAAAAAATTACTGAATTGGTCGCATGTAATATGATTTGATGGTAAAGAATTTCGGAAGTTATACTTGTTTGTCAAGGTGTTAATTGCCTTCCATATATCCTTACTATTTGTTTTATCCATTACTAAGTTCTTAAAGTAATTTTTCTTTTCCCGTCGTATGCTATATTGAACTTTGTTTCTAAGAGTACGGTATGCACTGAGATCCCGCTTTTTATGTGCTTTATCTCTGTCTCTCATAATTTCAAGTATTTCCTGGGTGATCCAAGGTGGCTTGACGTGGTGTTTTACTCGAACTTCCTTGACTGGCACATGTCTATCAAAAACATCAATAAAGGTTTTCATCCAGAATTCCAGAGCATCATCCGGGTCAGGAAGCTGATAAACATTGTCTAGAGGTGAACTGAGCAAGTCCTGTAAAAATGCGTTTTGGTTGAAATTTTTGTAACTTCTATATTTTACACTTATGTGTTTATGTTTAGGAGTTTTAATTCCTTTTTTAGACCACGTGCAGCATATTGGGTAGTGATCGCTCATTGCACAATTTGGTACGGTGCATTCTACGATGTTGTCTGAGCAAGTTACATAAATGTGATCTATGACTGTTGAAGATGACTTTGTTACTCTAGTAGCTTGTTGTACTATTTGTTGGAAATTGTATGATGCAATTATATTTCCCCATATTATGTTGGATTTGTTGGTGTCAATGTTAAAGTCTCCGAGTAGTATAATTTCCTTCCCAGAAGCGAAAACCACATCCATCATGGTAGTGAAGTTTTCGTACCAGACGTGTCCAGCACTGGGATTTCTATAAAGGTAGCCAATTATCAGGGGTGTGCGGTTTTGAAGTTTTAGCTCTAGCCAGATACATTCTATTTCGCAAGTTTCAAAGTCTAGCCTACGGTGAGCATTTAGTAAATTAGAAACATAGGTTATTATGCCTGTCTCTTGTTTCCTACAAGGATCCCTTCTAAAAACTTTGTACCCTTTAATAGAGATGTCCTCATCTGAAATTGTATCATTAAGCCTACTTTCACTAAGGCCGAATAAATGAAAATTTTGATTAAGAATAGAAGATAACTCTGGTAGCTTGTTAAATAAGCTGCAAATGTTTAAGTGTCCAAGGCGTATTCCTGACTTATTGAGCCAGTGTTGCCACTTCTCAGACATTTCATCCATGAAGAAAGTGTAAATTCGTCAAAGTTAAGCTAAAATACAAGATCATAAAACAAAATCACAATTACATTAACTTACAAAATATCAGTAATACAAATCAATAAGTAAATGACAATATTATAACGATGTAACTAATTAGACCAACGAATATAATAATGCAAAAAAGGAACAAAACGAATTAAAGAACATACAACAAATAATTAACTTGAAAAAAACTACTTCACAAGCTAAGTACCAACTGTTATCCAAAAGAATCAATAAATGACTATACAAGTCAATGTCTCTGTTTAAAGCGGGGAGTGAAGACCCCCTCACTCAGGGTATTAAGGCGATAAAAAGTATTATAAAAGATATCTAAGTGTCAATCTCTGGACTTCAATACGAGTCAATGTTTACAGCCGCGTACAATCTAATACGTTGCTATATAAATCAATAACCAAGTATGCGCATAAACCTTATAGGAGAGGTCCTTTCTTGTACCGAGATCCAGTGTTGCTTTGTGCTGAATTGCTAGTAAATACCAGGCTGTGATGGTCCTTGGAACAGCGACATCATAAATGCCTGCCGAAGTGAAGTTGGGCTAAACCGTGTGAGGTATAACAACTCTGGGTTACAATGGAGTGGATACTGTTGATTTCTCACGGGTGTGTAACGACTTCCAACTACAGGCTCTGATTCGTGGCTAACAGGAGGCTGTGGTGGCACGTTGTTGTTACTACTGGATTGATCCTTGCTGTGGAGAAGAGGGAACGTATCTTCATAATTATCACCCTCCTGCGTGAAAGAGGGCGTATTGTACTGGATTTGGTGTGATGGAAATGTTCCGTCTGGCTTGGATATCAGGTGCCATGGTTATGAGTGGTCTGCTCTCTTCTGGTTTATTGGTACTTGATGTGGCGGCAGTATGTCGTCTGGCTTGAGTTTGAGGTGGTGTAGCTAAAAGTGTCCTACGCGATCCAGTATTGGATGTAGGTTGTGTACGTTCAGGGTACTTAAGATTTTTGGCGAGCAAGCTGGTGCCCATTGTAGACAAATGTACTTGATCTTTATAAAGTCGCTTTTTAGGTGCTCCTGACTGTGAAGTAAACACCGGTGTGTTGTTGATGAACTGTATGTTGTTGTGAGAGCAAAACTTCTGCAATATATTGTTATTTATGTCAGCTAGACGACGCTGGAATCCATAACTCGGTGATATGATGGAGGAGAAGAAGACGAGTTGGGAAAAGTGTGACGTAATCCGTTCAAGAGCGCCAGCAGTTGAGATGTTGTGATTTGCTGGTTGTTCATGGTGTCATTGATACCAATATGGACGCTTGCCCTTTTTACGTTAAGATTTACAGCCAACCTCCTAATCTTGTCTGTTAGCCGGTCAACACCAGCCCCAGACAGTGGAATTATGGAAACAATGTCTTTGTCTGTAGTAGCCATCCGGTCGCTATAAAGACCTTTCATTAGATAGATAGATAGATAGATAGATCCATCCCCGCCAGGGACTGGGCGAAGCCGGGCCGGGTCAGCTAGTGTGGTATGTGATGTGTATATATATATATATATATATATATATATATATATATATATATATATATATATATATATATATATATATATATATATATATATGCTTGTTGTTTCTCCTTCGCAGGAGCTAGACGTACCTTTTTGTTTATTTGTGTTTTATTTGACATTGCCATATCCTGCTGCAGTCGTGAGGTTTCTTATCTGTTAAAACTCCCCTTATATTGTCTTGACCAAACAGAACTGGATGGTTGATGTGGCTCGTTTAATGTTCGTTCTTAAGTACCTAAACATTTTCTAGTACATATTGTTGGGGTCAAGTTGACGAAAAGGCATATATTCACGAAACATCCGGGGTGGAGGGTATTTGCTTCTAGGACCAACTATTGTAGACAAGTGTCCTAGCCACAAATCATCCACGAGCATAAGGTGTCCTTAGATTATTCTCTTAAAACTGTGTAGAGACAGCGCCAATATACAGTACAACATCCTTGATTTCATCGGCAGAACAAGGGCAACGCTCAAGATCAAATCAATCTCAAGCTCACACCGCTGAGACTATCAACACGAGGTAACCGTGATCAAGTTAGACAGCTTGAAGTATACTCATGATGTAGGTTGATTTGATTTCTGATGATTGGACAGAAGGCATGGGTTATTGTTCAGCCTTGACAACCAATATCGATACCCTCTAAGCAAATTCTTGGGATCTTTGGCTTACTCAGTGGACATGATGGGATAGGGTCTCTTAAGATTAGTGAGCTGGGTTAATGATTTACAGAACTGCAATTCTGGTAGTTTTGTGCAAAGGCGTCACTCTGACGTGACGAAGTAGGGAGGGTACGGGTCAGACCCAGTGACACTATCTGAGAGGTGATAACAGTTGGTCGGTGTTTAATCTGACAGTTGTATTTTAAAATACATGTGTTTCAGTGGTTAGTTATATATACAAAAACGTGTATGTAGCGTTACCCAATGATCTTACACCCCTAATTAATATATTAATTGGAAACAAATAGGTATATTTAGCTCCTGCGAGAAGAAACGTACTAAACACAAACACGTTAGCACATACCTTACAAGGAGATCCATCGTATATCCGGAATACAGGTGAAAATCCAAAATCAGAAACAATCAATAAATATATGAAATGAAATAATAAAATAAAAAAAACACAACAAATGCGTACAATACGACACACAGGACGGCCGACGTTTCGATTCTCAGAATCTTTGTCAAGGACAGGACAACACAGATAGATAAAACAACGAAATACAAAAAAAAAAAAAAGCACCACTTTTCGCTTCCCATGCCGGAGCAGAAAATGCAGCTTTGCCAGATACGAAGGCACACTTTCGCTGCAGAGTTTAAGTATAGTAGGTTGCCAGATAGGAGTTAGGTCGCCAAAAATATGCGAACAGTCTGATATGAAAATATAGGGGTGTGGAGACAGTTAGGTATGATATATGGGGGGGGGGGGGGGGGGGGGGGTGGGGGGGGGGGGGGGGGGGGGGGGGGGGGGGGGGGGGGGGGGGGGGGGGTGGGGGGGGGGGGGGGGGGGGGGGGGGGGGGGGGGGGGGGGGGGGGGGGGGGGGGGGGGGGGGTGGGGGGGGGGGGGGGGGGGGGGGGGGGGGGAAGGAAAAGGGGGGGGGGGGGGGGGGGGGAAAAACGGTCAGCAAGGCGTCCGCCAATTGGACCATGTATTACAGTCTCATGTTGTCAGGTCTTAGTCAGATATGACTGAGCTACCGTATAACAGTAGACGGTACTACCTGGTTTCTGTTAGCGCCGAACGTTGGGCGGCGCTTACCAAACCCGACACCCCACATTGTGCCAACGACTTCGGGCGGAAGAGCGCAATTGGGAGGGTACAAGCCTTACCCTGGTGCGAGGAAATGCAAGCTAAAGACAAAATGTCATGGCAGGGCAGACCAGGCCCTAAGCCTTGGTTGGCGACTGGTCTAGGATCGAAGCTCCGACAGGCGGACAGTTAGAGCATTGCTTTGCTGATCCGGCAGCTTCTGCAGCTTGTCTTGTTCCAGATGTAGGGGTGTTACCTTTCCTCTGGAGTGAACTAGGCAGGCCGAGAGAGGGATCATGCTGCATGGGCAACACATGATCTCTATATTTTAGCCCAGGCTTTGTGCTATGGAGAGGCAATAACTCCATCCTGGTCTTAACTGGTCTCGGAATCAAAGCGAGAGGCAACTGTTACGGTTATAAGTCCTTGTCAAGTTGGCGTAGACATGGGGCGCCACGCGTTGCATCTGACTGTGGAGACACCTATAGGTGTACACTGCGCACTACCGCCCGCCTCAAGGCTGGGCAGCCCCCAGCCAAGTGGGTGCTTACCGCCACAGCCTGCCTGCTTCATGGGTGCTTGGGGCTAGGACAAAATCTGAATCGCATGCTGTAAAACCAATGCACCAGGTACAACAAAAATAAAATAGAATCTCAAGCTACGGCTTGCACCTGGAACGTGAGAACATTGTTGTCCAGGATTTTCCACTGCCTTGACCATCTTG